>JAZKJV010001704.1:600000-1000269 GCA_037367405.1 Ottelia alismoides
AACTAGAGTCTTATGCCGTATGCTGTCACGATATAGGCATGCATCCGCTGACCGGAGATAGATGTATTACTGTATGTCTGAGTATGTACATTTGGCATACCAATAGGTTGATGAACTAACAATGGTCTATACACCGGCACGCTGGTGTGCATGCAAGGGCATATGAGAAATATGATCTCTCAAAGGGATCATACAGGTTCATTACTGAACCGGAAGACATGAGCTCACTCATGAGATATTGGGAAGAATCAAATTCCATGCGTGGTCATCTCGCTTTAGAAGCTTGATTGAATTTGTAAGGTTTGATATATAATTTTGGAAAGTATATGATCAACACCTAGGTATGATATATGCTTTTGGAAAATATATGATCGATACCAACTCCCCATGATCGAATGAGAACCTTAATGATAAAATCCTGAAGGAGACAGTCTAAAAAAGATCTAATACTTCGGATTTATTCTGGGTCTTCCAGTATGTAGGATGTACATGTATTAAGAATGCATGAGGGTGATGTGATCATAAACGACTGTATAAACATGACACTTCCATTCCGAGGGAGTGATGAAACATGTCTGGATTTTAGTGACTCCTCTCACAGAGAAGTAATATGATCTTAGTCCAACTGATGGACAATGATCTGAATGTGATTCAGATGTAATAGATTTGAAGTCTTGATTTAATCAAGCATATATGGGAGGTCTGCAAGATCTGGATTTGAGATGTGATCTCAATATCCAAGTCACTATACGTGGAACAATACAATCGCCCTGTCCTTATCTCCAAGTATCCGCGGAGAAAGCGCATTATCCTTGAAAAAGTTCATGGATAATTCATTGTTGATATATGTATCCGAGCATTGAGAAAATTGATATTAAAAGTCATTTAATTATCATGAATAATATGAACAATATGAATAATGTGGATAGCACTATCTATATTAATCATGTATATTATAAATGTGATTTATAGTATATTAAAGAGAGCATATTGTTATTTATATTTGTTATTTAATTATTGATGTGAATTGGATTCACATTGGATTATTAATTTAAAATATAATTTACATTTTGTTTGGGATGTGAATGTGATTCACATTTTTCCAATGGCATGATTACAATATTCACAAGATAATTATGAATTATTTTTGTGAAATAATTTACAACAAATGTTGTTGTAAATCTTGGAGATCTCATGAGATAATGAGATCTCATGAGATTTTGAGGAGATAGACCCATTCTATCTCAAAAGGGTAACCGTCCCCTTTTTTAAGGATTAAGGTCAATCTTCTCATTATCTCCAAGATTAATTAATTAATTTGATTCGAAATTAATTATATTGATTTATTGATGTATATATTACTTTAAATTAAATTAGTTGGTATTTTTACAACAATATCATGGCCATTGAAAGAAACACAAATCAATTTCAACCATTGATTGTGTCTTGTCCATGGATTGAGATCCATGGACTCTCAAAATCGTATATAAGAAGAGGTACCCCTTGCTCTTTGAGTTAGACGATTACAAAATCAAGTAATGCTCTCTCTCTCTCTCCCTCTCTCTCACTACACGCCAAGACTCTGTCCCTCTCTCTCATTGTGGATGTCCACCATGGAGCCATTGAGAGAGTCGCAATCAACACAGCATCGTCGTTATGCTACCGGGGTATTTTCTCGTGGATCTCCGTCTCCTTCGGTGCGCCTCGCTTGTGAAGAAGACGTCGGATCTCGTGTGACAAGATCGAGAGATTCGCTGCTTCGATCATCAATATGGATTGCGAAGAGCATGCGTCCCATCAACGTGCTCGTAAGCATCTCTTATATAGGATCGGACTTGAGATAGGAGGTCTCTTCGTTTAGAGACTTGATCGCAACCACTCTTGAAGAGCTAACCATAATACGTATTGTGGTTTAGATGAAATGTTCCGAGAAATGTTCTTGGATCATGTGGTTTTCATCACATTAATTTTTTTTAAATTCCACTGCATCGAGCTACTAGTGCGACTAGTCGCTCCCAATCGTATACGATGTGATCCTCACGCTTCCATGATGCACTTAAGAATCATCCCATATCCTTCAATCCTGTCATTCTGCAATTTAAATAATCCAAACATTATTGATCAACTTTAGAGCAAACATACGCATAGAACGTCAGTGCATCTTTTAGCCTCAAAAGAACAAAACTTCGAACCCAAAAATCAATTTCAATGTCAAAAACTGCAATGGATTTAGAAATATATGGGAATCTAGGGGTTATCTTCGATTGGGTTTGTAATATATACACATGTTGAATATTTTCTCGTTAGATCACTCGTATATGAAACAACTCGAACCTCATATTATTTCGATGAAGTTCCACAAATAATTTCAGAACTATGCCTATTTTTACAACTCATGGCAACATCTAAAGTTCGATATATCGAATAAAAAATACTTTCCTTGAATTATCTCATTGATTCTGTTGATGGTGATATGATTTCAATCCTGATTGATTGGGATCCTTCTAGATTCTAATGATGTGAAGATTCTTCCAACTTTGATTGATTAAAGTATCCATCCAAATTCTAATTAGAAAATCCATCCATACCATAATCTATAGAAGGATCCACATAAATTCTGATTGTTTCCTAACATGTATTCATATGTTCTTACCATGAGGGGAGATTTGGCGATCCTATTGTTTAAGGAGATTTGAAAATTATGTTTGTTTAAAGAGATTTTAAAATCCATCTATTTGTGGAGATTTATTCTGCATTGGGTACTATATTAACCCCCATAGCACTAATGTTTTGAATCATTCTCTGGATAATCCTATGTATTTTCCCTTTCTTCGTAAATAATGAACTGTTCACCATTGCCCAAGGATGTAGCTCAATTATGGGTGAATCTTCTAAATCTGTGTATGGGTGATTTTCTTGTTTCATTTGTTAACTGACGGTCAAATTCTTGGTGGGAATAAAAAAATGAAACCCACTTATGAGGCTACCCGCTGATGAATGATTGATCATCTTGCCATAAGCATCGAATCGTTGACAGAGTAAGAATTGAGTTCATCTCTATCATCGAACATATGGTGTAGCACAATTTGAAAATCGAGAAGTTCACAAGAAGGAACAATTTCAATTTATGGCAGATCAAGACACATGTCCTTCTTAAGAAGTAGGACATCTGGGCTCAAGGCCTTAAATATTGGATTTTGATTTCGTTTGGTAAGCCTGGATAGAGAAACTTGGTGGAATTTCAGTGAAATGGTCAGAAATTGGAGAAATTGTTTGAAAACCCATTTTGTAAAAGTTAAGACATCTAATATTGTTTAACTCAATAAATGAGATTGAAATACAAAGTTTTTGCTAGTAGTAAGATAATAACATGATTTATTACTTTAAATATCCATCTAATCGCTCCAACCATAAAAAGTACTATAATACTAAGAATCAGAATCAGTCCTGGAATCAAAATTGGAAGCCATTAGTTTCATCTCTTGAATATGAAGAGAATGGTGACATATGCAATAATAAAAGTGAAAAACATAGGCCAACAAAGAGTACTAGAAAAATGATATCTTGTTACGAATTTAAAGATCAGAATGATAGCATAGAACTTGTATCTAACCAAAATAATTCTAACTTAGAAAAAAATATAATTAAAAATAAAATAAGAAACACACTTACATACACAAACACAAATCTTAACAACATGTGTGTCTAATAGATGCTTTGTATAACTTGAGATCATAAAATATATGCTATACAAGACACAAACAAATCAACTAACACTAAGAAACTGCATAGCATCACAAAAACAATTTGTATCCAACATGATAGTGGGCAAATACTTACGGTCACAAGTTTTGGAATATTGCTAACAACCTATCATTCGTACAATCATGCACACTCTTTATGGTAGAGATAAGACACAAGAAAGCAAACTTAAATTTCATATTTCAGATTCACTTCTCCATACATGTCCGTAAAGAGAAATTTCGAAGAATTTTGGTGAAATCGTCAGAAATCTTGGAAATGACTTTAAACTTGCCTTTTTCGAAAAATTAAGGTCTTTAATATTCCTATCAATTAATAAAATAGAAATGCACACTTATTTATAAATTAGAATCGCAAATATAAGTCTTGAAATAGTATTATCATCATAGTCATCATATGTGTTGATATGTAGAGCAACGTGTTGCCTAGAGTCAGAACTATATGCTAAACTAGAAGCAAAAGCCATGATAATCACCTCATCAATAAGAATGGAGTAACACATATAATAACTACTAATCAAAACATATATATCAAAATAAAGAAAAATTTAAAAAATAAAGCTCTTGATGAATAACCATTCATTCACCTTTATTATTTCATTTTGACTTTAAATCCCTAGCAAAATACTTGTAAATACAACTAACTTAAATGAATTAATATCTAAAATTAATATGTAATTAGTGTGCAAATATCTGTATTTAGATCTAAAATTAAATAATAAAGAAAATAAAAATAAAGGAATTATCACAGATACTGACACTACACCCCAAGACCAAGTCATATATTGACTAGGTCGATTAGGAATAAAGTAAGGGAAGATAAGGGCAAAATATTATACAAAATTGCTAATTCATTATGTACAATATATTGCATAAATAAATAGATATTACACTATTTTATTTATCATTATACATACCTCAAACAATAAAGTGTTCAGCACAAAACTTGTACATACTAATGTATAAAAAAGTAGAAAATTTTTTGCCAAAATAAATCATGCATAGTACACTTGGTACACATTGATGAAAAAGGTGCAAAAACGAATTTCATTGATCAATATCTACTCCATAGGACTTAAACTGAACCAAACTTACCTCTATCATATTTCAAATTAAATTATTTATCAAATGAAGGTGATTCATTAAAAATGGAGCTAAGATACAAAAGCTGGCTTTTTGGGGTATTATTGTACTTGGGCATCTGTATATAAAATCAATTATTTTATTCTTTACATTTTTACTCTATTTATATTTTTGAATTAATGTATATATATTATATAATACATATTAAAAGTATAATACAAATAAAAACATTTCAAATGCACCCAAAATAACTAATATATCTAAATACATAGGTATAATATACATATAATATACATACAACTATTTATTTATATACATAAACAAAATAATAAAAAATACTAATACGTAAGTACATAGTAAATAATGTCGTAAATATATAAAATATGTAAATATAATATTATTATAAAAATACATAATAAAAATATAACTATATAATATACATGTATATAGACCTATATTACTGTGTAAATATTGACACTTAAAAAGTACGGTTGTAAAAATAAAAAATTCACCCTAAAATAGTTTATAAAATAATAATAATAATAATTTTTCATCTTTTGAGTATTTTAAAATAAAATCATTTACTATTTTTTTAATTTTCTTTCTATTTTATTTATGTTTTGTCCTATTGTGTTTGACGTGGACCAATAGGCGTGCGAGGAGTTTTGACCTCCCGGTCAACACCTCTCCCCTCCTACATATGTCAGAATGTCGACCTCCTCCTTTCTCCATTTTCCATGCCATTTCCTTGCCTCTTCCCTCCTCGAGCCCTTCATTAACCTTGTGCAACACACCTCCCTCTACCTCGCCATACCATGTCTTCTACCAATAACCATTAGTCTGCATGCAATCTGAATTCCAAAATCGCTCCTCACCATTTCTATAAAATGAGCACCTCCGCTTCAATTCAATTTTTATCCACCTTTAGCATTGTAATCCCTTTGATATGTTCTGGAGAGCATACCCCAGTAACATGAGGAGTACCCCCTTGATTGGAGGCGTGGAGAAGATGGCCGACACGAGGTCCCCATTGCTTAGAGCATAACCCTGGCGACGACGCTTCCAAGTCATCTTAGGCCTGTTGAGGCATGGTTAGATAGTTTTTTATTTCTGTCATTTGTTTTCTAGTGTATCCCTATAATTTATTTCAATCATTTCATTTTATTTCACATTAAAATAGCAAATCATAGTTTGAATGAGCTTAGAGCTTTGGCCATCGTTTCACCATAAAGACCCCACTATTTTGATAATATGACACTTCCACCACTTTCCCCATCATCTTCTTCATTTACCTGTATGCTCAAATCCCCTGATCTTGCAAAGATTGGTCCATTCAGATCTCTACCTCCGCCGGTCTACAAAGATGATCCATTCCACCTCATCCCATCTAATCCAACCTAATAATTAGTCGAGGTGCGTCGTCCTTGAGCTACAAAGGTTTTTATGTAGGTTGAAGCATCAGAGGAGCCACCTAGAAGCCAAATCAAATGAAGAACTCACTCCTAGGTGACTAAACAAAAATCAATCTCCAGGCCTCCTCCGACGAGGCCTGGGCTCATCTGAGCATACCTGCAGGTGCATAGGGCTCCTAGCTACGAATTGAGCCCTTCAGGTGTGAGAGAGACGGCTGGAGGATTGTGGAATCAACGAAGGAAGCTCGATAAAGGAGGTGTTCTTCCCTATTCTTGCTGAGCATCCAGGTGCCATCTGATCAGAAGGCCGACCTAGATTCTAATCTGGGCAGTTGAAATCAAGTGAAACGATGTGTGCCCTCAGTTGTGGATTAACATAAGTGAAGCGATCTCAACCGTTCGACCCAAAACATGCGCCAAGTCACGCTCCCCCTAGGCATATTTCACTCGTGCCCTCCCACCTTTTGTATTTAGTTTTTAGTACTGTAAATTAAATATGCAGTGTAAAATAATTAGGTAAAATTACAAGTTGGATCATGAGTTATGTTGTATTTGCATTTACGTCCTTGTCAAGTCACCTCACGTTGTCTCCTACGTGAGGTATCTTTGGGTTATTTGCATATTACCCCGTTCCTATTATGAAATGAAAGTTTAGTTTTTATAAATTGCAAATAGATCCTTATCAGTTGTGTATTTTATTTTTATGTATATTGCATGTATTAAATAGTTTCTTTATGCCAAAGCTGATAGGAAAATAGGATAGATGTATGGAACCATGTTCTTGCATGCATAATTTTTTTTGGCATTTAACCTTATTTTCTTATTTTTTAAAATTCAAACACTTGTTATTTTCTCCTATTCTTGACTTAAAACTCCATAAAAATACAAAATATATTCAAAAATTCAAAAAAATATATTATCTTTATTACAGTATATTCTACCACATATCTAAAAATCACTAAAAAATAAAAAAAACATAAAACATAAAAATCTTAAAATGCTAAAAAAATAAAATTTAATAAAATATCTATAAAAATCCAAAAATATCTTTCTATTTCCGAATTTCTATATTTTATGTAGTATATATTAAAAATAGTTTAGGGGTAATTTTAGACTTATACATATTTATTAAATCCTAAATAAGTTCGTATATTTAATATATTCACTATTTTATACATTTTGTAACTTTAAACATCCATAAAATTTAGAAAAATATCATAGAAATGACAAAAAATAGAGAAAAATATAAAAAGCACAAAATCATTTTATTTTCTACATTTTGACTATATTTTGACATATTTAAAAATCTATTGAGATATTATCTATATCTATATATATTATATACATATTATATGTATATTATCTTATTTTAAAATCACAAAATGAAATTAAAACTTACAAAATTAAAAATAAAATGCAAAATTTAATATAACAATTAAAAACAAAAAATATAAAATATATAAAAATCATAAAAAATAAATATAATTAAAACCCACATAAAAAATAAGAAAAATAATTTAAAAATCCAAAAAATATTATTAATTAGTAATAATAGTAATTTACTATCCTTGTTTGCTTCCAGTGTTCGACACTCTATTTTCCTACGCCTATACACATAATTTGTAGAGTTATAATAAATTTTATCTCATACATATTTTATCGTTTAATATAATTGTGGGTTGATTGTTGATTTATTCAGTGATCAATCGTCACCACGATTGCTTGGCTAGCTTGTTAGCTACAACAGACCATATCTCGAGTAAACAAATGGCGTCATTGCCAGGGAGCAACTCTTTAGGGTAGATACTATCATAGCTTGTTTATTTATTTTATTATTTTCTCATTATTTCTTTTTATCTCTATATATTTAACCGTTCTAATCACATCTCTTTGTTTTATTTTGTTTCAAGGTCCCGGAGCGAGGGCGGATTTCTTAGGAGACTAAAGCAACCGAGCAAGGCAGAGGTTGACACTTCTTAATCCACCGATAAGAGAGAGCAACAAAAGGAGAACATAGAGCTGAGAAGAGCAATAGCTTAGTATACTTTAGATTTTTATTTTATTTTGTGAGAGTGTGATACAAATAATTTGTAATAATTAAACTTAGATACTCATAAGACACTTAAACACTCACAGGTTTTTTTACCAAAGTGATTGTTTACTTGAGGATCCGATTGGGTTTTATCGACTTTTATCGACTTCTATATTTGATTCTCCATTTTTTTCATTTATTTTATTTTATTTCTTGTGTTTTGAGTTTTTTGCTTTATTTTCTAGTCACTTATTCGTTGATTGTTCCCCTAGAATTTAGGAGTGCTTGCATCAGTACTTAGGTCCAAATCCATAATTTTCCATGTACCTATAGTTTATTGTGCTTGGACTTAGTCAAATTAATCAGTACCTCAGGCTAATAGCGATTCCTATTCTCCGGCGATTTCATTGAGTGCATATCATATAGATTAGTTTTAATTATTGTGCAGATTATATTGCATGCAGAATGCTGGATTAAGGTACACATCTCTATTGAATGCATGCATTCAAAGATTTCATACGCATTGGCTTTTCTGAATTCCTTCCCCTATTTTCTTGGCCTTAGGAAATGAAAAGGATTTGGAAAATTTGTTAGACCTTTTCTTCAAAAATACAAAAAATTGATAACCAATAAAATCAAGATTGCTAACTCCACTTAACTCTAAAATTAAACGTAAAAAATTCAATGATTTGGGAAGAACAACTCCCTCATTAGATGTATGTACTCTCTAGACCGAGCGAGGCACGCACACTCAAGGATTGGATCCCAGATATCTAGACTTGTACCCTAAGAGTTTGGACTGACTTTCGGGTCCTGATATTGCTGCAAGCACTTACCTCAGACCTTAATATAGGTATCCTTGTGTTAAAGTAGGTGTGATTCACCGACTCAAACATGAACTACTCTAGGAGACTACACCTTTGAGTTTGATTTAAATAATTACTTGAATCACCTAACTCTGAAACTGAAAAGATAACGACCGAACTCTTATGGTCGTTGCTAAATTGAGTAGGTTATTTGGGAGTTTGCTTTATGTTTATTGTGTTTTGGATCCGTTGTGTTTCACTTTTTTCAAGTTCCAGTACTCTTTGAGTTTTTTCGTCTTTGTCTCTCTTTCTTCTTTTTGTTTTTGTCATTGTCTGTATGGTAATGACAGGTCATCATTTCCCTCAACCAGATCTTACGGTTTCTTTTCGCCCACAACACCCTCACTTCACTGATATGGTTCAGGATGATTCTCATCTTGAACCACACTTTTATCTTATCCAGCACGAAATCAATTCTCATTTGGTCAGTGTCTTGTCCAGTATTTTGTTCCATACTTTTTCTTCCCCACTCTCTTCCTTTCCACCCGTACCACATTCTCTTCCCCCAGGGCATGCTATGTTACTAGTTGGAGCTTGTGATTGGGATATTGCTTATATTGAACCGTGTAAATATCAGGCTAGAATGAAAGTGCAATTTTTGGGGCATGCAAGACAAGATCTGTGTCATGAGCTTCTTGATAAATATGTGAATGAGCACCTATCATGGGAGTTGATCGATATGCTAATACCAAGTATGGAAGATGATACAACCATGGGGAGGTTTCGATTTTACATACCTATGCAGTTACCATTGTTGTTTCAACTGTCCTCTGAGTTGATCCACTTCCCGTTTCATGTCCTCCCTGATCCCTCTATTCATAGGCACTTCTTAGATCCCGATAAATATATTGAACCATTCCAACATAATGGGTTATATGAGGGACTACATTTTGATATGCTAGATATAGAGAGTCCCACACATGGTCCATATGTCCTCTTGATTGATGAGATTGATAGATTTTCTTAGGACCAGATGACTACCAGCATCGCCTCAGTTTTCACCGGAGTTTGCATTACTCCTTGAGAGTTATCTGTGGAAGGATGCAACATCTCCATTGTGCTCTGTTTCCCTCCCTGATTGTGCATCCGATCCATCAACTCAGAAATCGAGTCTTCTGAATCTTTTCTCCTTGACGATCCTCGCAAGGATGAGCCATGCTTTGAGATATTTGATGATTTGTCTAATTTCTATACATTATGTACATTGGATTTCCAATTTTGTAGCGAGACTCTTGATCTTGACTTTCTATATCTTTTTGATACTATGATTGACGTGGAGGACTCCATGATCGATCCTTCTTTCTCCACATCTGATTTTATTGACTTCATTTATTCACTCTGTTCTTTTCTTAAGATGATTATTCCTTTTATGTTACTATTTCCTCGCTTAGTTTTCGATTCTATCTTCTTAGTAGCGGACACCCACTTGATTGCATATACGGATGTTTTAGTTTACACCGTTGACTTCATTGTTCTCACACCGAGACAACGATGAGAGTACAGCATCGGCTTTACCGATGTTGTCTTGAACCTTGATACAGCATTATCCTAGCCTTTGCACCCAACTAGGGGCGTATACTCTAGAGCTTGTTGAGAGGCACCTCAACATTGTCCACCTTGTATATTCACATTTCATCTTTTTATTCTTTCTTTCTTTCATTTGTTTTATACCCCATGTCTCTCTAAGGATTTTTGTCACTATACTGAGGATATACTTCATCCTAAGTATAGGGTGGTATAAACATTGTGTTGTTCATATTCATTATGTTTCATTACTCCTGTCGTTGCTTATACTTAGAGATCCTTCACCCTAAGTATACTGGGAATGATGAGTGTTCATTCTTTTCTATTAGTTTTCGTTTTAGTTTCATATGTTCCCTCACTTGTCTCTCAACTTGTTGATAATTTGTTCTATATTTAGGGATATTTTACTCAAAGTATAGAGGAGATAAACCGAATCACCGATTTCATAAATTCTAACCCTCGATCATACCCCGCTTAGTGTACATTCTATTATACTTAGGATTAGTAAATCCTAAATATAGGGGGACGACCGATTTCTTATTCTTTGACTTAGTCATTGTAATATAGTAATATTCTACACTTAGCAGTAATTATGTCTTCCTTTGTTGCTCCTTGGTAACTATGATGATATAATTCAAGCTAAGTGTAGGAGGTGTCATATACATTGGGTAAGGGTATAGAAATAAATAAAAAGAAAACTCATGTAAATATATGTGAAAAAGTTGAAAAATTGTTTGTAAAAATTGATTTGAAACTATTTGGCAAATGATTTTGAAAAACGGTTGTAAAATGTTTTGAAAAATCTTTTGGAAACCTTTGAAAAAAATTCTTTATAAATACTTTTCAAACCTTTGAAAAATATTCCTTTGTAAATGATTGTAAAAATTATTTATAAAAATATTTGAAAATTTGGTTGTAAAATTATATGAAAAAACAAGTTTTCAAAAATATTTGTAAAATATTTGCAAATTATTTTCAAATGTTTTTGACAACCTTGTGTATAATGATATTATAGAATAACCTAAATAAAAGTTGTTGTAGATAAAATCATGTATATACCTGTATCAAATCCTTTGTTAATGTGTAAATAGATACAATTCACTAATCCTTTTCAATAGTACATATAACTTGAAAATTCTTCAAAAAACCCATAAGAATGGTATAACCATTCAAAAGTAACATAAAAAGTTCAAAATCAGAAAAATTGAATCACAAAAGTGTTTTGCATTTGCATTCGTATTTTTCAGAATGAATTTGACCATTGAACAAGTCTGAATTAAAGTATGAAGATTGAAGCTTGATTTAGACCTTAATACACTTACTTTCACAAGAACCTTATAGAAACTAGAGTCAATATTTTTCAGGTCAATGAGACATAATTCTTTGTGTCCACAAGACTATGTTCACATGTTATCTTGATCAACCAAAGCAGAATATTTTGTGACACAAGCATGGCCCTTGTTGACAGTGGCCTAACTTAGACAAGCACTCTACACTTAGCCTAACTCAGGTGAGGTGGTGAGGTGAGGGATATCCTATTCATCACCTTTTTTCTTTCATTTTGGCCTTAAATCCCTGGTTAAATGCATGTAAATAACATTAATGTGTACAAAATAACATTAAATAATTAACTTGTAAATACTGAATAAATACATGTATTTAATTCCAAAACAAAATAATAAAGGAAAAGAAAAGAAAAAGAAGGAAATATCAAAGATATTGACTGATCATGAACCCTGAGACCAAGCCAAATATTGACTCGGCCGATCAGGAATAAAGTAGGGGGAGATAGGGAAATGAATTGTACATAAATGACACACAAAACCCTTATTCAATCCATTAAAATAAGCCTTTATTTCACTTATTATATTTATCATTTTATATGCTCAAGTAATAAAATGTTCTACATGAAACTTGTAAATAAAAATACATAGAAATTATAAAAAATAATTACCAAGAAAAATAAGGGACAACGTATTTGGGACACATAGATAAAAAAACTGTAAACAGAACTTCATTGATCAACATCTTCTCCATACAAGCTCAAAATTCATCAAATTCACCTTTATTATTTTTAAAATAAATTATCTATTTAATGAAGGTCGTTTCATTAAAAATGGAGTTAAGATGCAAAAGTCGGTCTTTTGGGTCCCATTGTACTATATACCTGCATATTTTTTCATTTAATTTATTCTTTATATTTTTATCTTACTTATGTTTCTAAATACTTGTAAATATTATTTGAAATATAAGAAAATTATAAACACAAAATCAAAGCACTAAAAATACATTAAAATAAATAATACATTAAAATATATAGGCATAATATACCTATAATGTATTTACATATATTTATTTAAGTATACAAATAAAATCAGAAAAATAAAGTAAAAATTTGTAAATATATATTTAAATATATTATATAGTTATAAAATATGTAAATATTTTTATAAGTATTATAAATATAAAATAAAAATAAAATACCTAAAATATATGTAAATTTACTTACAATTATACTTGTAAAAATCAACACCTAAAAAAGGAAGTTGTAAAAATAAATAAAAATCTCAAAAAATGTTACAAAATTGTAATCATTTTTTATTGTAAGTTTTATTTAATAAAATCATTTGTTATTTTTATTGAATTTACAAATTTTTTGATTAATTTTTTATCTTTATTCGGGCTGAGGTGGCCTAATGGGAGCGCCTAGACTGTTGACCCCCTGGACAATTGTCCAGTCTCCCCACCACCTCTGTCAGACCCTTGAAACCCACCTACCCTCTTACCTTCTCCATTTTTTGGCCATGATTAATTGCTCGATGGATCTTGGTTCCTTCACCGAACATGTTTCCCACACACCCTCCATCTTGCTATGATCATAAACTCCACCAACCAACTCGCCTCCTCACGCAATCCACCCTTGAAGATTGCCAAACCCCATTGTCTAAAATATACCCCATCACCTCTTTTGCCTTGTTGATCTCGTTTCTTCTTCGTAACCCCAAAGTGAGCTCTTGAGTTGAATTCTAGGTGACAGCATGAGTTCCTCGACCTTTTAGGCGTGGACAAGGAAGAGGAAGTGGTGGTCTGTGTATAACAATACTTTATGATTGCATTCGCCATTGTTGATATAATTGTTATGAAATTACAATATCTAGTATATCTATCTTATGTTTAAACCATCCTAAACATGTTATTAGTAAATTATTTTTGTTATTATTCATATCTGATTCGTATTCGTTTTACATTTGTATTCGTTTTTAACGATATGGTAACACATTTTTCAAGTTCGTCAATATTCGTATCCACATTCGTATTCGTATTTTAAAATGGATAAGGATATGATTAGACCTATATTCGTATCCATATCCGACCATTTTCATCCCTATCTGGCATCGTCAGGAGTTTCTCGACCCTATCAGGTTCGAGCTGTGTTTCCTTGCATTTTCTAGTTTAATTTTCATTACTACAATTCGTTCAGCTCGTTTTTATGCATTGAACCAGTAACTTAGGATTAATCCCAATTTTTCATATGCTGGAGTTTCAAGCTCTAGATCCCTATCATTGTGTATTCGACTGTTCTTCGACCTGCAAACAACCATTTAGTTTCTCATCATGTTCTCCACCAAAACCCCCATCAAATTCACCCTGACCTTGCAAGGATCAGTGCAAACAAAGCTCCTTCTTCTGCCCCATCGCTGGAGCTCACCACCCTTCACCTCCCATGTGCATTTCATCTTCAACTTGGGTAGAAAGCATTGCTCTCACGCCCCTCTATGTTTTGCCACATGTTCATGAGTTTGAAAGCCCTCTGGAGCATGGAATCGATGCAACATATTAACTCCATGTCGTTGGGAGTGATAGAGACTCTAGGTCCCCATCGCTGGGACTTGGAAGACTTTTGGGACCTCCTGCTGATGCGGGTGTGCTTCAACAATGTGCTGGGCTGATCAGGACTGAGATTGGTGGTCGAAGCCCTGAGGAATCAAGGATCGAAGCACTTGCATGTCCCAGTTCTAGAGTGTTCTTCCTCCTTGCCGAGGTGCTGTAGGATTCGAGGCGCAACCCAGATCTAATCTGGGTCATTGATCTCAAAGTGAAATGATGCACTCCTCCGACGTCGATCAGGCTTAAGTAGAATGATTTCAATTGATGGATGGCGCACTTAAGGGGTAAATTATGTAAAACCCCTTCTGCCTTTTGTATTTATTAGATAGTCTTGTAAATATAAGTTTTAGTGTAAAAGTTTTATATAAATTGCATCAGAGGACCATTACTTTCTGGATATTACACATTAGTCCTCACGCATCATGTGTGGGAGCATGTGTTGCACTATAATATTTACGTACATGCCCCTAGACATTTAGGACATGTTATTAACTGGTATAAATGTTTTCATTAATTGTAAACAACTCCATATAAACTATAGATTTTAATTTATGTATATTTATATTTATAAATATTTTTATTGCTCCAAACATTGTAAGAAAATTTATTTAAATGCATGCTATTGTGCTTGATGACATATATTTTCCCATGATATTTTAATTAATTTTCCTATTAAAAATACAAAAAGATGCATTTTGCTATTGTCTATTGAAAAATCACCTGACCCGATAGTTCTAAAAGTAGAAACTATCGTCGTTGTGTCGGTCAGGCAAGATTTACAGACAATTTTATTTATTTTTTATTTATACACCTAAACTCGAGTGTATATCAATAAGTATAGGAGTGTCGAACTCATGTAGGCAAATTGTGGAAACTAGGGTGAAATAGGAGAGTATCTAAAGTATGAGGGTTCCCTGATTTTTTTTATGAATTTTTAGGAGACTTTTTTGAATTTTATTTGGTTTTATGAATTTTGTATTATTTTTACGATTTACACATATAAGTGAAGAAATATATGTGTTATATTTTATATTTTTTTATTTTTATATTTTTATGTTTTAATTTGTTTTACTGTTTTATGTATTTTTAATGTTTGTATATTTTCTGATATTTTGTTTTGAATTATTAAAAATAGAAAATATTTTTATTTTTGAAAATTGTATAATACTACATATAATATAGTATACAATATCTTTTCGTATTTTGGTATTTTTATTATTCTTTTATTATTTGTATACAATTTATTATGAATATAATACATGTTATACAATATATTGTAATAGGGACTTTTATGCAATTTTCTGGATATAAGGGGGCGTGCGGAAATATATGGAAACAATGGGGACTCTCATGCAATATCACCAAGGTGCACGTGATAGCTTATGCACAAGAGAACCTGTTCGCAAATCAGACAACCATGAAGGGTTTCTATGTAATAATCCCAGCTAAGCATGTGCATTCTTACGTGAGGAGAAACTTCAGGACCTATTCAGAATTACAATAAAATGCGAGGGGGTGTGATGCAAATGTCCTCAATTATCTCAGAATGGCACACACATTGTGCGTGATAAAGGCCAAAGTCTTGGGGTGATAATTAAATCTCGATCGTAGATTAGACCAAGTTGGATCGAACGGTCTGAATTGAATCTGGGGATGATTGGTGCTCTTCCCCAATTTAGTTGCAGGCGATAGAGCTTTCCAACACGAATTAGATCGGTGGTGGTGAAGCCTAGAGTCGGAAGTCGTGAATCAGAGTCAGATCTCCAATGATGGTTCGTCTCCTGTTGGTGTTAGGTCGAAAGAAAATGGTGTTGCTCAACATCGAGTTCATTTCAAGCACCTCTATATGAGTCTTTTCTAGTTGTTCCTCTTCATGCGATGGTCTCGAGCTCAAATGCTCGAGTGGATGTTGATCGAAGATGAAGCGTAGGTCATCGTCTCATCTTCATATTGGCGACGATCTTAGATCGACTCTGGATACTCCTGATGGATTGATCTATATTAGACAAATGAGATTTAAATAAAATTGTATGAATTGACTGAGAAAAATACTTGCAGGTGATTCGAGTGATCGCTCGATTCAGCTCCAGATGACTTGCAGTTGTTCCTATAATAGGGAATGGTTCCCGGTGCTTTGCGCTTCAAATCTCCAGATGCTTTGATGAAGCTTAAGGGCATGCAAGGAGGATAACGGCTTGAGGTCGTGGCCTCGACCCTCAACAAAATAGAGAGGGGCGAGTGGGGTTCGATCCTTGGCAAAATGAAGGAAGTGGATCGAGAGCTCAGATATGTGAAGAACTGAGTTGAACAAGCTATGGAAGCAATGCTGTAGAATGGGAGATCGGTGGTGAAATGGATGATCAGAGGCATATTTGATTGTTGACTTATATAGAAGACAAAGAAGATAGATTGAGAGAAGAATCGAAGGATTAATAAGGGAAGAGAAAAATGAAAGTTGAGAAGATGAAACATAAGAGGATGAGGTGATCTGACCTTCAATGAAAAAGGAATGGAGGATTTGCCTAGAGATCTGGAACAACTGCTCCACATGATTGTCACCTCGATAGTCGATGTGGCCAGAGGCTCTCGTGTGGAGGATCGAAGCTCTACTCCGACAGGTTGATCTCACCACCTCCTCTTTTCCTTATCGCTCAACGACGGGAGCTGTCACCTCTCTCGGAGCTTGAAGATGGAGAAGAGACTGAAATTACAGATCCGTGAATTGGGGATGGCTGGCGAGAATATATATGAGAGGAGGCGGAGGGAGAAACAACCTGGAAGTGGAAGAATAATGTTAGAGAAACGGAAGAGGAGAGGGCAAGAAATAGGGAGAGAGAAAAATAAATTAAAAGGTAACAAATAAAATAATTAAAATAAATAAATAAATAAAAATTATAAATAAAATTATAAATAAATACGAATTTATTTAAATAGATAATATTATTAATTAGTTAAATAATACAAGTAATTATAGATATAAATTACCTATATACATATATACATAGTTTTAATTAACTATTTTTACAAATAATTACAAAATTCAATTATTTAAATATTTACAAAATAATTTATGGATTTTAAATATATTATATTTTTTTAAGAGTTAATTTAATGGTACAAATAAATATAAGTATATATAAGATAGGTAAGTTATATATATGTAATAAATACATTATTTTATTTTTGATTATTTTTTTTATTTTGTTATTTTTATTTACATTTTATAATTAAAATAAATATATAAAACATTTAAAATTACAATACTTGCATAAATATACAAGAAAATAAATAAATAAAAATATATGCAATATATATACATACAAATATACCAGCAGGGTCCTAAAATCTATTTTTGCATATTAACTCCGATTTTAGTGAAACCGACTCTTATTTGATAGATAATTTTACAAATCAAACTTTAAAAGTGAGTACATCCAAACTAGAGTTCATATGGACGAGTTATGAGGTTCGGAAGTTAGGCTTTACAGCTCTTAGATTTTAAGATTTATTAGTATTTATTCACATTTATTTTTAAGTTATATTTTTATATTTCCTAGTGATTTTTATGAACAATTTATAAGAAGAATTAAGTTAATTGGAGTTACAAATAAATAGTTAGAAAATAAAGAAGTTTTATATAAATATAGTACATATAGACAAAAGGGTCCAAACTCCAAAACTCACACAATTTATTCCGCGTTTTTTTTTGATATTTTTAATAAATAGTATTAGTTACAAAGTTTAAAAGTAAATTTGGTCAATTTGGAGTTTTCTTTAAGAAAAAAATGGGGTTTCCCAGAGGGGGCAACCAACATGGCTGCCCCCACCCCCACTTTTCCGTATTTTTTTATTTTTTTTTACAAAATATCATCATGTATATTCATCTATCTATCCCTCATATATGTCATTCAAATTTTGTCAGAAATAGAGACTCTTATGCCCTCCAGCTAGAACAAGTAATTTTAACGGTCTAAACATTGTTGTAATCGACCTATTCTAGATGGAGGGCATAGCAGTCTATCTTTTTGACGAAATTCGAATGACATATAGGAGGGATATATAGATGAATATGTTAGCAATGTGAGCCTGAGGCGAACCATTCCTACAGTAAATGTTATTGTAATAAATGATTTATCAATAAAAGTTATTGATTATGTTTCACTCCCTTTCTGATATTGAATGAATGAATGCACTATAAGGTCCCTCTGCACAATAAGGGTTATGTACCATGGACAACTTGATAATCATACAGCTGTTGATTCATTAAGTGAATCATAGAGGCTGATGCTTGGATGAATATCTAAGGAGTTAGATAGAGGACTCATCAAGCATCATCAATGATTGACAAGTAGTGATCTCCAGTCTGAGTGGGAGATGGCAATCCTATCTCATTAGACTGATATCTGATCGACCTCTTGATGCAGGTCCTCTAAAAGGGAATATTGATTCGGAGGTGTCAGATTAGTTGAGTCAATGAGTTGACTTAACGTGATCGAGATAACCAAAGACCTATGATGAATACTGTCACATCACAGGCAAACATCCTCTGACCAGAGATAGATGTATTGCTATATGTCTGAATATATACATTTGGCAGACCAATAGGTTGATGACCTAACCAAGGTCTATACACTGGCGAGCTGGTGTGCATGTAAGGGAATATGAGTAATACAATCTCTCAAAGGGATCATACAGGTTCACTTGTGAACCGGGAGACATGAGCTCACTCATGAGGTATTGGGATTAACCAAATTCCATGCATGGTCATCATGCTTTAGAAGCATGATATGAATTTGAAGGTAAGATATATGCTTTGTGAAAGTATATGATCTGTACCATATCCCAAGGACCAAGATTGAGAAACTTAATGATTAGACTAATGAAGATGACAGTGTAAAAGTGATCTATATCTTCATAATGATCATGAGTCTTCCAGTACGCAGGATGTACATGTACTAGGAATACCTGAAGGGTGATTTGATCATAAACGATTGTATAACCATGACGCTTCCATTCCGAGGGAGTGATGAAACAAGTCTGGATTTTAGTGACTCCTCTCATTAGAGAAGTGACCTAATCTTAGTCCATATACTAGACATTGATCTGAATGAGATTCAGATGCAATGAGAAGATTAGGTTTACGGTCTTGATTTAATCAAGCATCTATGAGAGGTCCATGGGATCTGGAGTTGAGATGTGATCTCAATATCCAAGTCACTATACGTGGAACAATACAATCGCCCTGTCCTTATCTCCAAGTATCTGAGGAGAAATAACATTGTTCTTAAATGGTTTAAAGAACAATTCCATAAGATCTAAGCAATGAGAAGTTGATAATTAAATGTGATTTAATTATCATGATGTATGAAGAATTATCCAATATAATTAAATGTGATTTAATTATTATAGATAAGAATAATGTGGGTAGTAATATCCAATTATTCATAATATATTATAAATGTGATTTATAATGCATTAGAGAGAGCTAATTGTAATTTATGTTTATAGATTAATTATTAAAGTCTATTGGATACACATTGTCTAATTAATTGAAAATGTAAATTACATTTTGTTTTGGGTTATGAATATGATTCACAATATTCCAATGTCAAGATTGCAATATTCCCAAAATTAATTGAGAATTATTTTGGTGAATAAAAATCCCAACAAATAGTTGTTGGAAAAATAAGTAGAGAGAAAATCAAGGAGATGTGCAATCTCATGGGAATCCATGAGATTGCCCTCCCATTAGGAAAGGAGGGGGCAGCACCAATTCCCTTGTGGGATTGGTGGCCGTCCACTCTCCTTTTATGGGAGGAAGATCTCCTTTGTATTTTTCACTCCTTATTTGATTGATTTAATTTGGTATTTATATTTATTTGATTTATCAAATATATTTAATCAAAATTAAATCACAAGTTATGGCTTTTACCAACAACAATCTTGACCATTGGATTGACATAATTCAATCTCATCCATTGATTTTATATGTCCCATGGATTGAGATCCATGGATCCCAAAACCCTATAAATAGAGAGGCATACCTTGCTCTCTCTTTACATGCTATTGTAGCACACATCTCTCTCTCTCTCTTTCTCCATACTCGACAGCCCTCTCTCCCTCTCTTCTTGGTGGCCGTCCACCATACCTTGGTGGAGAGAATCGTCGACGCCCGCGCCATCGTGCTGTCGCTTCGACGCTCTGCGGTTCTCCGTCTACTTGGAGTGCTTCACTCACGAAGGAGACGTTCGATCTCGTGCGACGAGATCAGGAGCAACCGTGCTTGGATCAACTTCTTGGATTGCGAGGACTACGCGATTCACCCCCGCGCTCGCAAGCAATCTCTCCGACGATCGGACTTGAGACAGGAGGTCTCTTCTCTTAGTGACTCGATCAACCATGCTTCAAGAGGTATTGCATTATACTTGTTGTGGTTATAGATGAAACGATCCGAGAATTGTTCTTGGATCATGTGGTTTCATCAAATAAAATTTTAAATTCCGCTGCACCGTACAACTAGTACGACTAGTCGTTCTTAGTCGTATCCGATACAACGCTCACGCTTCCGTGATGCGCTTGAGGATTTCTCCATATACTTCAAGTTGTATCAGAGCATTAGGTCGACGGTTTCGAATAATGATTCGCTAACCGAGGACGACTTGGGTCTCGTTAAGGTCACGATAGTTTTTATCGCATTTGATTTCGCAGATCTGTTTAGTAAATAAATTCGGCACTGTTTAAATTGTTTAAACATTAATTTAATACTTGTATTTTGTTTCTCATTAAATAAGGAAACCATAGGATCTGAGTTTGCGTAAATCGGATTTCGTATGCTCGAGATATGGTTGTTTAAATGAACATGTATGCACTGTTGCGGGAACTGTAGATCTGAACGTGATTAAAATGTTAATTACTGTTTAGACTTGCCTCGAAATGCGTGAAACATCACTTGAGTTCTGTCCTAAATCAAATTAGCAATCCACGAAAATTGATTTTGTCTAATTTGGATTTAATATGATTGAGATATGCTAATTTTAGTAAGTAGGGGTCACTGCTGAAATTACAGTACTAATCAAGAACCATGTGATTGTCAATTAATGAAATTAATTGTTAATTTCGAGAAATAATTATGGAAAATATTTGAGAAATATTAGAAGATGATCATTTCCTTAATTGACTTGGCCCCAACCAATTAATTGATTAGATGTGATCTAGATCATAATTGGAATCACAATCATCAAACCCCTTGTTTGAATAGGATTGGGAATTTGTCTAGCAAATTTTCTTATAATCAAAATTATTTTGATTACTATATGGTATAATTTTAGTTGAAGAACCGATGATCATCTCAAGTACAAATTAATCAATTTGGCATTATCCTTTCCCGAGGCGGATATGGTGTCTAGTCGGGGATCGCTGGGTAGCGGATTGCAACGTATGCAGTCCGTCCCACTCCCGCCGGTACTGGCCATGACGACGGGTAGGGCCGGGATAATGTCCGAGGGATTAAGTTGTATTTTTCTAATTATTAAAATACGAATTAATACGTACTTTGATAATAATACCATATATATTCAAGCATAACAATAATGTTTGATTGATTGAATTGGATTGATAATTAATTTAATATGATTAAGTTAATTATGTCCAATTAAAATACTCTAATATGAACAGAGTTAATAATTCCCTTGGAAGAATTAATTATATGAATGTGATTCATAGTAATTAATTAAATTTGAATAAGAGGTGGAGGATCACATAAGTGACATCCATGGTCTCCCGTCAAGGCGAAGGGTTTCGTCGCCAGATATTATATGTGGGAGACGCTTGTCCGGAGTGACAGCTCCTTCATATGATCCATTTGGATCGGGCTCGTCGCTTCTCGAAAGAGTAAGGACGTATGCGTAGTGACCCCAATATCGGGTCCTCATATTATTGGGGCGATATTGGATTGCGCATAGCGAGTTGTATTCCCGTTGATGGTTGGTTCAATTAATGACGGGTCAACATCACCTTAGGGGTGGTGGGCCCGGGTATTAAAGACTGAATTGGGAAATGCAAGTAGGACGTGCAAGGCGGAATGAGTTCCCGCTTCTCTTTATTGGAGTCATAGGTTCTCATATTATTGGGATATGACAATGATAAAGAGGAGATCCCAGTTCTTGCTTGAGATATAACGGTAAGTATATCTCCTACTTTGAAAGTGAATAAGGGAATAAACTTTCATAGTTGACATAGCAAGACTAATTTGATTTAAAATACCTTAATCAAATTTCGTAAAATTGAATATATGATTATATGTTCTAATATAGTGCATTCTCAATTACAGAAAAATGAAGTCCATGAACCCACTGAGCAGGCTTCTGGAGGTCAACCAATTGACCGGACCAAATTACTCGGATTGGATCCGTAATTTGGAGCTTGTACTCTCGACGGAGCGCATCAACTATGTGCTCTCAGAAGACAAGCTTGAAAACCCTAAATCTAAGGAAGACAAAGCATATAATGACAAGTATGATGAAGATCATGTCTTGGCTAGATGCTACATTTTGGGTTCTCTCTCCAATGTTCTTCAGAAATAACATGTGGAGATGAGTACTTGCCAGGAAATCATGCAGAATCTAAAGGATATGTTTGGTGACATTAACCGCACCCAGCGGTACAATGTTATGAAAGAACTGGTTCGCTGCAAGATGCAGGAAGGGACTTCGGTCCGTGAAAATGTGCTCAAAATGTTTGGGTACTTATCGAAGCTGGAGACTCTGGGGCAACGATGGATGCAGACATGCAATTTGATTTCATTCTGCTATCATTGCCCAAATCTTTCAATAACTTTGTGGTGTCATTCTACATGAATAAGCTGGAACTGACAAATGCTGGGCTTTTTGCTGCATTAAAGTCTGCAAAAGACGTAATGAAGAAAGATGGTCCCGCTGGCACTGCAATGGTTGCACAGGTCAGACGGAAGAGCGGTCGGAAGCAAGGTTCTCGGAAGGGCCCGACCTAGAAGAGAAAGAAGAAGGGACAAAGTGTTGTCTCGTCTTCCAATGCATCCACTCTAATGGCGTCGAAGAAAACTGACGTCTGTCACCACTACAAAAAGCCGGGGCACTGGAGGCGTAATTGCCCAGATTACCTGAAGTCGGTCGACAAAGGTAAAGCCCCAGCAGGTATGAAATCTACTTTTATCATTGAAACTAGCTTTATCGTTGGACGAGAAGGAAGTTGGGTTGTTGATTCTGGTGCTTCTGTTCATGTATGCAATTTGTTGCATTTGTTTCAGGAAACTAGAAAGCTTGAGGAAGGGGAGATAGTCATTCAGATGGGATCTGATGCAAGTGTTGCAGCAGTCACCATCGGGACTTGCCGACTATCATTATCTAGTGGAAGAGTCCTAGTACTTAAAGAGTGTCCTTATGTACCTGAAGTCAAAAGGAATTTAATATCTGTATCTAAGCTAATTAGAAGTGGATATTCATTCCTATTCTGTAATAAGTTAGTCATAAATCATTATGATAAATATATTGCAGAGGGCATTTTGACTTCTGGAGGACTCTATGAATTGTGCTTTAATGAGCATGTCATGAATGTTACAACCACTAATAAAACCCTAAAAGATTCAGGAGTAATATAAATCATTCAAACATGATTTGGCATCAAAGGCTTGGTCATTTATCTGTTGATAGGATCAATAGATTGATAAAGGTTGGACCTTTAGATTTTCTATAGGTTCAATCTTTACCTACCTGTAAACATTGTATTCGAGGTAAAATGACCAGGATGTCTTTCCGTAACAAGGTTACAAGATGTGAAGGTATTATTGACCTAATACATACCAATGTATGTGGTCCCTTCGGTACCGCGACTCGAAATGGATATCGATATTATTTGACGTTTATTGATGACCATTCGTGATACGGGTTTATCTTCCTATTACGTCATAAGTCTGAAACCTTTGAAAAGTTCAAAGAGTTCAAGGTTTTAGTTGAGAACCAAACCGATAGGAAGATTAAACGAATTCGATTTGATCGAGGTGGCGAGTACCTCTCAGATGAATTTAAGGAACACCTTAAAGAGAATGGAATTATTTCCATTCTCACTCCTCCTGGAACCCTCCAACTTAATGGTGTTGCTTAAAGACACAACAGAACAATCATGGATATGGTTCGTTCAATGATGAGCAAAGCACATTTACCACTTAGTTTCTGGGGATATGCAGTAGAGACTGCAATATATATCCTGAATAAGATTCCCAGCAAATCTGTACCTAAGACTCCTCATGAGCTCTGGTATGGAACCAAACCTAGTGTTAATCACTTGAGGATTTGGGGATGCTTGGTTCATGCGAAGAACGTAGATGCAAGCAAGCTGGAATCTCACACTCGTGAGTGCTACTTCATTGGGTATGTTAGAGATGGTATTGGATACCAACTCTATGACCCTGAGACCCAAAAGGTTTTTGTCTCTAGAGATGTGAAATTTCTGGAGGATGATTTCCTTAAAGGTCAAGACAAAAGTGAAGTAGAGGAACTCATAGAGTCCCCTGAGGATTCTGAGCTTCGTAGACCAGAAACTGAAGAGACAAATAAAGAAGAAACACCCATACCTCTTCGAAGGAGTTCGAGGGTGGTTGCACCACCTGAAAGGTATGGATTCCATGTGTCAGGTGAAACTGACAGTGATCCTACTTCATTTGATGAAGCACTCACGGATCATGACATGGATAGATGGATGCTAGCAATGAAGTCAGAAATTGACTCCATGCATAAGAATGGTGTATGGACCCTAGAGGATCCACCTAAAGGGGTAAAACCCATTGGGTGCAAATGGATCTTCAAGAGAAAGAGGGGACCTGATGGGAAAGTAGAGACTTTCAAGGCACGGCTCGTAGCCAAGGTCTACACAGAGAGAGAAGGCATCGACTACGATGAGACTCTCTCATGTGGCTATGCTTAAATCCATCAGGGCATTGCTGGCTATAGCTGCATATCTTGACTACGACATCTGGCAGATGGACGTCAAGACGGCTTTCCTCAATGGATACCTCGAGGAGGATATCTACATGGAGCAACCCCAGGGCTTCATGACTGAGGATGGCAAAATATGCAAGCTGAAGAAATCCATCTATGGGCTCAAGAAAGCTTCTCGTAGCTGGAACATCAGATTTGACGAAACCATAAAGAGTTATGATTTTGTGCAGAATCCTTATGAACACTGTGTATACAAGAAGCTTAGTGGGAGCGCCATTGTGTTCATCGTGCTTTATGTAGATGCCATCCTTATCATTGGGAATGATACAGGGATGATGACTAGTGTGAAGATTTGGTTGTCCCATACCTTTGAGATGAAAGATCTTGGAGAAGCCTCTTACATGTTGGGTCTGAAGTTGTTCAGAAACCGAGATAAGAGGATATTGGGATTGTCACAACATGGATACATTAAGAAGATTCTTGAACGATTCCGTATGGATAGTTCCAAGAAAGGATTCCTACACTTAAGACATGGTATCCACCTGTCTAAAGGAATGGCTCCTCAAACTGTTGAGGAAAAGAAGGCCATGGCTGGATGTCCTTATGCATCAGCTGTAGGAAGCTTAATGTATGCCATGATGTGTACTAGGCCAGATATCTACCATGTAGTGGGAGTGGTAAGTCGTTACCAATCCTGCTATGGAGAACAACACTGGAATGCAGTAAAGAACATATTCAAATATCTAAGACGGACACAAGATTACATCTTGGTCTATGGAAATGGTGATCTCCAAGTCTTGGGATATACAGATTCCGACTTCCAATCGGATATTGATGATCGAAAGTCGACATCAGGGTTTGTGTTCCTGTTGAACGGTGGTGCTGTGAGCTGGAGAAGCAAGAAGCAGAACACTACAGCAGATTCAACAACAAAAGCCAAATACATTGCCGCATCGGACGCTGCAAAGGAGGCGGTGTGGTTGCGCAAGTTCGTGCAGGAACTTGGCGTAGTTTCCTCTGATACTCCCATCCCACTACTCTGTGATAACACGAGAGACATTGCCCAAGCGAAGGAACCCAGATGGCATCAAAAGAGCAAGCACGTAGAAAGGAAATACCACATCATTCGGGAGATACAAAAGCATGGTGACATCATCATCACCAAGGTGGCCTCTGCCGACAACGTTGCTGATCCTCTTACCAAACCTCTGACACAGAAGGTTTTCGACCAGCATGTAATGAGTATGGGTTTAAGGATTGTTCCTGAATGGTTCTGAGGGCTAGTGGGAGATTGTTAGCAATGTGAGCCCGAGGCGAACCATTCCTACAATAAATGTTATTGTAATAAATGATTTACCAATAAAAGTTATTGATTATGTTTCCCTCCCTTTCTGATATTGAATGAATGAATGCACTATAAGGTCCCTCTGTACAATAAGGGTTATGTACCATGGCCAACTTGATAATCATACAGCTGTTGATTCATTAAGTGAATCATAGAGGCTGATGCTTGGATGAATATCTAAGGAGTTAGATAGAGGACTCATCAAGCATCATCAATGATTGACAAGTAGCGATCTCCAGTTTGAGTGGAAGATGTCAATCCTATCTCATTAGACTGATATCTGATCGACCTCTTGATGCAGGTCCTCTGCATGAGAATATTGATTCGGAGGTGTCAAATTAGTTGAGTCAATGAGTTGACTTAATGAGATTGAGATAACCAAAGACCTATGATGAATACTGTCACATCACAGGCAAACATCCTCTGACCAAAGACAGATGTATTGCTATATGTCTGAATATGTACATTTGGCAGACCAATAGGTTGATGACCTAACCAAGGTCTATACACCGGCGAGCTGGTGTGCATGTAAGGGCGTGAGTAATACGATCTCTCAAAGGGATCATACAGGTTCACTTATGAACCGGAAGACATGAGCTCACTCATGAGGTATTGGGATTAACCAAATTCCATGCATGGTCATCATGGTTTAGAAGCATGATATGAATTTGAAGGTAAGATATATGCTTTGTGAAAGTATATGATACCATATCCCAAGGACCAAGATTGAGAAACTTAATGATCAGACTATGAAGATGACAGTGTAAAAGTGATCTATATCTTCATAATGATCACGAGTCTTCCAGTATGCAGGATGTACAGGTATTGGGAATACCTGAAGGGTGATTTGATCATAAACGATTGTATAACCATGACGCTTCCATTCCGAGGGAGTGATGAAACAAGTCTGGATTTTAGTGACTCCTCTCATTAGAGAAGTGACCTAATCTTAGTCCATATACTGGACATTGATCTGAATGAGATTCAGATGCAATGTGAAGATTAGGTTTACGATCTTGATTTAATCAAGCATCTATGAGAGGTCCATGGGATTTGGATTTGAGATGTGATCTCAATATCCAAGTCACTATACGTGGAACAATACAATCGCCCTGTCCTTATCTCCAAGTATCTGAGGAGAAATAGCATTGTTCTTAAATGGTTTAAAGGACAATTCCATAAGATCTAAGCAATGAGAAGTTGATAATTAAATGTGATTTAATTATCATGATGTTTGAGGAATTATCCAATATAATTAAATGTGATTTAATTATTATGGATAAGAATAATGTGGATAGTAATATCCAATTATTCATAATATATTATAAATGTGATTTATAATGTATTAGAGAGAGCTAATTGTAATTTATATTTGTAGATTAATTATTAATGTGTATTGGATACACATTGTCTAATTAATTGAAAATGTAAATTACATTTTGTTTTGGGTTGTGAATATGATTCACAATATTCCAATGTCAAGATTGCAATATTCCCAAAATTAATTGAGAATTATTTTGGTGAATAAAAATCCCAACAAATAGTTGTTGGAAAAATAAGTAGAGAGAAAATCATGGAGATGTGCAATCTCATGGGAATCCATGAGATTGCCCTCCCATTAGGAAAGGAGGGGGCGGCACCAATTCCCTTGTGGGATTGGTGGCCGTCCACTCTCCTTTTATGGGAGGAAGATCTCCTTTGTATTTTTCACTCCTTTTTTGATTGATTTAATTTGGTATTAATATTTATTTGATTTATCAAATATATTTAATAAAAATTAAATCACAAGTTGTTGGCTTTTACCAACAACAATCTTGACCATTGGATTGACATAAATCAATCTCATCCATTGATTTTATATGTCCCATGGATTGAGATCCATGGATCCCAAAACCCTATAAACAGAGAGGCATACCTTGCCCTCTCTTTACATGCTATTGTAGCACACATCTCTCTCTCTCTTTCTCCATACTCGACAACCCTCTCTCCCTCTCTTCTTGGTGGCCGTCCACCATACCTTGGTGGAGAGAATCGTCGACGCCCGCGCCATCGTGTTGCCGCTTCGATGCTCTGCGGTTCTCCGTCTACTTGGAGTGCTTCACTCATGAAGGAGACGTTCGATCTCGTGCGACGAGATCAGGAGCAACCGTGCTTGGATCAACTTCTTGGATTGCGAGCACTACGCGGTTCATCCCCGCGCTCGCAAGCAATCTCTCCAACGATCGGACTTGAGACAGGAGGTCTCTTCTCTTAGAGACTCGATCAACCACGCTTCAAGAGGTATTGCATTATACTTGTTGTGGTTATAGATGAAACGATCCGAGAATTTTTCTTGGATCATGTGGTTTCATCGAATAAAATTTTTAAATTCCGCTGCACCGAACAACTAGTACGACTAGTCGTTGTTCGTCGTATCCGATACAACGCTCGCGCTTCCGTGATGCGCTTGAAGATTTCTCCATATCCTTCAGAATATACATGATGACATATTTAAAAAAAACAAAAAAAAACACCCGAAAATGGGGCAGTGGCATCCCCATTTAACCCTTTCTATGAATAGTTATGAACATGGGAAGTTGGACTTTATGGCTTTTTAAGTTTATTATGAATATTTATTTATTGATTAAATATTTTTTTGATATTTTTATAAATTAATATATATTATTACAAATAACTTTCAAGAATGAAATGTTTTTATTTGAGATTGTTTTATTGATGAATAGAATAAGTGAAAATATGTACAAGGTAAAAAATGATGAATATGTACAAATGAGAATTGATTTTCTTGATTTTATAAGTTTTGGACCCTACCTCCCCCTACTTTATTCCTCGTCAATCAGGTTAAGTCTTGATCTTCTCTCAGGGTTCGTGTCGGTCCACATTTATTCCACAAACACATCCTTCTTTATTTTCTTTCCTATTTCTTCCTTGTTTCTTCTTTTATCCTGGTTAAAAAGAATGATAAATATACAATATTAACAAATCAATGAAGAATGATAAATAATAAGAATTAATGGATATTTACATGTATTTTACCAAGTATTTTAGCTAAAATAAAAGCATAAAGATGTTATTTCATGGATTTGTCATTTCCCTATTCTTTACATTTGTTAGTACCTTAGTAAACACTTTCAAAGAAGAGGTGAAAAGAAAATTAGGAAAATAAAAAGGAAAGAACTTAGAACAATTTTGATTTTTAAACTTATCTTCGTAAAATCAAAGTATTGAGCTCGATGAGACCTTTGGATTATTAGTTAGGTAGAATCTTATTGGGAAATGGATTAAAGACCTAACAGACTCTAAGTTCCTCAAGACTCCTATTCAGGTCGCCTCAACAGTCAGGTCAGAACAAGTCTATATACAGAAACTCTTATGACTTTGAATCTTTACTTGTATGGTGTACGTGAAATACTGCTCCCCACCTCAGAATTGGCAAAGAAACAACCTCCTCTATCCGGTAACCCTAATTCCCCCGTCTAGCTACTCTTTCCTCGAGGAGCGGGGTATTCCCTTCTAAGTTTAAGTGCAACCAGCTCAAGAAGAGGGGGTAAAGAAGAGAATGGACTGTGACTAGTGTAGTCATATATCCTTGGATCTTGACCAATGTAGCCAAGTCTCCAGCTGTAGGCTTCCTTGGTATGAGACTTTGAAATATATGCCTTGCTTATTCATATTTTTCTCTGATAGGAATTTTTATTTATTTGTCTTTTCCCCATCTAAGTTTTTTTGGAGCTTTTATATTTTTTGAATATATATACAAATGTGCAGCATGTACATAAGGGGTTTTTCTTCTCAAGCCAGTAGACTATCCCTCTTTTGAAGTATTATTGCAACCCACAACATCCTGTCGTTAGACGTCGACGCCACTAGACTAGGTTGAGATGCACCACCCTCCCAAGAGGAGGATGGATGATTCCACCCGTGTGCTACTCAAAGCCCAAGGATTCTGCTGCCTCACCACCTCATCCGTGTTGAGCTACATGAAGAGTGCTTGTCCAAGTTAAGCCATTGTCTAAAAGGGTCTTGCATGTGTTATGAAATATTTTACTTAGACCAATCAAGATGACATGTGAACATAGTCTTGTGGGCTCAAAAAATTAAGTCGCTATGATCTGAAAAGTCTCGACTCCAGTTCCTATAAGGTTCCTTTGAAATTAAGTGGATTAAGGTCTTAGGCAAGCTCCATTCTTCGATTTTATTCCAGAGTAGTTTAAGCATCAATACCATTCTGAAAAATGCAAATGCAGATGCAAGAAAATATATAAAAAAATTTTTTTTTCAAAGAAAATAAAAGAAAAGAAGATTTTTTAAAAGAGGTTTATAGAGAGATTTTACAATTTTTTTATGGATTTTATCTTTTTCATTTTTTGTGGAATTTTTATTAAAGAATTATAAATATCTACGAGAATTTTACAAAAAATTTATACAAAGTTTACAAATATTTTTATACAACAACAAAAATAAGATTTTTATACCCATAATTTATATCCCACGTGACAAAATATTTTACAAAAATTTTACAAACCATTTTGCAAACATTTACAAACATTTTACAAATAATTTAGGAAAAAATTACAAACATTTTTACAAAACTTTTCAAATCATTTTACAAAAGTTTTTTTAAAACTAATTTTACAAACTTTTTACAAATCAATTTACAAACAATTTTTTTTAAAAGGTGTTTGCAATCATTTTTATTTCAAATATTTTACAAACATTTGTACAATATACATGATTTTGATACACAAATAATTTACAAACATTTTACAAACAAAATAATTTTACAAAAGTTTACTAAAATTTGTAAAAAAAATAATTTTAGAAAGTTTTTCACAAAAGATTTTTATAAATAATTTAGAAAGTATTTTGCAAAAATAATTTTACAAATTATTTTACAAAATATTTTTCATTTTTTACAAAAGAGTTTACAAAAAAATTTTACAAATATTTTACAAATCAATTTTCTAAACATTTTTAATCCAATTTATTAGCCATATTATTAGACAAACAAAGTACAAGTTATGGCTAAAGTATATATATAATATATGCAACTCCCCTATATTTAGCTTGAACTATGTCCTCACAGTGACCAAGAAGCGATAAGGAAGACATAACTAATGCTAAGTATAAAAAGTGAAAAGAATCCTATGATACAACGACACAAAGGATAAAAATAAAAAAATAATATAAATCGATGATCCCCCATACTTAGGATCAAATAATCCTTAGTATAGAAGAATGTAGAAAAGGGGAAGATCGAGGAAGAGAATATACACGAAATCAACAACTCGACTTGTCCCTCCGTACTTAGGGTAGATGTTCCCTGAGTATAGAAAAGAATATTAACAGTTGAGGGATAAGAGAGGGAGCAATCAAAGAAGTGAAATATATATTACCTCCCTTATACTTAGGGTCGGATGTCCCTAAGTATAAGAAACAAAATAGAGGTAATAGAATAAACATAATATGAACAACACCAGTTTTAACACCCCCATACTTAGGATAAAGTGCATCCTAAGTATAGCATAAATCCTAAGCGAGATCTGGGTGTTAAACAAAAATAGAAGAAAGAAAGAAAATAAAATCGAAAACACATATATACAAAGAGAAAAGAATGAACAACTCAACGAGAACTGTACAAGCTCAAGAAAATCGAAGATTGACCTTCTTGCACGATCGAAGAACGATGGAATGTATAAGATAAAGTTTGACATCATGGTCATACTCATAAATATCCATATCTGAATCAGAGAATCCCTGACCTGCATTGACTGGTGAGGAATGACCCTGATGGCCGAAAAGATGGACAGAACTGACCACTGAAAGTTGTACCATGATATTTGAATCACTATCATCATCGACACTAAAATAAGAAGATGCAGAATGACCATCTAACAATGTATCCTCAACTATGTGTGACTAAAGTGACCTCGTTGTAGTGTTTAAAGTGGATGTAAGAAAGAGGTCAAACTCTGCTGCAGTCTGATCGATATCATCACCATCATCATCAACATAGCCCTTATCTGAATCTGAGTGAAAAGATGGCTCAATGTTCTCACAACTGGAAGTATTGACCAAAGGATCTATATCTGAATCATGTACGACCTTCAAAATAAGTGCTACTAGCGGTTTCGTCTCAATGACGTATATGCTACGAATCTCATCAATACATCTCCAATGCTGTGTCATTGGATCACAAAGGCTATGCTCTCCAAGTTTTCCTCTCTGGAGAGGATATCTTGGGTCTCAATAGAATCAGAAGAAGTGGAATATTGTCTAATCTCAACTGTAATGTTGCATACCCATGTATCTGATCGACTGGAAAAACACTCGTCTGATGGAAGAGTCTCTATCGTCTTGGAGCTCAGCACTGTGCCACTGGAGGGAAAAGTAACACTGCCTGTCCCATAATCAATAATGAGTCTAGCTGTACACAGAAAAGGACAACAAAGAATAATGACAACATTATGTGATGGTACTATAGAGTCAAAATCGAAGACAACAAAATCCACAGTGAATTTTGTGCCTTGTACCATCGGAACAACATCCTGAAATATACCATTCGGCCTCTTAACTGATCTGTCTGTTAACTGAAGGATCATTCTGGCTCACTTGCGAGGCCCTAAATGAAGTGTCTCAATAAGATGGAAGGGTAATATATTCAATGAAGACCTGCTGTCTAACAAGGTGTGCTTGAACTCATGATCTGAAATCTGGTAACTGACAAATGGTGCTCCCATATATTTTTTTCTTCCTAGAAGATGTATGCTAGATGTCACAACACGTGGCAATGGTCAATACTTATGTTTTCCGAGCAATGATTTATCCTCTTCTTTCTTCTAGGTGTGGTATGCTGCTTCAAGCACTTCTGTAGAAGAGGAATGTGTGCCAAAGCCTCCAAAAGAGTTAGCTTAATCTAAAATCTATCTAGCATCTCTTTCATGAAATTTTGAAGGCGGATTTTTTGAGATTTTCTAATATCTCTCCCTTTCCTTGGTTCAAAGCATATGGGAAGGGTATCTGTACATCCTTCTCAACCATATGTACACCTGGAGGATCAGAAGAAGAAGCAAATATTTTTGTAAAACTGGGACTAGCTCCATGCAAATCATCAGAAGAGGAAGAGGATCTAGCATAAGAAACTAAAGTTTTGTCTTTATTCATCTTTTTGGATTTTCTCCTTTTCCCATTTTTTTGTGATTTTGCGCCTTCACTATGAACAGAATCAGATCCAACTGTGAACCTGCACCGGCACCGTCTTTGCACTTCTCTTTCCTAGATGTATCAATACAACTAGGCTGACTCTTCATGCATGGGAACTAGAAGGATCAGAACTCAACAACTCAGGTGAAACTGAAGTATCTACAATTGATCTATGCTCTGTGACAATGCTAGCTATGAAATCTCTGGATGAGTCCAATTGCTCCCTACGAAAGGCACTCTACTCATGAATCAGATAGATGAAATGGTCGAATGTGGGACCATTTATATCTGGAATTTGAGAGTGATGTCCCACATTGATGACACAAGTTTTACGAGGGTCTAAAATAATATACTCATAGAGTGCGAAGATAAAATGTCACTGAGGCGGCCGCTCAGAAGACCATACAGTCAATCAACAATTAACCCACACAATGTATAGATCAAGCAAAGCAAGCAAGTGTGAATCAAATTTTTTTAAACCCTACAAATAGATGTATAGTGGACAAGTACAGTAGGGGTCGAACACAGGAAACAATGGAGGATAAACAATCAAAGATGGCTACAATAAAGTAATAAATGATTTTGGGCATTTTTGGGGTATTTTAAATTTTGTGGATTTTTAATTTTATATTTTTTAGATTTTTGTTTTTATAATTTTTAGATATTTTAGAATTTTATTTTCTTTTATATTTTCTAATTTTCAATTCCTTTTTCTTTTTGATATATAATATAAGAATATTTATAACTATATATACAATATAAGGTAATATAGTTATAAAAGCAACAAAAACTAACCCAAGATTGTATAATGAAATATTTTTGGGTTTTATAAATGTTTCTATTTTTTGTGATTTTTGGGAAGTTTTGCTAATTTTTATAAATTTTTAAAGTCAAAATTCCCCAAAACAGATATTAAATAAATAGGATGAATTGAGTTGAAGATTTAAAATAACAAAAATGTCAAAAATTCTTCAAATCAATTTTAATTTATAATAAATAATATAAAGAAAATATAAAGACAAGAATAAATATTTCTGAGAATTTTGGGAATTTTATATATTTTTATAAAGGATTTTGGAGGTTTTTAATTTTCAGGCCTTTTGTTTTTCTATTTTTAGGGATTTGGTATGGAGTTACAAAATACAAAATACACAAAATATATTTGTTTGGAATGTTTCAAAAAGGTTTATTTTTTTGGCACTTTTTAAGTCAAATAGGGACAAAAACATGCTCTGTTGATTTCTAATAAATAGGAAAAATATTAAAATGCATAAAAAATATTATGCGGATGTGTACAATAGCAGTCACTTAACCCTATTTTTTCAAAATTTCCAAAGCATGAATGATAATTGTAAAAATCAAAGAACGCGTACAACAATTATTGAACTAGTAGAGGCATATTTGCAATTAAAAACAAAGGCAAGGATGTTTATGCAAAATACCCAAAGTTTTGTAATTGAAATTAAAATTTTAAGGACTAAATGTAGATATAAAACTCACAAGGGGTTTAATGCAAAATCGCTACCTCACGTTTGACCACACGTGAGGTGACGTGACAGACCCAATACTAATATAAATGAAATGTGACTGTTCACATGCAAATTTTAACAAAATATTAAATGTACGATCGAGGGATCGTTTGATCGAATGGTCGTTGAATACATGCATGACGAAGGATGATTAGACGGCTACGATGGGACCTGGAAGAACTGGGATGAACAACAGGCAGGGCTTGCTTCGATCTGGTCTCCTAGGTGATTCCGACCACCTGGGCGGCTTCCAATTGGTTCAAAATGACGCTAAGGCTCCAATGTATCAACCAAAGGTCTCAGAAGGGCTCGAGGGTCTTCGGCGATGGCTAGCGGCAATCAAGTCTTGGAGCAACTAATATATCCTCGACGTCTCCTGCACAGGTGTATTCTCGCTTCGAATTCTGTAGGAGGGGGTTAATGGCAAAAAGGGGAAGCTCTAGGGAACTTCTGGAGACAGAGGCAAGACAGAAGGGGCTTGAGTGATGGTCTTCGACGAACGATGTAGATGAGAGACCGAATATCTGGATCTGTGAACAATGCAATCAAGTGAAGGTGCGTGGGGTGATAAGAAGATGTAGGGGAAAAAGATGAGGAAGTTTGAGCGGACGGCGAACGGTTGAGTACAGTGGAACAAGATGGCGGAGCCAGAGCTCTGTTGAGCGGATTTTCTTAATTTTACAAAAAATTAAACAAAATCAAACAAAACAAAGACTGATTTTATACTACTGCTATGCTAGGGAGATAAAGAACAAAGAGAGAAGAAGAAAGCTCACTAGGAACACACATGGAGTGAGCTTCAGGTGGAGGAGCTCCGACGAACTAGATTGCCTCGATTCGACACCCAATGAGACCCCTGAGATGCTGATCAATCTCCTGCTATCACCAGGAAGGGGAATCAAAGCTCAAACCTAGGGTTTATGGGCGGAAGAAGGATCAAAACTCGAAGGATTCCCATAGGAGATAAATTTTACAAGTCGTTTTCCTCGAGCGGTGGAGCTCGATTCAAAGGCCCATAATCCAAGAGATGATATGTGTGCATAAGGTGGACAATCGAGGAACAAAAGTTAAGAAGACATCGAGATAAATGGAGGCAAGATTTGAGCATGAAAAATCCGAGGAAGATGGGATCAACGATAGTCCGACAGACCTAGGGCTCATGTCAGAGAGTTGACCTGAGTCAACTAGGGGGCGGGCTCTGATTAGGCCACGTCACCCGCTAGAAGATAAAACATATTCAAAATTCGAAAATAATTCAAAATAAAATATTAAATGATTTTATTAATTTTATATTAAAACATAAAAAATGTTTATTATTTTATGTAGTATTTTAATCCGATTTTTATTTATTTTTACAAGTTTATTTATTATAAGTCACATTCTAAGGATTTATTTATAGGTATATTTACCTATGTTTTTTACATTTTATTTTTATTTTGTATTTTTAATTTTATTATTTTATTTCTTAATTATAAATTAATTTCTTACACATTAATATATTTTTGTTATATTTTTTAGATATCATATATACACTTAAATAAATATGTATACTCATTATATATATATAAGTATCGTATATTCATCTATGTGTTTTTGTATACTATTTTATTTTAGTATATTTTTATGGTTTTATTATATTCTAAATATGTAAATATATTATAAATAATATTTACAAAATTATAAAAAATAAATTATAAATTTTCTAAAGAATAAATAAAATGAATAATTTATTCAAGTATATAGTACAATAGTGGTCAAAACCTAACTTTTGCATCTTAGCTCCAATTTAAATGGAACCACTTCATTAAATAGCTTATTAAAAGTTATATACAATTAAATAACATTTTAAGTTCATAGGGAGAAGATATGGGTCTGGGAAGTTTGAGTTTAGGATTTTTATTATGAGTATAAAAGGTACATTATGTATTATTTTTGCGTGAAATTAAATTTGTATTTTTCTATTTATGTTTATCTACAACTTTCATGTACAAAGTTTCTTTATTTGAGGTATAAATATTAAAGAATAAAATGGATCCCAAAAATGAATTATTGAAGGGTAAAAATTAGTGTTTTATTGTGTTTTTGACGCTTATCTCAACCTACTTTATTCCTTGTCGACCTAGTCATCATGATATCTAAGTCTCGGGGTTTAGGGTCATAAAATACCTTTGACATTTTATTTCTTTTTCTTTTTCTTTTCTTTATTCATTTCTTTTGGCTTTAAATAATGTATTTTATATACTATTTAAACAATAAATGGTGAATGTTAATTCTGCAAAATAATGATATTTACATGCATTTAGCTAGGGTTTAAAGGTCAAAATGAAATAATAAAGGTGATGAAATGGAGATTCATCACACATCCATTTCAGGCTAGTGAAGATGCTCAAAATGATCAGTTGGATCTGGGAAGATATGTTCCTGAGGTGGTTGCTCAAAATATTGGTCATGATATGGAAACAAAATAGGCTGAAAAGATTGCTGAAACAATGTAGACTCCTGCCCTGAAAAGTGCTGAACTGGTCCATACTTTGGTAGGAAAACCAATAGAGATGGGACTGGTAACTGAAAAGTGGAACTCTCTACAAATGTTTCAACATCCATCCTATGTGATGTATCAGAAACCATATCAACTGCCTGATCTGAGATCTCTGAATAATCACAAAGCTGATCACTTCAGATCGGTCTTGCATCTCGCTCGTGTGATATCTCGACATCGGAAATCTCTTCAAAGAGAGTCCAAAGTGAATCCCCGTTGAGACTGCGATATAAACCACCACATGAGGCATCAACCAATGCCTGATGCTCTGCGGTAATCCACTTGTAGAAAATATGAACCAACTCTGATTTGGAGATTCCGTGATCTGGAAATCTCCTCAATAGAGTCTTAAATCTGAGCCACATATCATGTAAGGGATCGAGGGGATAATGTGAATAATCTTTAATAATCGACCGCATCAAATTGGCTCGGCTAATGGGGGTAAAACTTCCTAAGAAAGGCAATCTGAAGCGTACCCCATCTAGCTCGCTCCTCTCCCAAACTTCGAAGCCATCTCCTGGCTCCGTCCTTGAGCGTCAAGGAAAAGGGCCTCCTCATAGCATCCTCAGACGAAATATCAGAATAGTGTCTGGTTCTACATATCACCTCAAACTCAAAAATATGCTCATACGAATCCTCGTGCAGCTTTCCATGGACTCTCGACAGCAATGATACAAATTCCAAGTCAATCAGAAAAGCCGGTGAAATCAATGTAGAATCTGACTTCGCTCTGAGTCATTTATAGGCCTCTCAGTCCACACTCTCATCTTAGCATCTCGTGGACTCGTGTTTACTAACTAATCTGATCTCTTCTCACAAGTCCCAAACCTCTGCCTAGCTGCCACGGGTGTAGTAGAAGGCTGACTCAAAAAGAACAAAGAATGAGGGATATAATGAATGGGAGGAGACAAAGAAACACATAGAACTAAAGGAGATGATCCTCCAAGATCAGAATCGAACTCAAAGAGGGATGGAGTGTTAGGGTTGGGTTCGAAAAGAGAGTTCTCTTAAACCGACCTAGGAGAAACAAATAGAGATGAGAAGGATGAGTCTCTAGCATCGGAGTCATACCTGGAGAAGAACGAAGGACTCAACTTAGGATCAAAACACATGTCTCGAACCAACCTAGATGGATGAGTAGGCACGATGGAAGCAGTGCCGTAAGAGTTAGCCTAAGAGACCATCTACCCGTCATCGTGACTCAAGAAATATAAAATGAAAAGAAATGTGAGACAAAGAAAATGACAAGACTCGAACAACATGTGATTGCTAGAAAATCAAGACATAAAGATGAACGGACTCACACCAGGCATAAGAAAAGACAAAGCAAACCTCATATTCACCTACTCAACTCGGTGATGACCTTAAAATCCTGGTCATTTATTTTGTCAATTTTAGAGTTAGTTGATCAAACAGTTTTATAACAAACTCATAGGTTCTGTCTCCTGGAGTAGTTCATGTCTAAGCCGACGTAACACACCAACTTAAACAAGACTACTTCATCTAAGGTTGGAGGCAAGTGCTTGTAGCAATAATAGGATCCAAAAGTCTGTCCAAGCACTTAGGGCACAAGTCCAAGGCTTTGGGATCTAATCCTTAAGTGTGTGTGTGCCTTACTCGGTCTGGAGAGTACCTGTAAATAAGGAGGGGATTGCTCTCCCAAATCAAGGAATGAAGTCCGTTACGTTTAATTTTACGGTCAAGTGAAGCTAAGCAGTCGCAAAATTATTTTTTTGGTTATCACTTTTTTATCTTTTTGATTTGAGAAAACAAATGTCTAATGATTTTTTGTGTTTTTCCTTTATTCCTAAGTGGAGGAAAACATGGGGAGAAGACGAAAAATGCAATGCATAAAACGCTATGAATGCATGCAGGGATAGAAAATGCATACCCGAGTCTAGCACTCTACATGCAAAGAAATCCACGCAGAAAATATAAATCTAACCTAAAGGCATGAAAAGCAAAAAAGAAAACACGTAACCTAGAAAGAGTGAATAGTTCTACATGGGGACGAACCAATTTTACTTGACTAGGTTATACAACCTTATGTCTAATTAACCTACAATATGCAAAATCAAGGAAAAATTCCTAATCAAGCACCTAGCCACTCACAGAAAATTGTAGAAAACAAAGAAATGGCGATGAAAAAAACGGTGAGGTCCACCAAGTGCATCGACACTTGGCGAAATAGACCCTGAATAAGAGTACTGGCCGGGTATAAGTCGGGATGCCTTTAAGGGGCCCCTTCTACAAAGGTAAAAATGGGCAAGTGCACCTTCCTTTCTCACCAAAGAAAACAAAAAAAAATACATACAACCACACACCTCCCGTATCTGCCTCGCGCTGCTCCTCTGCAACTTGCTTGCAAAGAACACCAGTCTCCAAGTATGTCAGCCGCTCACCTCCTGAAGAAACCGACCATAATACTAGGTCCTACAACACAAACAAATAAAAAGCTATAAAAAGGATACAAGAAATGAAACAAAAAATGTAACAAAAATGAGATGATGAAAAACCGAAAGAGAAGAAACCCTAAAACTTAAGGCTCTGATCTATCTATCCAAGCGCTGCCTCTCCGATAACAGTGCCATCTGAAAAATCACCCAACCTGATAGTTCTTAAAGTATAAACTATTGTCGATGTGTCGGTCAGGAGAGATTCACAGAAAATGTTATTTATTTCTTTATTATACTCTTAAACTCGAGTGTATATCAATAAGTACGGGAGTGTCGAACTCAAGGAGGCAAACTGTGGAAACTAGGGTGAAATAGGATATTATTTAAGGTATGATGGTTTCTTGATTTTTATGATTTTTTTGGAGATTTTTCTGAATTTTTATCTGGTTTTATGAATTTTGTATTGTTTTTGTGATTTTCTACACATATAAGTGAAGAAATATATGTATTGGATTTTTTTATTTTTTATTTGATTTTTATTTTTTTATTTTTATGTTTTAATTTGTTTTACTATTTTTATGTATTTTTAAAATTTGTATTTGGTATTTTCTTTTGAATTATTAAAACAGAAAATATTTTTATTTTTGGAAATTGTTATAATAGTATATGTAATATTATATACCGTATTTTTGTTATATTTTTATTATCTGTATACTATTTATTATGAGTATAATACATGTTATACAATATATTATAATAGGGGATTTTCTGCAATTTTTGTATATAAGGGGGGCATGTGGAAATATATAAAACAACGGGGATTCACACACAATATCACCAAGGTGCACGTGATAGCTCATGTGCAACAGAACATGTTCGTAAATCAGACAGCCACGAAGGGTTTCTCTGTAATAATCCTAGCTAAGCATGTGCGTTCTCACGCAAGGAGCAACTTCAGGACCTGTTCAGAATTACAATAAAATACGAGGGGAGTGATGCAAATGTCCACAATTATCTCAGAACCGTGCACGCATAGCTCACGATAAAAGGCTAAAGTGGTGGGGCGATGATTAAATCTCGACCGTAGATTGGGCTGAGTTGGATTGGACAATCCGAATTGATTCTGGGGATGATTGGTGTTCTTCCCCAATTTAGTTGCAAGAGATAGAGTACTCGAGCATGGATTAGATTGGCGGTGTTGAAGCTTCGAGTCAGAAGTCGTGAATCAACATTAGATCTCCAATGATGGCTCATCTCCTACATGTGCTCGATCGGAAGGAAGTGTTGATGCTCGACGTCGAGTTCCTTTCAAGTGCCTCCAGATGAGGCTCTTCTGGTTATTCCCCTTCAAGCGATGGTCTTGAGCTCAAATGCTCGAGCAAATATTGATCGAAGATGATGCGTAGGTCATCGCCTCGTCTTTAGATTGCCTACGATCTTGGGCTGACTCCGGATGCTCCTGATTGATCGACCTACAGCATACAAATGAGATTTAAACAAAATTGTATGAATTGACTGAGAAAAATACATCATGTGATTCGAGTGATCGCTCGATTTGGCTTCAGATGATTTGCAATTGTTCCGATAATAGGGAATGGTTCCAGGTGCTTTGTGCTTCAAATCTCCAGATGCTTTAATGAAGCTTCATGACATGTAAGGAGGAGAACGACTCGAAGTCGAGTCCTCGACCCCTCACAAAATAGAGAGGGGTGAGTAGGGTTCGATCCTTGGAGAAATAAGGGAAATGGACCAAGAGCTCAGATCCATGAAGAACTGAGTTGAACAGGCTCTGGAAGAAATGATGTAGAACTGGAGATCGGTGGGTGAAATGGATGAATGGAGGCGGATTCCAATTGTCGATTTGGATAAAAAACAGAGGGAAGAGAAGAATTGAAGAACTGAGAAGGGAAGAGAAAAATGGAAGTAGAGAAGATAAACCAAAGAGGATGAGGTGATCTGACTTTCAATGAAAAAGGAATGGAGGATTTCTCCTGGGGATCTGGAGCAGTTGTTCCAGATGATCGTCGCTTCGACCGTTGGCATGGCCAGAGCTCTTGTACAGAGGATCGAAGCTCTACTCTGACGGGTTGATCTCGTCGCCTCCTCTCTTTCTTATCGCTCAACGGTGGGAGCTGTCATTAGAGATGTAAATGGATCGAACCTGAGTGAACTTACATTCTTTAGGTTTGGTTCGTTTATTTAATCGAGCCTAAACTTGTGTTCATGTTCGGTTCGTTTATTTTCGAACCGAATTTTAATTGAACCTCTTTTTAATCGAATCGAACCTAAGTGAATATTGAATTTGAGAATTCTTTAATAAGAGTGAGTGAAAAGAAAAGAAATATATATATATATATATATATGAGTGTGTGTGTAATTAGAATAAACATTCATTCAATTTTTACCTTTGTTTAACTCTTCTTTATCTTTTTGAAAAAATATATTTACAAGGATTTATCTCTTTGAAAAATATAATCATACTATATATGTATATCTGTTCAGATGGGGAGAAGGAATAATGTGGAGATATGTGCTAAGTAGGGTTTATAGTGGTTCTGTTGTTTTGAGGATAAAGAAGGAAAAAGTACTAGACACATAGATGATGGATGTTGTAACCACGATGTGACTATTTCTTTTGGGATAGCTTATACCACGATAAAACCTACTTATCTCATAACTATTTAGTTATCTTCAGATATGGTTCACTTATCCTGGGACAAAATGCACTTATTTGAAAATAAGATTCACTTATGCGAATTTGTAAATATGTATGCATATATATATATATATGTGTATATATATGTTTATCAAGATTTTAACGAATCGAACGGACATGTGATTTTTAGGTTCGATTTGTTTATTTAATCAAACCTAAACTTGTGTTCAGGTTCGGTTCGTTTATTTTCGAATCGAATCTGAATTGAACTTTTAGTGAGCCGAACCTGAGCGAATATCGAACTTGGGAATTTTCTGACACCCCTAGTTGTCACCTCTCTCGGAGCTTGAAGATGGAGAAGAGATTGAAATGGTGGATCCACGAATTGGGGATGGAAGGTGGGAATATATAGTAGAGGAGGCAGAGGGAGAAATAGTCTGGAGGTGGAAGAACAACCTGGGTCCACCAGTTTGTTAGAGAAACGAAGAGGAGAGCGGAAGAAATGAGGAGAGAGAAAAATAAATTGAAAGTAATAAATAAAATTAATTAATCAAAATAAATAAATAAATATAAATCATAAATAATTTAATAAATAAATAAATATGAATTTTAGTCAAATAAATAATATTATTTAATTAGTTAAATAATACAAGTAATTACAGATATAAATTACCTATATACATATATACATATTTTTAATTAATTATTTTTACAAATAATTACATAATTTAATTATTTACTAAACAAATATTTTTTAAATATATTTTATTTTATTTTAAGAGTTAATTTAATGGTATAAATAAATACAAGTATATACTAGATAGGTGCATTATACCTATGTAATAAATACATTATTTTATTTTTGATTATTTTTTATCTTGTTATGAAAATATTTAAAAATACAATATATGCATAGATATACAAGAAAATAAATAGAAAATATATACGATATATATACATACAAGTATACTAATAGGGCCCTAAAACCTACTTTCTCCATATTAACTCTGATTTTAGTGAAACAACTCTTATTTGATAGATAATTTTACAAATGAACTTTACAAGTGAGTACACCCAAATCAGAGTTCATATGGTCGAGTTATGAGGTTCAGAAGTTAGACTTTACGACTTTTAGATTTTGAGATTTGTTGGTATTTATTCATATTTATTTTTAAGTTATATTTTTGTATTTTCCTAGAGATTTTTATGAACAATTTATAAGAAGAATTACCTTAATTAGAGTTACAAATAAATAGATAGAAAATAACGAAGTTTTATATACATATAGTACATGTAGACAAAGGGGTCCAAACTCCAAAACTTATATGATTTATTCCATGATTTTTTGGTATGTTTAATAAATAGTATTAGTTACAAAAAGAAGTTTAAAAGCGAGTTTGGTCTATTTGGAGTTTTCTATAAATATTTATGAATCTGAGAAGTTGAACTTTTTGGCTTTTTAAGTTCATTGTATTCATTTATTTATTGGTTAAATAAATTTTATAATATAATATACATTATTACAAACAACTTTCAAGAAGGAAATATTTTAATTTGATTTTATTTTATTGATGAATAAAATAGGTGGAAATATGTACAAGGTGAAAAATGATGAATGTACAAATGAGAATTGGTTTTCTTGATTTTGTAAGTTATGGACTCTATCTCACCCTACTTTATTCCTTGTCGATCAAGTCAAGTCTTGACCTTCTCTTGGGGTTCGGGTTAGTCTGCATTTATTCCATAAAGATACCATTCTTTATTTTCTTTTTCTTTTTCTTTATTCTTTATTATTTTATTTTGGTTAAAGAATGATAAATATACAATATTAACAAATCATTGAAGAATGATCAATAATAAGAATTAGTGGATATCTACAAGTGTTTTTACCAAGGATTTTAGCTAAAATAAAAGAATAAAGATGTTGAATCACAGATTCATCATCTGCTGATTAAAATCCAAAAAATATAAAACCACCTTTGAAAACTCCAAAAAATTAGAGTACCTATATTAATATATATTATACCATTTGTCCAAAAATCACTAAAAAATACAAAAGAAAACCTTAAAATCACAAATCCCTAAAAACACTATAAAATTCAGTAAAATTAATTAAAAACCCAAATTTTTTTCATCTTGTATTTTTTTATTATGTATAGTATATATTAAAAATAGTTTTGGGAATTTTTGAGCCTATTTTCTATTTTTAAAATCCAAATAATTTTCAATATTATTTTATTCACTGTTTTGCACTTTTTAATACTTTAAAATTATGCAAAAAATTAGCAGAAATCTTATATAAATTACCAAAAATAGAGAAAAAGATCAAAACACAAAATAGTTTATTTTATATATTTATACTTTATTCATGTATATTTAAAAATATAAAACCATATATATACTATATACTATATATTACTTATATTAACTATAACAATATTAGAGATTGGGGGAGCTTGTACCAAGGTGCATGTAACTTTACATGCACACAGTGCCACAAACACTCATTTTTTTGAAACAGAAACTTAAAGTATTTACTTAGAACTATTAGTGGAATAAGTGTTTCAAATTTTGTGTAAACAGACATTCCTAACATGTCCATCTGGAATGGCTAAATTTCAGCAATTTTGCGACTGTTAAAATTTAGCAGTCTTGATGGAGGGGTTAGAAGTCTTGAATTCAGTTGAATATTGAATGATAACATGTTGATATATGGTAATCTAAATACAACATGATTTCATTTCAAAAAAATCAAATAAAATAAAATAATGGACATTTGTGACATCGGTGCATGTAAAGTTACATGCACCTTAGTGCAATCTCCCCAAGCCCATAATATTATATATATTATAATTTAAAAATAAAAAAGAAACTAAAAAACAAAATTAAAAAGGAAATAAAAGCTAAAAATATAAAAATATAAAATACTTAAAAATCTATAAAATTTCACTTATAACGAAAACCCCCAAAAATCAGGAAGAACTAAAAAGTATAAAAATAATTATTGTTAATTACTAATAGTTATACATATCCTCCATTGTTCTCAGTGGTCCGACACTCCATCTTACTTGCTCTATACACATTTACTGTGGAGTTATAATAAATTCTAACTCATATTTATTTTCATTTCATATTATATATATATATTGTTGTAGGTTAATTGTTCATCAATTCAATTGGGCCGGGAGCTGCACGCTGAGAGAGTGGCCGATACAATGATTGCTGGATCCGACATGCTAGACACGTATGCCCTCCAAGACAAGACCTTGGTTCCTTGGCCCAATTGAATTATCAAATGGCACTGTTGCAGGGGAGAAACACGTATGTAGCGTGTACATATTATATCTAATCTGTCTTTATTTTATTTTTATTCAATAATTGTTTATCTATTCTGACCCTTTCTTATGTTGACTTTTCTGTGAGGGCCCTCCAATTGAAGAGGACTTCTTAAGAGGACCTGTGTAGCCTTACGAGGCAAAGTCCGACCCATTCTTAGGAGGTCGGCAGGAGAGAGCAGGAGAGATGACCGAGAAAAGAGTAGAGTAGTGTAGCATTAGCATAATTTCTATTTGTATTTGGTGAGAGAGAGACTATATTATTGTAATAATACATGGATAAAACTTTGGACACTTGGACATTCACAGGTCTATTTTATTGGGTGTTTGTTCACTCGAGGAGCTGATCTATTTTTCTCACATTTTATTCGCATTCTCTATTTTGTTCTCACTATTTCTACTTGTTTTTATTTGTTTTCCATGATTTGTGCTTTCTGACTTTTTTTCTATTTAGGTCTTGTTTGAATGAGCCCATAGTTTAAAGGATTGCTTGATCGATTACTTTAGGTCCAAATCCCTAATTATCTCATGCATCTATAGTCTCTGATATATTTGGACTAAGATCAAACTAAATTTGTTCTTCACGTTAATAATAACTCCTACTTAGGGTGATTCCACCGACTACATCTCATGTAGTGTAAATTTTAATTATTGTCTTGCATCCCGTACGGAGAGGGATAAGAAACACTATAATTTCTATCTGAGCATTCATCATTCTGACATAGTTGTGAGTTTCCCATCATAGTGTTATCTTGCATTGCTTTTCCGACTTCTCCTCTAGTTTTTATTAACTTAGGACTTAAAGAAAATCCGAAAAAAAGTTATGCATTTATTTAAAAAATACTCAAAAAATGAAAATTCAAAAAATTAAAACAAGGGGACTACTAATAACAATTTGACACTAAATAAAATTTGTATCAGACTTCATTGTATTGACTTCATAGAAGGCACATATTTAATTCAGGTACACTCTGGACAGAGCGAGGCACGACCCCCAAGGATTAGAGATAACAACCTAGCCTGTGGCTGCCTTGATTATCACATGGGCTCGGTGAAGTACCATCGCTTCTATCGTACATGGACGAGTAGGGCTTTGTCTGCTTGCAGGTCTAGTCTGATGTATTAAGCATAGGTCATCCCCTTACAGGGGTGTCTATCTCATCATTCCACGTCTGAGTAAGGCCTTGTCTACTTGTAGACTCGATTCTAAAGTACTTGATTCGCCACTATCGGCTTCCTCACTCGTATTCTTTGGCCGAGTAGCTAGCCTAGAATCGATATCAAGGACCTCTAAAAAGTGTAGACTACATGTTACAAAGGAAGTGGGAAGTACAAGATAGTTTTCTAGCAGTACAAAAAAAACTCTCCTATAGATCTAGCCTCTAAAGAAAAGCTACAAGATTGCCTAAAAATAATTAAAACTGAAAAGATAAAATAACTGAACTCTTACAACGTCATAGGTGTTGAGTTGGTGAACCCATTGTTCCGACGTTTGTTTGATCTAGTTTAAGGTCAAAGATCAGTTCCCCAGACTTGCGTTATTTTTCTTTACTTCAGTTTTCACTTCTTTTTACTTTGCTCACTTTGAGCCTTCTTTTATCTTCTCTTCATTTCCTCTATTTTTTTATCACTGTATTGCTCATTCCTCATCTATTCCTCTTCTATATCAAGATGTTGATTCGTGGATGGTTTAGTCGAGACCCCCACGACGCACACATCGACTCCATAGATCTGACATCTCTAATAATTTAAGGCGATTCCTGAGAGCTCGGTTCAGATTTTCTGAACCACTTTATAGACTCCTCGACTTCTCATTCTCTAATAATTCGGGATCATTCTTGTCCCCAATTTTTCTAATTGTGGATGGAGAACGATTTCTCTTCATATCAAGTACTCCATTCACCCATGTTTGGGATTGACCCCAATTCCATATACATATCCATTTATAGTGCTCAAGATCATCTGCATGATCGATATGTTTATCATTGTGCAGATCAAGAGCCAAACCTGGACCCCAATCTAGAATATATTTCCTATGAGTTAAATTCAGAGATGGCTCCTGAAGGAAAAGTAAAGGGACCACAACAACCGAATCAAGGCTTACAAACAAATCAGAATGCCATCAATGCTCAGTTGCTTGCATCCATTCAATCCATTCAGCAACAACTCACAGATTAGGCTCTATCCCAGATCTCCTTCACCGACATGCTTAATGGTCTGAGGATAGAAAGGGAGAACCGAGTAGGAGGAGGTGAATATGAAGAACAGAAAAATGGACCACGTGGAGGGGAAGATGAACCGAGAAGAGAGGCTCACAAGCCCACATTGAAGGAAACATATGATCCTAGCACTAGCCAGATGACAGAGTGGATCCAGATTCCTCAAGTCCATGGGCATTTCGAGCTCAAACCACAATTATTGGTTCTTTTTCCCTCGTTCAATGGGAACACGAACAAGGAATCATACATCCTTCTCCAACAGTTTTCCAGCATATGCAGAACCACATACTACCCAAACATCCCGTTAGGTGTAGTTAAGTCGACAACCTTCCCATTCAGCCTTCAAGACAAGGCGTTACATTGGATCAATCATCTGGGGAAGGTCGCGATGACCTGGGGGGAATTGAAGTTTGCATTTCTCCATAAATTCTATCCATTGGTTCGTCTCAACCAGAAGCAAGCCAGAGTTAGTAAATTGTCCAAGGATTGCATGAGCTCATCCATGAAGCATGGGAGAGGTTTAAAGATCTCCAAGAGAAGTGCCCCCACCATGATATTCCTCACACCAGCTTGGTCCAACGATTCTTCATGGGATTGACTACTGAGAGTTAGAGACTTGTAGATGCTATTGGACATCGAGCCCACAGCGAGCCATTATGCAATAAATGTTATTGCAAATATCATTCCCTGATCTGAAATGAAGAATAACTAATTTGCATAATAGGTCCCTTAGTACAATTAGGGTCATGTACCATGGCCATCTTAATGATCATATAACTGTTGATTCAATTATTGAATCATAGAGGCTGGTGTTTGGATGAATATATAAAGAGTTAGATTGATGACTCATCAAGTACCGTCAAATGATTGTTAAGAGATGATCTCCAGCCTAGTAGGAGATGGCAATCCTTTCTCACTTGGATGATATCTGACCGATCTCTTGATGCAGGTCCTCAGCATGGGAATAGAGATTCAGAGGTGTCAGATTAGTTAGGTCAAAGAGTAGACTTAACGAGATCGAGATAACCAAAGTCCTATGTCGTATGCTGTCACAATATAGGCACGCATCCTCTTATCGGATATAGATGTGTTACTATATGTCTGAGTATGTACATTTGGCAGACTAATAGGTTGATGACCTAATCAAGGTCTATACACCGGCGTGCTGGTGTGCATATAAGGGCATATGAGTAACGATCTCTCAAAGGGATCATACAGGTTCATTACTGAACCGGAAGACATGAGCTCACTCATGAGATATTGGGAAGAATCAAATTCCGTGCATGGTCGTCTTGCTTTGGAAGCTTGACTGAATTTGTAGGTTTGATATATACTTTTAGAAAGTGTATGATCAACACATGGGTATGATATATGCTTTTGGAAAGCATGTGATCAATACCAACTCCCAATAGTCAAATGAGAAACTTGATGATAAAACTCTGAAGTAGACATTGTAAAATTGATCTTATACTTCGGGTTTATTCTGGGTCTTCCAGTATGCAGGATGTATAGGTATTAGGAATATCTGAGGGTGATGTGATCATAAACGATTGTATAACCATGACGCATCCGTTCCAATGGAGTGATGAAACAAGTGTGGATTTTAGTGAATCTCCTCATAGAGAAGTAATCTTCTCTTAGTCCAAATGTTGGACATTGATCTGAATGTGATTCAAATGTAATGAGAAGATTAGATTTGCGGTATTGATTTAATCAAGCATCTATGGGAGGTCCGCAAGATCTGGATTTGAGATTTGATCTCAATCCAAGTCACTATACGTGGAACAATACAATCTCCGTGTCCTTATCTCCAAGTATCCACAGAGAAAGCACGTTATCTTTGAAAGAGTTCATGGATAATTTCATTGTCGAAATATGTATCCGATCATTAAGAAAAAAATGGATAATTAAATGTGATTTAATTATCATGAATAATATGAATTTGATTCATATTATTAGAAGCGTTATATGAGATAATTAAGTGTGATTTGATTATCAAAAGAAGTGAATAATGTGAATGCAATTCATGTTATTTGGGCACATGAGAAAAGAGATCCAAGATGATTAAATGTGATTTAATTATCATGGATATTAAATAATGTGGATAGCACTATCCATATTAGTAAGATATATTATAAATGTGATTTATAATATATTAGAGAGAGAGAGCATATTATGATTTATATTTGTTGATTAATTATTAATGTGAATTGGATTCACATTGAATGATTAATTGAAAGTATAATTACATTTTGTTTTGGGTAGTGAATGAGATTCACATAATTTTAATGGCTTGATTGAAGTTTTTCACAAGATAATTGTGAATTATTTTTGTGAAAAATATTTACAACAATTATTGTTGTAAATCTTGGAGATATCATGAGATAATGGGTTCTCACGAGATAATGAGATCTCATGAGATGGTTGGTAGCTGTCCCCCTTTTTAGGGGATGCAGTTAATCTTCTCATTATCTTCAAGACTAGTCAAAGTGATTTAAATTGGGATTACTTATATTGATTTATCAATATAAATTAATTTAAATTAAATCAATTGTTATTGTGTTTTTACAACAATATCTTAGCCATTGAAAGAAACACAAATCAATCTCAACCATTGATTGTGTGTTGTCTATGGATTGAGATCCATAACCTCCCAAAACCCTATATAAGAAGAGGCACCCCTTGCTCTTCGAAGGATATGTTTACGACAACAACATATGCTCTCTCTCTACACGCCAAATGCTCTCTCCCTCTCTCTCTCTTATGGCCGTCCACCATGGAGCCATTGAGAGAGTCGTCATCGCCGCAGCATCGTCGTTATGCTGCCAGAGTACTTGCTTGTGGTTCTCCATCTCCTTCGGTGCGCCTCGCTCATGAAGAATACGTAGGATCTCCTGTGACGAGATTAGGAGATTCACCACTTGGATTGCAAGAAGGACGTGTCTCATCAACGGGCTCACAAGCATCTCCTCCGTCGCATCGGACTTGAGACAGGAGGTCTCTTGGTTTAGAGATTCGATCACAACCATGCTTCAAGAGGTAAACTTAACACCTATCATAGTTTAGATGAGACGACCTGAGAAAGGTTCTTGGATCATGTGGTTTCATCACATTTAAAAAATTTAAATTCCGCTGCCGGGAGCAACTAGTGCGACTAGTTGCTCTTAATCGCATTTGATGCGATCCACACGCTTCTGTGATGCGCTTGAGGATCTTCCCATATCTTTGAAGTGGTATCAGAGCCAGGTTGGAGGTTTTGGATGTGATCCATAAACCTAGGAAGACTTGGGTTCATAAGGATTGTGAAAATTTTATGGCATTTCAATTTTCGCAGTCCTATTTTGTGATAAAATTTCGACCCTTTTTAAAAGGTTTAAACACGAAATTTTAAATTGGATAATGTTCCTCATTAATTAATAAAATCGTGGGATTAGAGTTCGCATGATTTGGAATCCGATAACTTAAGATATGATCATTTTAATGAGCATATATCCACTGTTTCGGGACTGGCGAATGATGACGTAATTAAGGAGTTAACTACTATTTTAAAATGCCTGAAAATACGTGGTAATTACATAGGTTCTGTTTTAAATCAAGTAGCAAACTTTAGAAACTGATTTTTCTTAATTTGCATTTAAAATGAATGAGATATGCTAATTTTAGTAAGTGAGGGTTACTGCTGAAAATTGCAATCCTAATCATGAACCTTGTGATAGTTATTTAAGAACTTGTGAAACTAATGGTTAATTTCTTGGAATAATTATGGATAATATTTGGAAAATATTTGAATGATAATTGTTCCCTTAAATGACAATTGCCTCAACTAATAAATGATTAGATTTGATCTAGATCACCAATAGGTTACTTAATACACTTTCAACAAACATGTTACTTGAATATGTTTGGGAATTTGTTTAGCAAATTTCCTTATAATTAAAATAGTTTTGATTATTACTATATGGTATAACTTCGGTTGACAAACCATTATCATCTCAAGTACAAAGTGATTGACTTGGCATTATTTCTTCCCGAGGCAGATATGATATCTAGTCGTGGAGCGTTGGGGTAGCAGGTTGCATAGTGTGCGGTCTGTCCCACTCCTGTCGGTACTGGCCATGACAACGGGTAGGGAACGGATAATGCTTGAAAGATCGTGATGTATTTTTCTAATTATTAAAATTCAAAACAATATGTATTTGAGATAATACCATATTTCAAGTAACAATTAAAATGTTTGTTGGATATTAATTGGATCATTAATTTAAAATAATTAGATTAATTGGAATCCAATTAAAATTAAAAAACTCTATTATGAATAGAGTTGTTATTTCCCTTGGAAGAGTTAATCATAATGAATATGATTCACAATGATTAATTAGAATTTGAATATGAGGTAGAGGATCACATAAGTGACATCCATGGTCTCTCGTCAAGGCGAAGGGTTCCGTCAACAGATATTGTATGCAGGAGACGCCTTCCCGAAGTGACAGCTCCTGCATACAATCCATTTGGATCGGGCTCTTCACTTCTCGAAAGAGTAAGGACGTATGCGTAGTGACCCCAATATCGGGTCCTCATATTATTGGGGCGATATTGGATTGCGCATAGCGAGTTGTATTCCTGTTGACAGTTGGTTTAATTAATGATGGGTCAACATCACCTTAGGGATGGTGGGCTCGAGTGTTAAAGACCGAATTGGGAGATGCAAGTTGGACTTGCAAGGCAGAATGTGTTCCCGCTTCTTTTTATTCGAGTTACATGTTCTCATATTATTGGGATGTGACAAAGATAAGGAAGGAGATCTCAGATCTTGCTTGAGATATATTGGTAAGTATATCTCTTACATTGAAAGTGATTAAGGGAATGAACTTTCAATGTTGACAAGACAACTTTCATATAAAATTCCTAAATCAAAGTAATATATTTATATATATATATATATTTATGCAAATTTCTTATTTCAGATAATACTCATTAAACCCACTCAATACTATACTCAATAATAACCAGTAAAATATCATGGATTGGATCCATGATCAAGATATTCTACTTGCAGTTGGACACATAATGTATGTGGGTGCAATGTGCAAGTTTCCTCATAATAATGAGGAATGACAATTAAATAGATAATAGGATTACAACCTTAGGGTTTGTATGTCTCTATAGTCTTGATCTCTCATTGAATGTACTTTGGAAGTGACATGTCGATGATGATCTTAATTGTCAAGCAATCCTCATAAAATCTAAGAAGATGGTTCTGGCATATATATATATATATGCACTCTCGACATTTGATCATGAATGACATGGTTCACTGCATCATGCAGAATGATAGCTCTATAAGAGATGATGTATTAAAAATGCTTGAATACCTACCTGAACCTAAGTATTTAAGAGCTAAGATGTATGTAGATATGATGAGTGTCATCATTCTAATGTCTATACTCAAGTCATTCGTGAAGCTTCATAATGTTCATATTGTATGAATTAAATGAAGCATATATAAATGTCGAAATACTCTTATATTGAATCTTTTGAATTCAACATAAGAGATCCTTTGTCTTCAGCAACGTTTGTTTAGTGATGAAGGGAGCGCAGTGGAAGCATGGGTCGGACCCAAGTTAGAAGAAAAGTTAAAGAGTTGACTATACTTCTATGGTTTCCACACATATGACATCCAAAGACTTAGATGAATGCCAATATTGCAATGAGCTGATGTATTGATAGTATGACTATCAAGTCTATCTAGAATCCTTAGAGAAGGACCCGGATAGTGCATCGAAATAATTACATCTACATATAATCATTGAAATTGACTTTCTTATTTGATAAGATGAAAGTCTAATAATTGTATCTCATTCTTCTAATAACACTTGCAATTGGTTGCATATGTTTTAGAAGACTAGAAAATTTGATCTTAAGGTTTAATAGTCATCCACATGGATATTGATGAAATTATTGCAACAATCTCTATTGGATAGATAGACTTCATATTTTCAGTGGGAGAGCCCTTAGTCTTAGAGAATGTCTCTACTGGATAGATATTAGAAAACATTCATAGTTTATTTATAAATGTTGGAAATAGACATGATTTCTGGAATAGACCTATCATAAAGAGTTATGATGGATATATTTCAGATAGTATTTTAATATCTGGAGGACTCTACGAAATTAGAAATTAATGAATGGTTCATTAGAATTTCTAATACTGAAAATTAAACCTTAAAAGATTAAAACGGAGGATGAAGATCATTTGACAATGATCTGGCATCAAACCTTGGACATATGTCGATTGATGAGATCAATAGACTAGCAAGAGATGAACTTTAGAATGTCTAAAATCTCAAATCTTACATACTTTTGAACATTGTATTCAAAGTAAAAATGTCCAATGCACCTTTCTCTGGGAATGGTGTAAGATGCTAAGGTATTCAAGATCTCATACGTATTGATATATGTGGATCATCTGTATCATAATAGATATCAATGATATGTGATATCATTTGATGATTAATTGTGATATGAGATTTCTTCCCTTAACCTAAGAAAGCTTTGAAATGTTCAAAGATTTCATAAGTTTTGGTTTAGAACCAAAGTTTGAAGGAAGATGAAATGAATTTGATCTAACCTAGGTAGCTTGTACCTATTAGATGAATTCAAAGAATACCTTATGGAGATATGAATGTCATTCCTATCTCAATCCTCCTGATGCACCTAAACTCAATAGAGTTGTAGGGAGATACACTTAGATCACGTGTGACACGATTTTGTCAATGATGAATATTAGCATAATTACGTCTTAGTTTTCAAAATATATATGTAGTAGAGACTACAATATATATCCTTAATAAGGTTCCATGCTAGTAATCTGGAATCTAGCACTAGAGAGTGCTACTTCATTAGGAAAATAAAGGATGGTATTGGATACCTACTTTATGACCTTGAGATTCTTAAAAAATCTCATCTCTAAGGATATAATTTTTAGAGGATGACTCTCTTGAGAATCAAGATGAAAATGAAGTAAAGGAGCTCATTTAATCTTGAGAAAATGAAGAGGCTCCTAAAGTTGGAAACTTAAAGGACAGTTAAAGATGAAACACTAATACCTCTTCAAATGATTTGAGGATGGATTCCATGTGTCAGAAAAATCTGATATTGATCAAACTTCATGTGATGAAGCTTCTAAAGATCACGACATGGAAAGACGGATGTTAGCAATCAAGTCTAAAGTAGACTTCATATACAAGTGTTGTATATGGTCCCTCGAGGGTCCACCTATATGGGTAAGACCTGTTAAGGTGTAAATGGATCTTCAAGAGAAAGAGGGAACCTGATGAGAAGGTAGAGACCTTCAAAGCATGACTCGTAGCCATGAGATACACACTGAATAGAAGACATCGCTTGCGATGAGACTTGCTCTCCAGTGACCATGCTTAAACTCATCAGATTATTACTAACTATATCTACACAACTTGACTTTGTCATCTTCAAGATGAAAGTCGAGATTGCATTCCTCTATGAATACCTCTCCGAGGATATTCATATGAAGTAGCCCCATGGATTCATGAATGAGGAAAGCAAGGTTTGCAAGCTAAAGAACTCCATCTATGGACTCAAATATGCTTCTTGTAGTTGGAACATAAGATTTAATGAAATTATAAATGTTATGATTTCAGATGAAATCTTGATGAACCACGTGAAGCTTAGTGGGAGTGCCATTGTGTTCATCATGCTAAATGTAGATAATATCCTTATCATTTGGAATTATATAAGGATAATAATAAGTGTTTTATAGACTGGTTATTCCATACCTTGAGATATGATCTCAAGGATAGCTCTTAGATCTTAGTTCTGAAGATGTTCAGAAGCAAAGAGGGCATTGGAACCGTCGTATTAATGGTACACCTTGGATATGTTCCATTTTCTGGAAAATTTCAAGAAAGGTTTAATTCCCTTAAGAAATGGTACTAACCTATCTAAAGGGATGGCACCTGAAAGAGTTGAGGAAGTGAATGCTAGAACTGCTTGCCCTTGTGCATCAGTTACGAGAAGCCGAGTGTATGCTAAATGTGTACAAAAGCCAGATGTCTGCCATGCACTGGGAGTAGTAAACTGTTGCTAATCCTACTATGTAAATAAAATACTTGATTTCAGTAATAATAATTTCTTCATAGATGACAAGACTTTAGAGATAGTGATATCTAAGTCTTATCTTCAAGAACTTAAGACTTTATAGATAGTGATCTAAAAGGTCTTAACTGTGGATACCTTAGGAGATAGAGATATCTAAGAATAAGGATATTCTGATAAGGATTATGGACATACTGGTTATAATAATTATCGAGCTGTAGTGTCAAGGACACTATAACAAGATTGAGTATTGGTTGCATAAGATGCAACATTCGCATTGGATGCGAGCACGGTTACTTGGGGATATGCAAGTGTCATAAAATGACTTAGCGTAGTCTCTCGGGAACAGAGTGACTGATCAACTTACCTAGCTGTTTTTCTAAATAGCCTATGACTGTCATATGAGTGTGGGTTTAAATGATTAGCCCATTAATGGATCTTTGGGCTAGTGGGAGATTATTGGACATGCGAGCCCACGACGAGCCATTATGCAATAAATGTTATTGCGAATATCATTCCCTGATTTGAAATAAAGAATAACTAATATGCATAATAGGTCCCTTAGTACAATTAGGGTTATGTACCATGGTCATCTTAATGATCATACAGCTGTTGATTCAATCATTGAATCATAGAGGCTGGTGCTTGGATGAATATCTAAAGAGTTAGATTGAGGACTCATCAAAAACCGTCAAATGATTATTAAGAGATGATCTCCAGTCTGAGTATGAGATGGCAATCCTTTCTCACTTGGTTGATATCTGACCGACCTCTTGACGTAGGTCCTCTGCAAGGGAATGGAGATTCAGAGGTGTCAGATTAGTTAGGTCAAAGAGTTGACTTAACGAGATCGAGATAACCAAAGTCCTATGTCGTATGCTGTCATGATATAGGCACACATCCTCTGACCAGAGATAGATGTGTTACTATATGTCTAAGTATGTACATTTGGCAGACCAATAGGTTGTTGACCTAATCAAGGTCTATACATCGACGCACTGGTGTGCATATAAGGATATATAAGTAATACGGTCTCTCAAAGGGATCATACATGTTCATTATTGAATCGGAAGACATGAGCTCACTCATGAGATATTGGGAAGAATCAAATTCCGTGCATGGTCATCTTGCTTTGGAAGCTTGACTGAATTTGTAAGTTTGATATACTTTTTGGAAAGTATATGATTAACACCTTGGGTATGATATATGCTTTTGGAAAGCATGCGATCAATACCAACTCCTAATAGTCAAATGAGAAACTTGATGATAAAACTCTGAAGTAGACAGTGTAAAATTGATCTTATACTTCAGGTTTATTCTGGGTCTTCTGGTATGCATGATGTACATGTATTAGGAATACCTGAGGGTGATGTGATCATAAACGATTGTATAACCATGACACTTCCATTCTGAGGGAGTGATGAAACAAGTGTGGATTTTAGTGACTCCCCACATAGAGAAGTAATCTGCTCTTAGTCCAAATGTTGGACATAGATCTGAATGTGATTTAGATGTAATGAGAAGATTAGATTTGCGGTCTTGATTTAATCAATCATCTATGGGAGGTCCGCAAGATCTGTATTTGAGATTTGATCTCAATATCCAAGTCACTATATGTGGAACAATACAATCGCCCTGTCCTTATCTCCAAGTATCCGCAGAGAAAGCGTATTATCCTTGAAATAGTTCATGGATAATTTCATTGTTGATATATGTATCCGAGCATTGAGAAAAAATGGATAATTAAATGTGATTTAATTATCATGAGTAATATGAATTTGATTCATATTATTAGGAGAGTTATCTGAGATAATTAAATTTGATTTGATTATCAAAAGATGTGAATAATGTGAATGTGATTCATGTTATTTGGGCACATGAGAAAATAGATCCAAGATGATTAAATGTGATTTAATTATCATGGATATGAATAATATGGATAGCGCTATCCATATTAAAAAGATATATTATAGGCGTGATTTATAACATATTAGAGAGAGCATATTATGATTTATATTTGTTGATTAATTATTAATGTGAATTGGATTCACATTGAATGATTAATTGAAAATATAATCACATTTTGTTTTGGGTAGTGAATGAGATTCACATAATTTCAGTGGCTTGATTGAAGTTTTTCACAAGATAATTGTGAATTATTTTTTTGAAAAATATTTATAACAATTGTTGTTGTAAATCTTGGAGATATCATGAGATAATGAGATGTCATGAGATAATAAGATCTCATGAGATGGTTGGTAGCCGTCTCCCTTTTTAGGGGATGTGGTTAATCTTCTCATTATCTCCAAGACTAGTCAAAGTGATTTAAATTGGGATTACTTATATTGATTTATCAATATAAATTAATTCAAATTAAATCAATTGTTGTTGTGTTTTTAAAACAACATCTTAGCCATTGAAAGAAATACAAATCAATCTCAACCATTGATTGTGTGTTGTCCACGAATTGAGATCCATGGACTCTCAAAATCCTATATAAGAAGAGGCACCCCTTGATCTTCTAAGGACACGTATACAACAACAACATATGCTCTCTCTCTCTACACGCCAAATGCTCTCTCCCTCTCTTTCTTATGGCCATCCACCATGGAGCCATTGAGAGAGTCGTCATCACCGTAGCATCGTCGTTATGCTGCCAGAGTACTTGCTCATGGATCCTCGTCTCATTCGGTGCGCCTTGCTCATGAAGAAGACGTCGGATCTTGTGTGACGAGATCAGGAGATTCGCCGCTTGGATCATCAACTTGGATTGCGAAAAGGACACGTCTCATTAACGCGCTCGCAAGCGTCTCCTACACCGGATCAGACTTGAGACAGGAGGTCTCTTGGTTTAAAGACTCGATCGCAACCACGCTTCAAGAGGTAACCTTAATACCTATTGTGGTTTTTATGAAACGATCCGAGAAAGGTTCTTGGATCATGTCGTTTCATCACATTTAAAATTTTTAAATTCTGCTGCCTAGAGCAACTAGTGCGACTAGTCGCTCCCGATTACATTCGATGCGATCCACACGCTTCCGTGATGCGCTTGAGGATCTTCCCATATCCTTCAGATGCCACATGTGTTAGATCTCACTTCAATAAGGATGAAGACTTGTATGACAGATTTTTGAAAAAATGGCCAAAGGAGAGCCTGCCTTGTCTTCATCACATACATATCAGTGCCAGCCGTAGATCCACCACAAGCCCGTGAATATGGCAACATCTCATGAAATGGACAGAGATGAGAGCTCCAACCTTAGTATTGTCAGGAGCCACCTGTCCAAAGTGGACATCATTGAAAAATAATCATGAGACCTCGATAAATTATCTATGATCGAACAATGAACTCAGAATCTGGACAAACTTGATCAAATTACCAAGCATCTGGAGCTGTTGGTCAGTACGATCAACTCCTGTCAGTCAATGAGCCCATCAATCGTGTCTCCCACTGTGCTGAAGGAGTCTCCATCGCCGTATCCACCTCAGCCGAATCTAGTGCAGCCTCGCTGATCCAACACGTATACTATGTCCAGGCTCTTGATTAGGCACCACCATAGCAATCGCAACACCAGATGGTCCTCTACCAGCCTGAGCCCCAACCATCATATGCATATATGTATTTCTCACCTCCACCCCAAATTCAGGAGGTGAACGACATTTGGAACAATGATGCACAGCTGGTCCATCCAAGGGGACATCAGTAGAGCCAATCTTCTGTTATTCGACTGTATCACCAGTCTCACGGTGGAAAGTTTGTCCAGCGCCATCCTAAATAACATCACTCTCCACCATATCATAACACTTGGAGGCATAATTCTCAATATCAGCAGCTAGCATATCACCAGTACCAGTCGTATCAGAACTACATGACTACTTAGCAGAACCATTACCCCATCTTCCTTAGTATTAGCACTAACATCCTCCTCAGTTCATCCAAAATATTCTCATTCACAACCTCCACTGTGTTATCACTCTCATCATGTCAACATGCTTAACCATCCAAGGTTGTGCCCTAGAACCTCGCTCTCGACTGCTTGGCTCATCTGGTGACGAGCCTAGCGGAGATGAGTCAGAAGCTTGATGACTTCAATGCCATAAAAACTTCCATTCTCGTGCAGGTCGAGGCCAACCCCAACAATTTCAAACGCAAGAAGAAAGTAGTTCGTGATGCCTCATCCGATCATGAAAATTCATGTATCCATGATTTTATGTTATCTAATGTTGTGACTCTCAGAAGCGGTAGGACCTTACAGCTGTATGCCACAGATAAGGGGAAGAATAAAACGTCTTCTGGTGAATCGTCATCTTCTACATCACCTGGTCCAACAACATAGCTAGGTGAGGAAGAAGAAGATGGTGGAGCCGCACCAAACCACCATCATTAGAAAGTCCAAAAAAATCATCAAAAAGAAAATTTCTAAAAATAGAAAAACAATCGAGCTTGAGCAAGCCAAGGAGATGCTAGTATCAACTGTAGATCCTGTGCCGATCGACGAAGCTGAATTTCCAATTTTTATTCATGCTCCTATTTTGAATGACTACCCTACTTCCTGCTAGTCATTTGTAAATAGTGATGTAACTAAGAACAATGCATTTCAATCTGTACATATTCCATTTTCGGATGCAATGAAAAATTCCAAAAAAACTAGGAAATTAAAAAAATGCATTGTCAGATCCTTGTGTTGTTGAGATTATTCCAAATCTTATTCCTAAAATGCCATTATTGAAGGTCATGGAGTACATGCCAACTTTGAAAAAGGTTTGAAAGAGGAATGTATATTAAAGCACCAGCCCTACAAGAATAGACACAACCGAGGAGAGAAGCACATCTTGACTATGGATATGGTGAATGCTATTAGTGATCTCCCATCGAAGAAGCCAGATAACGATGCCCCTTTGATCAGATGTGAGATTTTTGATCAAAATATTTCGAACGAACCTTGCTTGATAGTGGTTACTCCATAAACCTCATGCCCTCCTCATTGCTTCCGGATTCGGATGAGTCTGCTTAAACCCACAAGCATGATCTTTCAATTTGCTAATCGATCCATTAAGCGACATTGGGGTTTGTTGGAGGACGTTATCATAATCGTGTAGGACATGTGCCTCCCAGTGGACTTCGTTGTCTTGGACATGGATTCACCTGCACCATTACTTCAGACTCCAATTATTCTTGGTCGATTGTTCCTTCGAACTGCTAGAGCAGTTGTTGATTATGGGGCTAGAAAGACACATTCTGCTCCTGCAGTGAAAGAGTCTCCTTGGACATGATCAATGAGTCGAAACCCACAGATAACACATCTGAGAGAAGCTAAGCATAACCATCAGCTTAAGACTATGACATTGTTGATATTAGTGATCAATAAATCTTTTTGAATGACATCTTGACACATGAAATCTCCTCTTCAGAGGAGGACCTGGAAAGCCCAATCCATCCTTGCTCCATTGCCAACTGGGAGATAGAGTCAGATTCATTGATCAACTTATTCAAAGAAGATTCAAGTCAAACCGAACAATATGAAATCAGTGCAGATATGTTCAGTACTTTGTTATTTGAGCCACAAGTGACATATATGGACAACACCTCCTTATTTTCAAAAGATCATTCCCTTACGAGCTCAGTTTCTGAAGTGTTCGCGAAGTCGATTCAACAATTACCCGAATTGAAGAAACTTCTAGCAGATCTTGAGTATGCTTTCCTTGTGGGTGAGCAAAATATGTGTTCAATCTTCATCAACAACAGGCTGACCCTGGATCAGGGATCTCACTTTCTCTAGGTTGTAGAGAAAAATCATAAGGCTCTTGGTTGGAAAGTTTCGGATCTTCGAGGGATAAATCCAGTCATGTTTTCACACCATATCTCTCTAGAAGATGATTGCAAATCATCCCACGAATTTCAGCAAAGGTTGAACCCTAATCTATGAGAAGTCGTCATGGAAGAAATCACAAAGTGGTGTGAAGCTGGCTTCATTTACCATATCTCCGACTCGAAGTGGGTGAACCCATTACATGTAGTTCCAAAGAAATCTAGGATCAATGTGGTTACAAATGATCAAGGAGAGGAGATGTCTATTCGAGTACTAACATCATGGCGTGCTTGTGTTGATTGTCGGTGTTTTAATTCATCGACCAAGAAGGATCACTTTTCTTTGTCATTCATTGATCAAGTGCCTGAAAGGTTGGCAGGGAAAGAGTTCTTTTGCTTTTTAGATGGGCACTCTAGGTACAACCAAGCGGTGATCGCCCCATAAGATCAAGAGAAGACTACGTTCACATGTCTGTTCGACACCTATGCCTTCAAGCACATATGGATCGTGCAATGCACTAGCTACATTCTAAAGGTGTATGTTAACCATTTTGGTTGATATAGTCGATATCTTTCTCGAAGTGTTCATGGATGATTTATAAATCTTGAATATAGTTTTGATGCATGTCGTGCGCACCTAGACCGAGTGCTTCAGAGATGCTGTGAAGTTAATATTGTGCTATCATGGGAAAAAAGTCACTTCATGGTCACCAAAGAAATTGTGTTGGGCCATGTCATTTCCAAGCATGGCATGCAAGTCGACCCGACAAAGGTGGATGTGATTGATAAACTTGATCCACCTCGAACAATTAAGAGTGTGAGGTCATTCCTTGGTCATGTTGGTTTCTATCGAAGATTTATTAAGGACTTCAGCAAGGTTGCCTGACCTCTTACAGAATTGTTATGCGAGGATGCCGAATTCTATGTTGATTAGAAGGTTTTTTGATCTTTTTATTAGTTGAAAGACCTTGTCACACATGCTTCTGTCTTACAACCACCCAATTGGTCTCTCCTAGTCGAGATCGTGACAGATGCATCAGATTTCGTAGTTGGGACTGTGTTAGGACAAAGAAGAGACAAATTTCCCTATACCATATACTATGCCAACAAAACATTAGATGATATACAAAGAAACTATACAACTATAGAGAAAGAGTTGCTAGCAGTGGTTTTCACATTGGAGAAGTTCAATCCTATTTGATTGGATCTAAAGTGATTGTCTATACTGACCACTCTGCTATCCGATGCTTAAAATAGAAGAAGGATGTAAAATCACACTTACACAGATGGATCCTTCTCCTCCAGAAATTTGATTTGGAAATTAGAGACAAGCCCGAAGTTCAGAATGTGGTGGGAGACCATTTATCTAGAATGGAATGCATGGATACTCAGCCGAACATTACATCAATCACAAGGACCTTTCCTAATGAAGCATTTATCAGTCTCATATCTCTTCCATGGTATGCCGATATTGTGAACTACCTCGTATTTGGGGTGGCCTACAATATTGGACGAGAGTTATGAAGGACAACTTTCTGTTTGATATCCATCTTTACCAACAAGAATATCTATACCTTTTCAGAGAAGGAAAATAGTGCATATGGTATCGGTGTATCCCTCATGAGGAGTACATTAGTGTCCTCGAGCACTGTCATAAGCTCGAATCTGGAGGACACCACTCTAGAAGAAGAACGGTAGCAAAAGTATTGTAGTGTGTTCTCTAGTGACCCAAACTGTTCAAGGATGCCACAACATATGTCAAAGGCTACACAAATTGACAAAAATGGGAGAAACCCTTAGTTTGAAAGACTCCGCGCCCCTCAAATTTATTTCGATTTCTGATATTTTTGATGCTTGGGGCATTGATTTTATGGGTTCATTTCCTAACAGTCAATGATATGAATACATCGTTCTTGCCGTTGACTATGTGAGTCACTGGGTAGAAGCTATTCCCACTCGATCTGCTGATAGCCAAATAGTATGTCGGTTTTTGAAAGACAACATCATTTCGTGGTTCGAGATTCCAAAGATCCTCATTTCAGATGGGGATAGCCATTTCATCAACAAAGAAGTGAAGAAATCAATGAAGGAGTATGGCATCGATCATCATGTCACATCTCCTTATCATCCCCAATTTAATGGCTTGGCCGAATTATCCAACAAAGAAATTAAGACCATATTGTAAAAACTTCTTACGATGGATAGGAAGAACTGGTCACAACTTTTGGATTCAGTTCTATGGGCTTATCGAACCGTCTACAAGTTTCCAGTGGGCATGTCACCCTACCATATTGTATATGGAAAGCCATGCCATCTGTCGGTGGAATTAAGTCACAAAAAAAATCTCTTTTGGCAGTAAACATGTACTATCTCGAATCACAAAAAGATTGTCAGAATAGAAACATCGATCTGAACGAGCTCCTGGAATTTTGAGACTAAGCATACGATAACAGTTTGATGTACACGAAGAAGGTCAAACGTTGGCAAGACCGGCACATCATACAGAAGAATTTTGAACATGGATAGAAAGTTTGGCTATTCGATGCAAAATTAAAGATATTCTCAGGCAAATTAAATAGTAAATGGACATGGCCCTCCATCGTGAAGACTGTGTGTGATAATGAAAGCATTCTCAGATCAGAGTTATCATCTGACGTATAACCATTTGTAGTCAACAGGCAACTGCTGAAGCTGTATTTAGAGCATGATACATTCATGTCTGTTGTCGATTCAATCAATGTGATTTTCAATGAAGATCTCACAGCCGCATCGTCAAAACATTCAGATAATGCATCCAAAACTATTTTTGATTAACTCTCTTTTTTTTTCTTTTCATTTCTTCTTCAATTCTTCCATTCTTCCTTATTTTATTCATTCTATCCATCTGTGCCATACTTAGTATATACTTCTTCCTAAGTATAGGGGGGATGGATGTATTCAGGTTATTCCTTAATCCCTCGCATGTCTCCTAGCTTGTTTATATTCTGTCTCTACTCATGGTATTTTTACCCTAAGTATAGGGGGAGACATGCTGAGTTGATTGATTTCATACATTCTAATCCTTGATCATCCTCATTTTGTGTATGGTCTGCTATACTTGGAATTAGTTGATCCTAAGTATAGGGCGGCGATTGACTTCTTATTCTTTTAGTCGTTGTAGTATAGACTTTTCTATACTCAACATGAGTTATGCCTTGCTTTATTTCTCTTCGATCACTATGAGGACATAGTTAGAGCTAAGTATAGGGAGTCGTATGTACGCTCTATACCATAACTTCGTATTTTGAATAATATTGCTTATAAAAATAATAGGTATACAATTTAAATACACAATATTATTTGTAAATATGATAAATAAACCAGTTTAAAGTTATTTTACAAAATGATTTGAAAAATGGCTCTAAATTTTCTTGAAAAATCTTTTGAAAATGTTTAGAAAATATTTTGCAAAATGTTTCAAACCTTTGTAAAAACCTTTTGTAAATATTTGTAAAATTTATTTCATTTGTTTGAATAAAATGTTGTGAAAATTACTTTGCAAATGATTTGGAAAACAATTGTGAACTCCTTTGAAAAATCTATCTATATCTTTGAAAAATATTTTGCAAAATGACTTTCAACCTTTGAAAATGTTTGTAAAAAGTTTGTAAAAATTATTTACAAAATAAGGTTTTCAAAATATTTTTAAAAATATTTTCAAATTATTTTGAGAATTTGTAACTAACACCTGAAATAAAATTCTTTATAAACCTTGTATAAAATTCTACTGAGTAGAACTTTTGAATAAAACTCAGTTAACTTGTATGTATTTGTGAATACTTCCCATGTAAAATATACATTCACTCCAGTGTAAATATCTGTACATATCGAATTCGCTAACCTTTATAAAAAATCCCTAAAAATTCCAAAATATTCAAATCCTATAAAAATTTGCAAAATATTTCCAAAAATCCCATAAAAACTTGCAAAATCTTTTCCATAAAATCTCTATAAAAAGTTCAAAAATCAGAAAATTTATTTCAATAAAATATCTGCATTCGTATTCGCAATTTTTGGAATGATAATGGTAATTGAACTAGTCTGGAATAAAATCCGAAGATTGGAGCTTAATCCACTTAATTTCACAGGAACCATATAGGAATTGGAATTGAGACTCTTCAGGTTGACTGGACTTAATTCTTCGAGTCCACAAGACTAGGTTCATGTGTCACCTTGAGTACCTAAGTAGAATATTTTGAGACGTACACATAACTCCTGTCGACAATGACCTAACTTGGACATCTGCACCTTACACTTATCTCAACTCAGTTGAAGAGGTAGAGGGCTAGATTTGTTGGCATGAGACAAATGGAAACATATGTGGTCATTTTATGTGGTCAGTGCCCCCCAACCCGATCTAGTAGCGAGGAGGTCTAAAGACGTAATATTATGGGTTGCAATATAGCTTCAAAAGAGGGATAGTTTACTGGCTCAAGAGGAAGTATTCCTTGTGTATATGTTGTTGTACATATACCTTCAAAAAAAGTATGAAATAAATACTCCAAAAAAGTTAGAAGGGTAAAAATCAAAGAAAAATCAATTCCCGATGGAGTTTTATATTCAATAAGCAAGGCTTATGCTTCCAAGTCAAAGATATCATGGATGCCTGCTGCTGGATGACTTGGCTACACTGGTCAAGCATCCTAGGATAGGTAGCTACACTGGCTACCGTCCATTCTCATCTTTACAACATCTTTTTAGGATAGTTGTACTTGAGCTCAAAAGGGACTACCCCACTTCTCGAGGAAAGAGTTGCTGGATTAGGGAATTAGGCTCACAGTGTTGGAGAAGACAGTCTCTTTATCACTTCAGCTGAGGGGAGCTACATTTCACTGACAATATACAAGATAGACTCGTAATCGTAAAGGTTTGCGTATGATGTAGACTTGTTCTGACTTGGCTTTTGAGGAGACATGGATAGAATTTTGTGATTCTTGAGTTTTGTTGAGTTTCAAGTCCGATTCCCAAGAAGGTTCTGAACACATTAACAATCCAAAAGTCTTTACTAAGCTCCAAACTTTGATTTTATGAATATAAGTTTAAGAATCAAAATCATTCCAAGTTCTTTCCTTTTCTTTTCTTTATTTTCTTTTTAAGCACTCATTTCTAATAAGTGTTTGCTAGGGACTAGTAGAGGCTAGACGTGCTAATTGAATCGAATACCTTCGAATGCACCAGGATTCTGATTCAATTCATTATAAAAATTTTGAATCCAAACTTGAATCAAATTTTAAACAAATTTGCTAACTTAAATTCATATTCAACTAATTAGAGTTCGGATATTCAAATTCGATTTATTTTATTTCGAATTTGAAATGTTAATTGATGTTTTAGAGTTTATATAAATAATATTATATGAAGAATAATATAATATAAAGATTTTATTGCATAGTTCTAATTTTGATATATATTTCTAAAAATAAGTTGAAAAATATGTAATCAAGGAAAATCTCAAACCAATACAATATAGTGAATAAAAGTACCTAATTTTTACAATTATTTTGAGTCTTTTACAATCTTAATCTACTCTTTTTTCTATTATTAAGAATATATAAATACGATATAATTATATGAGCCTATCAAAGAGATATAATATCAGTGATGAAAAAGATAAACACATTATAATAATTATTGTATGTTAAAGCAAGATAAGACAAACTTATATAGAAAGTTGATATAAATTAATATTTATTGAAATAATGGGAGTAGTAAAAATAACATAGCGAAGCAAAACTTCTTCATTAAGCGTGAGGATCTTTAATATCAAAAAACTAAGCTATGAAAATGGTATGACTATGTCCTATGCAAGTAATAGTTTAGTAGTGCTTAGGTCCTTGCAAACTAAAAGTTTTTGAGAGTTAACTCTTCAATGGCCATCTTCATTTACGCTTCTCCAATAACTTGCTTTAGCCATTTGATATTAACTATGCATTGACTTCCTGCTATTGATGTCAAGTTTATCTAATTGTCTCTCCACAATATAAACACGTCTATTACCTAGTAAGGAAAGAGATGTACTGATCTGATTGTTTAAAATCATGGACCTAATAAGTGATTATTTTTCTTTCTTTGAACAAAAAAGCAATTTGAAAATTAATTATAAAGAAAGTAATGAAAAACTCAAGCATAACCACTTTTATGGAATGAAAGCATTTTCTATACTATCAAATTATAGATATAATTTTAGATAAAATGCAAGCATCATAAAAGGTTATAGGCGTACCTCAATATGTGCAGCAACATATATTTTGCATGAGGATTTTAGTTTCACCGTTGCTTTGTATTGGAAGGGAATCTCAATAAGTGGAGCAACATCATATATTCTAAAATGCACTTGAAACAATATACACCAAGGAACATCACAAAGACACAGACATACACACCTACATATCAAAATTGTAGTATAAAAGCATAAATAGGTCAGCAATTAAACTTACAGTTATAATTATGGAAGGTGATTGATATAAACAAATATTTGGAGAAATTTGGAGCAATGAATTACTTTTAATATTAAAGTTTAAAATTCAATTTTAACAAGACATGCCGCACATCTTTTCTCACTGTCTCCAAATTGTGGGGAAAGATTGATATTTCTCAAGTCTATGATTAAACTACTATTGAATCTCCATATGATAAGTGATAGTTTTGAACTTTATAAATATTAGAATCATAGAGGACTGGATTAATTACCTCTTCACATCCATCCAATCAACCACATGCATTAATCCCACCTTCCTCCAACGTGTACCACACGAAGCTCTCCATGTCATTCTTTATGATGACCTACTAACAAAAGCAACGTTAACAAAAGAAAAAAGGAAAAATACAAACCTATCGAAGCAATGCGTTCAAAGCAACAACATTCCATATCAAAAAAATCTGATCCTCACCTGGCCCAAAAAGGAAGAAATAGAGATCGGGTTTCACTCGTCCTCCTTCCTTGGACCAAAATCAAGCAATGTATCAGATCAAAACATCAAAAATGGCTAAATCAGGTCGAGATATAGGGTGAATTAGGTGAGGGTAATATAGGGCTCGAGGCTAGCAAGCATCCTTTCCTTCACCGATGCCGCGGGAGGTGTTGACATATTGGAGGCGAAGGTGGCGGTAACGATCGAGGTAGTTAATACGGGATGTCCTTAGCCTTGTAGCACCACTTGAGGTGCTCGCTGAGGATTCGCGTATGAGCTACTCATGCTTCTTGAGCACAACCACCAGTTCATGGTAGGGGCGGGGTCGATTTTGTGAGGGGCCCAACGGGAGAGGTCAAGCTGATAGGGGTGTGAAGGTTGACTAGGGGGATCTGGTTGGAGTCAGGACCAGAGTTGAAGGGCCAGAGTGGTGTGGAGTTGAGCATGAAGTGGCCGAGGAAAGTCGGGGGAAGATGGGACAAGTAGAAGATGATGAATAGGAGGGGGAGCACAAACCTTAGATGAGAATAATGTCCCCTTTCTCTCTGTAGATGAGCCTCCCACAAGGGTTCCATGAGCAGAAGGCAGGGGTAGGAGGGAGTTGGATATGGAGGATATTGAGAAAATATTATGGCGGGAGTTGAGATTGGGTTTTGGGGAGGGAAGGGAAGTGCGCCTTATTTTTCCTTGAACATTCACATTTGTGTTAATTGAAAACACTGCATGAATCAACAACCCTATACAATAATATTATGCAAATGTCATTAAAAAATGTTTCGTTCTAACAATGTATGTGTATATATATGTGTGTATATAAATATCGAATCGAATTATTATCAAACGGATTCAGGTTAATTCTAATTCGATTCATTTGGGAATCGAATCCACATGTTAAATTCAAATCCACTTCATTTGGTTTGTAATCAAACTCTTACTGAATTTTTATCGAACGATTCCTAATCGAATTCGAATGATTTAGTTCAATTAGTAACCTAGCAAAGGCAAGTATAGTGGGATGACGTATCTTCATTTCATCACCTTTATTCTTTCATTTTGGTCTTAAATCCCTATTTAAATGTATGTAAATAATATTAATTTGTACAAAATAACATTCCTTAATTAACTTGTAAATATTAAATAAATACATTATTTAATTCCAAAATAAAAAATAAAGAAAAATAAAAGAAAAAGAAAGAAATACCAAAGATATTGATTGACCCTGAACCCTGAGACTAAGTCAAATATTGACTTGGTCAACCAAGAATAAAGTATGGGAAGATAGGGAAATGAATTGTAGAGAAATGACAAAAAATCCTAATTCAGTTCATAAAAAATAGACATTATTTCACTTATTTTATTTATCATTTTATACACCTCAACTAATAAAATTTTCTGCATGAAGCTTGTTCATAAAAATATACAGAAAATTATAAAAATAATTACCAAGAAAAATCATGTACAGTGCAATTGGGACACACATATGAAAAAGCCATAAATCAAACTTCACTTATCAATATCTTCTCCATACAAGCTCAAATTCCATCGAACTCACCTTTATTGTTATGTAGCAGATGTCGCTCGATCAAGATCGAGTGGTTACTGCTTATCCTAGAGGTATGGGGTCGACGACGCGATAGGGCGATGATGGGAGACACACGCCTGGCGATGAGGTCGAAGGCGGTGCTCGGTCTTGGTCAAAGGTCCATCGAGTCCGATGGCGACGAAGAATCGACGAGTGTGGTAGAAAGCAGTCAGTGGCGTAGCACGATAGGTGGAAGCGAATGATGATGATGATGAATGAGATCGCCTGCGTTTTGAGGATATAGGGCCTTCGACTCCTGTTATCGCTCAAGAGGCTCGGTGAAGAAGCCTCGAGATTTTCTGATTCTATCATAGCAGGGGACAGGAACAAGGACTCCAGAAGGAGGTACTTGGATCGTGCTTGTAGAGTGTCCTCGCTTGTGATAGGGTCCTGTCACCACCCTAACCGTCTAGCTCTCCCTCTCTCGAGTGAATGGCATATTCAGGCCGATTTAGGTGGTACTCGATCATGGGGGTCGATAATGGGGTTAAATAGGGGAAGAGAGAGAGAGAGAGAGATCGTCAGAGGAGATAAGGACAATGAAGGTTGTTGGGTGGTGGTCGCAGATGGAGAGGATAAAGGAAGTTGGGTAGTTTGCGAGATCATCAGATCAGGTGAGATGGTGGCCGGAGGTTGCTGTGCAGATGTAGGTGCTGTAGGTAGGTTAGGTTGTTGTAGAAGATAGGATAGGATGGCGATGGCCTCCGACTGTTAGAGGAGATTATGTTTGGTGTTTTGACCGAGTTTAGGATAGAGGATCATGGTGGTTGGAGCAGATAAGGAGATGGATGCAGAGAGTGGCGGAGGAGCGAGCAAGGTAGTGCTGCAGAAGCATGGCTGGGCGGTTCTCAAGGAAAAAAAGGACACTCGCGTGCATGGCACGTAAGGAGGAGGGGGCCTAGGGCATGTGCCTTGCACGCATGAGGAGGATGATGTCAGCAAAGAGTAACGTGCAAGGTACATGATGGGGGGGGGGGGAGAAAGCACATGCTAGGCACATGAGGAGAGAGAGGCGGCTTACCAAGACCAAGTGGACCCATGAATGTGCGACACGTGGTCGTTTGACCATTGACCAACACTAGAAATATAGTAGTAAATAAATAACAAATAGAAAATGGAATCAGATGCGAAAGTGCACAACATGAAAAATATTTGTCTAAATGCAACCTACAATATTCAATAAGAACTCATATGCAAATGGAATGATCTGTGCAATATATGATTTCTTTGGTGATATTTTATGTATATAAAATATTAATTTTTGTCTTTGAAATTTTTATTGGATTTTCTATGGATAAATAAATGTATGTAAAAATCAAACATGCTATGAAATAATGTAATGTACTCAAATGTGATTTTTTTGGATTTTTTATGGATTTTAAATAGGTCGAAAAAATTAATGAAGTGAAATATGTACAAGTGGATGGTGTCATTAAGCTCAAGTCAGAACATGTCATTTATTGATTTTTTTTATTTTTTTAAATTTTGATTTTTATGTAATTTATTAAAACAATGAATAAATTAAATAAGTGAAAAATAAAATAATCATAATAAGTGAAATATGAGTAAAATTAGTAAATATGCACAATGCATAGTTAGGTCCCAAAACCCTATTTTCACACATGGACTCCAATTCTTTTGAATTTAGTCTTGATTTGTAGATATTTGAACGTACATTAATTTAAAAGTGAGTAAAGTTCATTTGGACAATGTATAAGAGAGATATCAGCATTTTCGTCTAATGATTTGAGATTATTTTGCATATATACAAGTTAGCAATTTTTTTAGGATTTTTCATAGATTAAGGTTAGTGATATGTACACAATGAAGTCATTTTCATGTCAAATAGTGTTAGCATGAATTAGTTAAAAATGCGAGAAGTTAGGTGAAAATATGAAGATGGATGAATGCAGAAATGAAAGCTAATTTATGCAAATTAATTATGAGTACATGAAAGTTAATTTTTTAAAGTTAGCATGTAAATGATCCTAAATTCTCAGGATGAAGCTCTATTTTCAGCTAATTAGAGCGATGAATCAAGATTCTCAATGACCAAAGTAATAGAGGGGCACACGATATAGAACAACAAGAAGTAGGGGACACAACTGATATTCCCCAAAGGGAGGGACATAACTGATATTGCAATATCTCGAAGGAACACAACTGATAAAAATCCTATATTTTTATAATGACAATACATATTAGAATATATTTGTATTGTTAATGGCTGGCAAGAATGAGTCTTGCATAGTAAAGTTCTAATCTTGAACAAAGATATTAGATGGGCAGGTGATATAGATATCACAATGCATAGATGAATGTTTTATTGGCTTTTCACTTGGAAATGTCCATGCCTAGCTAATTACTCATTTGCGATTTTGATGAAATAATTTGAGAAGTATTCTTAAATCGTGTGGCTTCATCTATTTAAAAATTTTAAATTCTGCTGCTCCTCGCAACTAGTATGACTAGTTAACCTAGATCATATTCGATGCGATCTACACGCTCCCGTGATACGCTAAGGCCTAATCCCTAGTCTTCAAGTCGCATTAGATCCTTGTACAAAGGTCTTGGATGAAATCCAAAAACCCTAGGTGGACGAGGTTTTGCATATTGGATGCGTGAGGACTCATTGTTTTGCATTGGATGCATGTTTCGAAATATTTTTTCGCTAAGATGAGAAGCTCATGTTTATGCATTGTTTGGACTAAATTTTTGGATAATAAAATATATTTAGAATGTCTAATTATGTCCTCAGAATAATAGCCAATTATTGTCACCAAAGGTGCATAGATTAAAATTCGAAAAGTTCCCGCAATGACATTGTTTTTGCACGTAGTTATGGATCGATAAAAAAATGATTTTTGGTTATTGTTTTCTTATTATAAAATATAAAATAAACATTTTAATTAATTAGAGAATTAAATAAGAAAATCACACGATTTTTATTCGCAAGATTTTGACTCCGTTTACCCTTGATATTCCATATTTAGTGGAGATGTGTCGGATGATGATTGAACCATCAAGATTTCTTTCTTAATATGTTTATCATTCAATGCCAATCAAGGAAATTGTGAATTTTCCATGACTAATTGATTCTTAATATTTATTTTGGAAATATTTGATTAAACATCTATCATCATTGTATGAATGTTTCATGACAAAAACCTAGTTTAACCTACAATAGTTGTAGGTCAACTTTTACATGCCAAACATGGTTGCTTGATATAATAGGAAATTTAAGATCTCAAAATTAATTTAAGATGCCTAATATTCTTGAGAGATTACTATATAGTATAATACAGGTAATAAAAGGAATGATCGATAAAATCACAAGTACAATGATCTAACGATTATTGTTCTTAATTCGTTATGGCGATGGTGTCTAGGTTGTGGATATGCTAATGGGCTAATTAATTGGCACCCTTCGCATCATTTAGAGTAGAAGCACTCCCTGTTGTTATTGTACATCTGACTTGGCTTGATCCATCTCGATGATAGCGTGATATGAGTAAATTAAATTGTACTCTAACTACTAAAACTCAAGAATAATATGTATTTGTGTGAGCATAATACTGTACGGTAATATCGAGAAAATCCTAATTATTTGTTGGTTTATTAATTGGACAGATAATTAATTTAATATGATTAAGTGAGTTAGATCCAATTAACAGTCTATTATGAATAAAGATGTAATTCCCTTGGAAGAATTAATTATGTTAGTATGATTGATAATAATTAATTATATTTTGAATGGGATATGGAGGATCATATGAATGACATCCATGGTCTCCCGTCAAGGCGAAGGGTTCCATTGCCATGGATTATATGCTGGAGATGCCTGTCCTAAGTGAAAGCTCCTACATACAAGCGCACATAGATCGTGCTCTTTGTTTCTCGAAAGAGTGATGCTATATGCGTAGTGACCCCAATATTGGTTCCTCATATTATTGGAGAAATATTAGATTGCACATAGAGTTCTATTCCTTTTGAATGTTTGTTCATAACGACGAGTCAACATCACCTTAGGGGTGGTGGGTCCGAATGTTAAAGAATAAATTGGGAAATGCAAGTTTGGCTATTAAGGCAGAATGAGTTCCTACTTCTTTTTATTTGAGTTGTAGTTTCTCATATTATTGGGATGTAACAAAGGTAAAAAAGGAGGTCCCAGATCTTGCTAGAGATATAACAATAAGTATGCCTCTTGCTTTGAAAATGAATAAGGGAATGGACTTTCAGAGTTTAAAAGGCAAGACTAATTTGCTTAAAAAATCTTTAATCAAAGGATTTAAATTTGAATATATGATTCATTATATGTTCTAATATAGTGCATTCTTAATCACAGATGAAATCTATGAACCTGCTTAGTAGGCTTCTGAAGGTCAGCCAGTTGACCAGACCCAACTATTTAGATTGAATCTAAAACTTGGAGCTTGTTCCGTTAGCCGATCGCATTGCATATGTGATGATGAAGAACAAGCATGCAAACCCTCCCACTTTGGAAGAACTAAATTTCAATGAAAAATATGATGAATCTCATGCATTTGCAAGGTATTATATATTGGGATCTTTGTCCAATGTGCTGCAGAAACAACATATAGAAATGGAAGGTTGCCAAGATATAATGCTGAATCTTAAAGAGATGTTCGGTGATGTAAACCGCATTCAACACTACAAGATTCTAAAAGAACTTATTCGCTGCAAGATGCAGGAGGGGACTTTGGTTCGAGAACATGTAATCAAAATGTTTGGTTACCTTTCTGAACTAGAGACTCTCGAGGTACAAATGGATTCAGAAATGCAGTCTGACTTCATTCTGTTATCCATGCCCAAGTCTTTCACCAACTTTGTGGTATCGTACCACATGAACAAGTTGGAATCAACTATTGCTGATCTCATGACTTCACTAAAGTCTGTAGAAAATGTATCGAAGAAAGAGAATCTCGCTGGAAGTGGTTGTATAGGCTAAAGGGAAGTGTGGTTGGAGCCATGGGGATCGGAAAGGTCCAGCCTAGAAAAAGAAGAAGAAGAGTCAAGTTGTTGGCTCATCTTATCATGCTACAACATTGACAACATTGAGGAAGACCGATGTGTGTCATCACTACAAAAGGTCGGGGCACTGGAAGCGTAACTGCCTAGAGTACCTTAAAATCACTGAAAAAGACAAAACCCCATTAGGTATGGAATCAACTTTCATCATTGAAAACAATTTTCTCATAGAACAAGAAGGTAGTTGGATCATCGATTCTGGTGCTTCTATTCATGCCTGCAATTTGTTGCATCTATTTCAGGAAATTAAAAATCTTGATGAAGGGGAGATAGTCATCTAGATGGGATCTGATGCAACTGTTGCAACAGTCACCGTTAGGACTTGTAGATTATCATTATCTAGTGGGAGAGTCCCAGTACTTAAAAAATGTCTTTATGTTCCACATGTTAGAAGGAACCTATTATCTTTATCTAAACTAGTTAGAAATGGATATTCATTTTTATTTAGTGAAAAGATTGCCATAAGCCGTTATGATAAATATATTGCTGATGAAATTCTAGCTTCTTGTGGACTTTATGAATTATGCATTAATGAATCTGTCATGAAGTATCATCCACTAATAAAAATCCTAAAAGAACCAAGGAAGACAGAAATCATTCGAACATTATTTGTCATTACAGGCTTGGTCATTTATTTGTTGATAGGATCAATAGATTGATAAAGGCTGGACCCTAAGATTTTATAAAGGTCTGAACTTTACCTATATGTGAACATTGCATTTGAGGTAAAATGACCAGAGCACCTTTTCGTAACAAGGTTACACGATGCGATGGTATTATTGACCTAAGACATACCGATGTATGTGGTCCATTCAGTACGATGATAAAAAATGGATATCAATATTACTTAACATTTATTGATGACCATTCACGATATGGTTTTATCTTCTTATTTCGACGTAAGTCTGAAACTTTGAAAGGTTCAATGAATTCATGGCTTTGGTTAAAAACCAAACCGACAGGATGATTAAACGGATTCGATCTGATCGAGGTAGCAAGTACCTCTCATATGAATTTAAGGAATACCTAAACAAGAGAGGAATTGTCTCCAATCTCACTCCTCCTAAAACTCCCCAACTTAATGGTGTTGCTGAAATACGCAATATGACCATCATGGATATGGTCCGTTCAATAATGAGTAACACACATTTACCACTTAGTTTCTGGGGATATACAGTAGAGACTACAATATATATCCTAAATAAGATTCTGAGCAAATATGTACCCAAAACCCCTCATGAGCTTTAGTATGGTACCAAGCCTAGTGTTAATCACTTAAAATTTTGGGATTACTTGGTCCATGCGAAAAATGTGGATGCAAGGACGCTAGAATCTCACACCAGAGAGTGATACTTCATTTGGTATGTAAAGGACGGTATTGGATACCAACTTTATGAACCTACGACTTAAAAGGTCTTCATCTCTAGAGATGTAAAATTTATGGAGGATGTCTTCCATAAGAGTCCAAATAAAAATGAAGTAAAGGAACTCATTGAATCCTCTGAGGATGTTGAGCTTCCTGAACCATAAACTGAAGAAGTAAATAAATATAAAACACTCATACCTTTTCGAGTTTGAGGGTGGTTGTACTGCCTAAAAGGTTCGGATTCCGTGTGCCAGGAAATACCGATAATGATCCAGCTTCATTTGATGAAGTACTCGTGGATCAATACAAGGATAGATGGATGCCAGCAATGAAGTCCGAAATAGACTCCATGTACAAGAACTGTGTATTACCCCAGAGGATCCACCTAGAGGGGTAAAATCCATTGGATGTAAGTGGACATTCAAGAAAAAAGGGGACCTGATGGGAAGGTAAAGATCTTCAAGGCATGGCTCGTAGCCAAGGGCTACACACAGACGGAAGGCATCGACTAAGATGAGACATTCTCTCATGTGGCTATGCTTAAATCCATTAGAACATTGCTACATATAGTTGCCTATCTTGACTACGACATCTAGAAGATGGACGTCAAGACGACATTCCTCAATGGATACCTCGACGAGGGTATCCATATGGAGCAACCCTAGAGCTTCATAACTGAGGAAGGTAAAGTATGCAATTTGAAGAAATCCATCTATGGACTCAAAAAAGCTTCTTGTAGCTGGAACATAAGATTTGTTGAAATTATAAAGGGTTATGATTTCATTAAGGATCTTGATGAACCGTGCTGATGAATCTCCATTTCATCACCTTTATTCTTTTATTTTGGCCTTAAATCTCTTGTCATATGCAAGTAAATAACATTAAATTGAACAAAATGACATTTATACTATAAATATTGTATAAAATACTGTAATTAATGCCAAAATAAAAGAACAAAGGAAGAAAAGAAAAAGAAATGAAATACCAAAGGTATTGAATGACCCTAGACCCTGAGACCTAGGTATCATGATGACTGGGTCGACAAAGAATAAAGTAGGGTAAGATAAGGGTAAAAAATGCAATAAAACGCTGATTCATAAATCCCCAATAAGTTAATTTTGGGACCTGTTTTATTCTTTATTATTTATACATCAATCAATAAACTTCGTACATGAAAGTTGTATATAAAAATATATAAAAAATACAAAATTTATTTCACATAAAAATAACGCATATTGGGCTATGGTCAAGGGCTAGGAAACAACATATACTCTATGATTCAGACCAAGATTAGTTGTTTTAAAAGCCATCTTTTGATTGAATAAAGGATCAGGAGCATATGATGCAGATGGGCCATTCTCGAGAGATATATTTTGGGATGGCAGGACTCCAAAAGAAAGTTATGAGTTCAGAAATCGTAATTGTACATAGATATCAGTTTGTTTACCATCTCAAGCGCAAACAATTCAAATTTATATTTAAAGAACAAAACGTAGATCACACTTACACAACTCGACAAGTTGGGTGTTGCACTTGGTGGCGCAGATTTGAGAGTCGGCACAACGTTGTTCTTAGGTGCGATGTGCCTACCTGGGCGTAAGCTCTGTAGCAGATGCGTGATATGGATTGATGATAACGTCTGACTTCGTAGTGGATCCTTTAGATACCGCGCTCGCGGCAGATGTGCTTGCTGCTTGTCTTCTCCACCCCATTTTGCTATAATCTCCAGTAAATAGAGGAACTTTTGGAACGTTCATCGTTGCTGAGAAGCTACTTAGCATGATAACAACTGAGGACATCATGGGCCTGTCTTCTGGCCGCTCTTGAACACATAGTAGTGCAATCTGGACGCATCTCCAAGCTTCATCTTTTTCGTAATTTCCTCTGAGCGAAGGGTCAACAATTGTTGTTGCAGATCCTCTTGACCAGTGCTCCCATGCCTGTAAAGGTTCGTTGTCATTGTAAAATTCATAATATTCGTACTGACTAATATTTAGATTTGAATAATCAATCACGGGCAATCCTTAAGATATTCCCAATGTGTTAAACAGTAATTCTCTTCAGACACCTATGACTTTAGATATATCTCAAATGAAAAAGATAATTATCTTCATTTACACCCTCAATAATATAAACAATTCGATCATCACAAGGCTTGTGATGGATCTCTTCAGACAGGTAAAGCAACAAACATGACCGGAGAACGCCCAATAGTGGATGTCGTTTTCGTCCCAACCGCATGCCCAGTGCTAGGTGCATTCCCTATGTGGGATTTTCAACATCTTCAGAAGAGCCAAACCCACTACAACTGCTTGAAGGGGTTCAATCAAGCATCTCCTACAAATTGGAGCTTGGGTGATCTCAACGGTGATTGCGAAAGGAGCACTCCATTGCATTGTGGCAACACTGAAGATAGGGATATGTTTTATTCGATAAAGGAAATTAAATTGCCAGATGATAATAAGATTATTTTCTTAGTGTCCAGTTCCGACCAATGTACCTCTGCTTGCTTAGAAAACTGTTCTTGGACTGCCTATTCATGTGGAAGCAATTCTTTCATTTGGGTAGGAGGACTTATCAATCTGCAACAACTGCCAAACGAGCTTGGAGACGATGGCTCATTCTACTCCTGACTTGCATCTTCCAAGCTACAGATTAGCAAAACCAAGAAGAACACCATAGCATCCACGATTGTGGGGGTGGGAGTAGCCATATTGGCACTTGCCAGTCTCCTCCTAATAGTACTCCAATGTCATTGCTGGCGGTAATTTTGACATCTGAAACTTGCGGAATACGTACTGGTCCCGTTCCAGCAACGGGATCTATGGAGGAGGTCGGGGCGGGGGGAGGGGGGAGGAGGAGGAGGAGGCTGAGGCGGGGGAAGAGGAGGAGGTTGCTGGCGGAGGAAGAGGAGGAGGAGGCTGAGGTGAAGGAGGAGGAGGGAGAGGAGGTTGGGGTGGAGGAGGAGCAGGGGGAGGAGGAGTTCGAGGTTGAGGAGGTTGGGAAGGAGGAGGAGGGCGAGGATGAGGAGGAGATTGGGGCGAAGGAGGAGGAGGGGGAGGAAAGGTCTTTAAGCTCATGGATGAACGGTAACTAATCCGAAGGGTACAATTGATAGAACAATAAGAAGTTGAGGGCACAACTGATATTCCAAAAAAGAGAGGGGCATAACTTATATTGAAATATCTAAGAGGGAAACAACTGATAAAAACTTGTTATTGCAATATGATGATTGTTTAAGTGTATATATCTTAAGAATTAAATGGTAGGAAATTAACATACCAACATTCTATCCCATTGCTTATAGGATTTCTATGTTTAATAAGAATCACCATACATACCTACATATATTAAGGAATCAACATTCAATTCTAGTGTGCATCGTTTCTAATTCCCATAACCATAATCCATAAATTTAATCTAGTCACTCCATTGACTCATTCATTAATATGCATGTTGAAACTTCTAATAAAATATAATAATTTCTAAATTCGGTGCGACAACTCTCATGATCATCCTGTGATTCTATCCATCCCCATGTCCCAACTTTAATGTTTCTTCAAGTTATTTATGTTCTTTTATTCTTCTTTATCAAGTTTGTAATTTTACTGACTTTGTAGTTGATAATAATAGGATGATTTAGACCTATATTCATAATAGATACTTAGTTGATCATGTTTGTACCTGATTTTTGTTTTATTCATATTCGTATTTGCTTTATATTCGATCCATATTCATATTTGCTCTTTATTCGATTCATATCCATATTCGATGAAAATTTGATCTATATTCGAATTTGATTATTAATCAGATATGATTTTTAAAATCCATATCCAATAATTATCCATATCTAGATTCGTATTAGATATCGATGAAGCGAATATGGACATGGAAATAACTATATTCAAACTGTATCTATAGGACCCCAAACATAGTACTACATATAGTAATAACATAGTGTCGTAGTAGCTTATAAGTAGTAGGGGCTATTACTAGTCAATTCGGGCTAAGCATTTTGGCTATGGTCAAGGGCTCCAGCTGGGACCAAGCTCAATAAGTTGTCTGGGTCAGTAAGTATCCATATCCATATTCGTATTCGATATGGATGAAGGAATATGGATAAGGAAATAATCATATTCAAATCATATATGTAGCACCTCAAATATAGTACTACATCTAGTAGTCACAAAGTATGGTAGTAGCTTATAAGTAGTAGGGGTAATTACTAGTCAACCCGGACTTAAACACTCAGAATATAAATTTAAAATCCAAACTTTCCATACCAAAATCTTCTCCACGTGAACTCAAAATTCATAAAAATGACTCTAATTCTATATAACTTCTAATTAGCTATTTAATGAAGCGGTTTCATTTAACTTGGATTTAAGATGCAAAAGTTCGGTTTAGGACCACTATTGTACATTATACCTGAATAAAATATTTATTTTATTTATTCTTTATATTTTCATTGCTTTGTATTTTTTATAATTTTGTAAATATTATTTATAACTCATGTACATAAATAGAATAAAAATAAAATGATTAAAAATAAATTAAAATAAATATGTATACAAAAATACATAGATAAAATATACTTACTTATATCTATATAATAAATACATATAGTTATTTAAGTGTATAGATGATTTCAGAAAAAAACAATAAAAATATATTTATGTGCATTTAAATAAGTTATATTTATATAAAATAAGTATATAAAATAATAAATATAAAATACAAAATAATAATAAAATACACATTACATAGGTAAATATACCTATAAATATACATGTAAAAAGTAACCTATAATAGATTAAGTTGTAAAAATAAATAAAAAACATAATAAAATACTACATAAAATAATAAATATTATCATGTTTTAACATAAAATTAGTAAAACCATTAATTATTTTATTTTGAATTAAAAACTTTTTATTTTTCATTTTGTCTTCTTCCTAACCACGCAGACTAATGAGGACGCGGTTAGAGTTGACCTCGGTCAACTCCCCGCTCCTTATAGGTCTGTGGTTCTGCACGCCTATCCCCTCCCGTTCCTCGACTTTTGCTGTTTGATTCTTTCACCCACTCAGCTCGATTCCTTTTTTGACTTTTCTTCTCGATCAATGCATTAACGTGAGATTGATTTCTCCATCTAAGGATCTCTGTATCGAGCATCGTTCCCCATATCTTCCTCGCTTGTGCATAAGTCACCGTTGGACTTTGATTTGATTTTTGATCCCCTTTCCCTGATCCGAACACCTCAAATCCTTGCGTGTTGAGTTAAGAGAGGTGACAACTCTCTTCTTGGCCAGTCTACAGCGTGCTGTTGGCACGAGAGGTGGTTGATCCAGCTTCGCCGGCCACCTGCTGTCGTGAGCTTTTAAGCTCCCTATCTCGACACGTTTGAGAACACTTTCTTCACGTTCTAGGTAGGTTTTAGCATTACTTTTATTTCCCTCATTTATTTTACATTTTAACTGACCGTAGTAGTATAGAGATTCGCTGCCCGTAGTTCACCGGAGCTCTTCTCCGACAAGAATTCCACTATCCATTGTCTGTTCTCCGACCTGTCGACCACCTTCATTTCATGACCTTTCGCTTCACCTATGATCCAGGCACCTTTTTTAACCGATCCTACCTGGATCCTTCTCCTCCGCCGCTCGATGGAGAGCTTTACTTTGACCTCATCTCCACCCATTTCCACCGAATAAGGCCCCTAGGATCCTTCTTTTTGCATGGTTGTCCTGTCTTTGCAAGGAATGGAGGCCAAAGATCCCTTCTGGGTCAAGTTATGTTGTGGACTTGGTTCCCGATGCTTAAGTTTTTCTTCGAGCTTTTAAATCCTATCATTAGGGTCTGGAGACCTTTTGAGCATGCTAGCCGCTACGGAGCCATCTTGTGCACATTTTGCACCATTTTGCAGCAGTAGTGACCGTCGGAGGAGAGGGATATCGTTGGAAGAAGCTCGCCCGTTTGAGTTTCCTCCCTGATCTTCCAGCCTTAGTCTCCGTCATTCTATCGAGATCCTCATCCAGGTGCAACAGCCACCGTCAGATGAAGAAGACCTCGACTGCCTGATCATCGGCTAGGATCTATTCCTAGTGTTTCATCTGCGAATCGTCATCGTCTCTCCTCCGACCGATGTGTGTCAAGTGAAGAGATCAGAGCTGTTGGAATGCATTCTAAGGAGATATTTTGTATTCCAACCATCACACTTTTTTGTAATTTATTTTTAATTTATAAACTCTCATATGTAGTGTATTTATTTGTGTAATGTTTGTAGTTGAGCCCTTGGACCCTTTATAATTGCATATTGATCCCTCGGCATGTCACCTCATTGCCTGTGCATGTGAGAGGACTGGGTTTTTTGCATAGGAACCCCTTGGATTTCTGTATTTCATTTTAGTCCATTAAATTCCAAATATAGTGTAATTCTTTTTGGATATTTTGTATAGAGCACCTGCCTCTTTTTGTTATTTGCACTTATACCCCGGCCGACGTATAGTTACTTAAATATTCTAAGCATTTTGCATGTTTAGCCCTAGAGTTTATTAGGGGGTTCTAAAACAAACAATATTTTCTGGAAATTACAATTAGATCCCTACCAAGCATCTGTTTTTATTTTCCTTTATTTACTTTACTAAAAAATCAAATTGCATCAAAAAATTGTAGGATAATTATTTTAAGTGCCCAATAGTATTACAAATTACAAATATACTTCGTGAGGTATTTAAAATTATTTTTCTATTTTTTAAAAATCAAAAGACTTGCATTTTGCCCATGCTTGCATTGAAAAATACATAAAAAAATATAAAAGACTTTTGAAACATTCCAAAAATATATATTTTTGTTTATTATCATATTTTACAACTGCACACCAAAAATCCTTAAAAATAACAAAAGAAAATCATTAAAAATTTAAAAACTCAAAAATCCTTATAAAAATCAGAAAACCTTCTATAAAGGTCCAAAAACATTTATTTCTATTTCTATTTCTAATTATGTTTACTATATATTAAAATTCATTTTGGAAAATTATGGAACTTTTAGCTATTTTTAAATTTCAAAACAATTCAGCTTATTAATATAAGTCACTATTTTGACATTATAATTTAATAAAAAATAAAAAATAGTAAAAAATATAAGAAAAATACCAAAGATAGAACAAAAATAAAATTAAGACAAAATATTTTATTACGTGATTTTTGAATATTTATAGATATATCTATAAATATAGAAGCCTATATCCTATAGACATAGCTGTATTTATTTATATTATTATTAATATAATTATAAATATCAAAATCTCAAAAATATTTTTATTACCTTTTAAAAAATAAAAAGGATTGTAACTTTTTGGTATTTCCCTAATTTTGTTTGCATTTTGTCTTTTTATTATCTATATTATCCATATTATGCTTATATTACATATACTTATATTATAACTAAGTACAAAGAAAAAGAAAATTAGAAAGCATAAAATATAAAAATAAATATAAAATTATAAAATTAAAATACATAAAAATATAAAACAAAAAAAATCCAAAAATATATAATTAAAAACCCACACAAAAATACAATAAAAAGGAGACTAAGAGGACATTTTTGGAATTAGTTTTCTCGATCTATATGATGTGCTCCTTGTGTTCGACACTCCGCATACTTGCACCTATACACATATTTTGTAGAGTTATAATAAATTTTAACTCCGCATTTTTTCTTCACATTGCCTTCTCTATTTTCTGTGTTAATTGTTGTTTGAAGTAGCGGTTCTTGTTCGGTTGCTTCAGCGACGGTGATCTCACCTCATGTAGAACATCAGACTAGCAAAAACCATGTTCAACAAATAGCATCGTTGCAGAGGACCGTGGATTGAAGGAGGCTCTCCTAGGAGACATAAGCACCCACATGACACGTAGTTGGCTTTTCATCACAAGTTGACAGGAGAGAGTCACAAAAGAAGAATTGGAGAAATTTTGAAGACAGTGTCTCCTTGTACTTTACTTTTATTTTACTTGCATTTTACTTTGTAATTTAAGTAAGAGAGAGGCACATTTATTTGTAATAATTCGAACTCTCAGGACACTTCAACATTTCATGAGGTCCAGTGCCCAAGTGATTGTTTACCTAGGGGCCTCATCAGTTTTGCATGGTTTTCTCGCTTTTTATTTTTCTTGTTTATCACTTTTATTTTTCTTAATTTTGTGCGATTGATCCCTAGCATAGGATTTCTTGTACGATATACTATGTTAACATATCTAATATATTCATGTATCTATATATTCACGTTTGAATTTAGTCAAAGATTAATTGCTTCTCACTTAGACTTAGAGCAACGTGCCGCAAGAGGTCTCCACAACGCTTGCAGGACCCACTATGGTGGGCACCAAGGAGCCTCCAAGACCGGACTATTTGGGTTCTATTTTGAGCAGTAGCATTGGCTTTTCACGATAATAACAACTTCTATATTAGGGTGCTTTCATCGATTTGTATTTGCATGTAGTATATGTTTCAATTCTGCTTAGCATCCAGCATGGAGAGAGATGGGAAGCACTATGAGTCTTCTAACTGAGCATGCATCATTTATTTCTCGCTTGCATTGCTTTATCGATCTCTCCCTCCAATTTTTGAGCACTCAGTATATAAAAGAAATGAAATCTCGTTAGGCATCGTGCATGAAAAAGAATCAAAAAGTGATAACCAAAATAAAACCAAGACTGCTAGATCTTCTTGACCTTAAATAAACATAACCGGATTCATTGTATTGGAAGATCAATTCCCTCATTATATCCAGCTTTTTATCTAGGATAGAATCATACACACTAGGACTTAAAGCCCTCATCCCAGTCCTATTCCTACGTGCTCATACAACTGCTTGAAATTCACAACTCTAAAATTGAAAGATAATAAACTGAACCCTTAAGGTCTTCACCATGTCAAGTTGGTGATTTGGAGATTACTTGGTGTTTTGTTTATGATCGGTGAATTCGAGTGTGTTCATTTCTACTTCTAGTTTAAGTCTTCGAGTCATTTTATTCTTTTCTTCTTTTCATTTGCATCATGATTATGGGTCATCCTTATCTTCATTAGCCGGATCTTGCAGCTTCTTTTCACCCTTATCACCCTCATGTCTACATTCATGGTCCGGCTCAAGATAACTCTCTTCTTGAGCCAAAATTTTACCTCGTATGGTTTGACCTCAATCCTCGTATGGTTGGAGTCTTATCCAGACTTTTGTCTCATATGTCCCACCCACCATATTCGTACTCCCATGTATCATCTTCTTCCTATTATTCTATGGAGGCTTGTATTGAGGATATTGATAAAATTGTGGAGATGAGTGGATCTTGTGATGAACCTAGGCTGCACATCAATAATGCATGCCAGATTTCTACTCCCTAGCAAGTGGATAATCCTTCTAATCACTTCTCACCTTTCTCTGATCACGTGCTTTCTAATCCACTTGAAGGATCCTCTCTGCCTTGGAGGGAGAACCCGCTATTTGAGCAATTTCCTTCGTTCTCTCCTCTGATCCAGATTTATGAATTTTCATCACTCCCCGGGTTATCTGCGGGAGGATGAGATGTGTTCATTGTGCTTTGTCTCACTCTCTGATTGTTCATATGATATTTCAGATACCGAGATCGAACCTTCTAATAATTTTGATTTATTGGATTTCTCTGAATCGTCTCTCCTTGATGACCCTCCCAAGGAGGAGACATGTCTTGTGATACCTGATGATCCCTTTGATTTCTATACATTATGTTCATCGGATATGCAGGTTCATAATGAGTCTCCTGATCTTGACATTTCATACTTTATTGAGACTTTGATTAATGCGAAGATTCCACAATTGATCTGTTCTTCCCCACATGTGAATTTGTCAGCTTTGATCATTCATTCCACTCTTCCAAGTCGGTGATTCCTTTTAAACCACCAGAACTTGGTTTAGTTTTCGATTCTCTTCTCCCGGTGGTATACACCCACTTGATTGCATATACGGGTGTTCTTTTTTGTTTCGTCATCATTCTCACAATGGGACGATGGCAAGAGTACAACATTCATCTGACATATGTAGTCCTGAACCTTGACACAATGTTATCCTATTTTTTACGCCCGGCTGGGGGTATAAAACCTAGCGCTCGTTGAGAGGCACCTCAACAAATCTCCACCTCTTATATATGCATGTTTCGTTTTTTATTCCTTCCTTCTTCTGTGTATCATGTGCACCCAACATCATTTTTCATATCTCTGTGTCTATACTTAGTACATACTTTGTCTTAAGTATAGGGGGTGTACCACCTGTACATACTTTGTCTTAAGTATAGGGGGTGTAACACCTCGTTGCTCTCGTTCCGTTTCATCACTCTTGTTGTCACGAATACTTAGGGATCTTTTACCCTAAGTACAGGGGTAATGATGCGTACATTCTCCCAACATTTTTCTCTTTTTATCGATTTCTTAGTCCCCTCGCTTGTCTCATCTCTGTTGATTTTCTTTGATATCCTTAGGGGTAGTTCACCCTAGGTATAGTGGGAGACACCCCAAACTGTTGCTCTATTTTTTCCCACCCTTGGCCCTCCCTACCTTGTGTACAGTCTGATATGCATAGGATTAATTGATCCTAAGTATAGGGGGGACGGTCGACTTCTCATTCTTTCATTCATTTATTCGTTCGACTTTTCCTAAACCCTAAACCCTAATGAATAATAAACTGATCTAAAAATGTTTTACAGAAATGATTTGAACAATGGTTTTGAAACTATTTGGAAAACTTTTTGTAAAATATTTCAAACCTTTGTAAAAATATTTGTGGTTATAAAAATTCTTTTATTTGTGTATTTGAATGGAATATTTTGAAAATCTATTTATAAATGATTTGGAAAATGATTGTAAAAATACTTTAAAAAATATATACATACTGTTTAAAAAATCTTTGCAAAATGATTTTCAAAATTTGTAAATGTTGGCAAAAATATTTTCAAAACCCATAAAAATTTGCAAAACTTTTTTCAAAAATCTATAAAAAGTTCAAAACCAGAAAATTACATCCCAAAAATATTTTGCATTGTAAATAACATTTGCATTTTTTGGATTGATATTGATAAGTGAAATAGTCTAAATAAAATTCGAAGATTGGAGCTTGGTTGGACTTTACTTCACTTAATCACATGAACCTTATAGGAATTGGAACTGAGATGCTTCAGGTCTACTAGACTTAATTCTTTGAGACCACAAGACTAGGTTCAGTGTTGTCTTGACTGCCTAGGAACACACACATGACTCTTATCGACAATGACTTAACTTGCACACATGCACTTTACACCTTGCTCAACTCAGTTGAAGTAGTAGAGGGCTGGATTTGCCGACATAAGACACAAGCCAATGGAAGCAGTGGAAGTCACACATTTGTAGCCATTGTACCCCAACCCAATCCAGTAGCCATGAGGTCTACTGAGATAAGTTGTGGGCTACAACGATGCTTCAAAAGAGGGATAGTCTACTGGCTCAAGAGGAAAAAGTCCATTTATAAATGTTGTTGTATATAGTATTAAAAAATACAAACTCAAAAAATCCAAAAAAATATATGGGAAAAAAGTAAAGAAAAATCAATTTCCGTAGGAGCATGTATATAGTCAATAAGAAAGCTTGAGCTTCAAGGTCAAATGTATGTGAGCTTGCAGCCGGATGACTTGGCTATACTGGTCAAGCAACCTAGGATAGGTAGCTACACTGGTCAAGCATCCTAGGATAGGTAGCTACACTGCACCTCCTATTCTTGATCCGGTTGCACTTGAACTTAGAAGGGAATACCCTGCTTCTCAAGGAAAGAGTTATTGGATTGGGGAATTAGGGTCATCATGTTAGAGAGGAATGACTTTTACCGCTTCAGACGAGAGGAGCTACATTTTACCGACAATGTATAAGGTAGACTCATAGTCATAAGATACTGCATATGACATCGACTTGTTCTTATCTTACTTTTGTGGAGACTTGGGTAGAGTCTTGTGGGTCTTATAGGCTGTTGTGTTTTCAATATGTTTCCAATAAGGTTCCGACCACACTTAATTTCCAAAGGTCCGGTTGAATTCCAAGCTTTAATATTATGAAGACAAGTTTGAAAGTTAAAATCAATACAAGTTATCTCATTTTCTTTTCTTTATTTCCTTTCTGCACTTATAGGCATAAGTGTTTGCTAGGGACTTGTAAAGGCAAGTATAGGGGGTGATGCAACTCCATCATCACCTTTATTCTTTCATTTTGGCCCTAAATCCCTAGTCAAATGCAACTAAATAGCATTAAATTGTATAAAATAACATTCATTATTTATACTGTAAATATTGTATAAAATATTGTAATTAATTCCACAACAAAAGAATAAAGGAAGAAAAGAAATGAAATACCAAAGGTATTGAATGACCCTAAACCCTGATACCTAGGCATCATGATGACTAGGTCGATAAGGAATAAAATAGGGGGTGATAAGGGCCAAAAATGCAATAAAACTCTAATTCAAAAATCCCCAATAAGTCTATTTTGGGAATTATTTTATTATTTATTATTTATTATTTATACATCAAATCAATAAACCTTGTACATTAAATTCTAGATAAAAATATATAAAAAATTCAAATTTTATTTCACATAAGAATAATGCATATTGTGCTTTCTACACTCAAAATAAGAATCCAAAATCCAAACTTTCTAGACCTATATCTTCTCCATATGAACTCAAATATCATCAAACACTTTAATTGTAGATAACATTTAATTAACTATTTAATGAGCGTGGTTTTACTTAATTTGGAGTTAAGATGCAAAAGTTAGGTTTTGGACCCCTATTGCACATTATACCATAATAAAATATTCTTTTTTATTTATTCTTTATATTTTATTATTTTATTATTTTATACTTTTTAAATATTATTTATAACTCATAAAACCATTAATAATAAATCAAAATAAATATGTATACAAAAATACACAGATAAAATGTACTTACTTATACATATATAATAAATACATATGTTTATTGAAGTGTATAAATGATTTCAAAAAAATATAATAAAAATATATTTATGTGTATTAAAATAAGTTATAAATATATAAAATAATTAAATAAAATAATAAAAAATCAAAATACAAAATAAAAACAAATTACACATTACATAGGTAAATATACCTATAAATATACATGTAAAAAGTAACCTATAATAATTAAGTTGCTAAAGGAAATAAAAATCATGATAAAATACTACATAAAATAATAAATATTTTTAATATTTTAATCTAAAATTAATAAAGTAATTTATTATTTTATTTTAAATTAATAAACCTTTAATTTATCATTTTGTCTTCTTCCTGGCCACGTGGACCAATGAGGACGCGGTCATAGTTGACCTCAGTCAACTCTCCACGCCTCATAGGTCTGCGGTTCTACACGCCTATCCCCTCATGTTCCTTGAATTTTGCCATTTGATTTTTTCAACCATTCAGCTCAATTCCTTCTTTGACTTTTCTCCTCGATCAATGCACTTTCACGTGAGATCGATTTCTCAATCTTATATGCTCTGTATCGAGCATCGTTCATTATCTCTTCCTCACATGACTTTGATTTGATTTTTTATCCCTTTCCCTAGTATGAAGCCCTCATATCCTTACATGTTGAACTAAGAGAGGTGACAACTCTCTTCTTGGATGGTCTACAAAATGCTGTGGGCATGGGAGGTGGTTGATCCAGCTCCACCGACCACCCACTGTCATGAGCTTTTGAACTCCATGTTCCGACAGGTTTGAGCCCACTTTTCTTCAGTTTCTAGGTAGTTTTTAGCATTATTTTTTATTGCCTACATTTATTTTGCATTTTAATTGACCGTAGTAGCGTAAAGATTTGCCGCCCGTAGTTCGTCGTAGCTCTGCTCCAGCAAGCCTTCCACTGTCCATTGTCTATTCTCCAACCCACCGACCACCTTCATTTCATTCCCTTTCACCCATGCACCTCTGTTCGACCTGATCCTACGTGGATCAGGAGTCCAGATCTTCTCCTCCTCCACTCGCCGGTGAGCTCCACCTCTCCTCCGCCTATTTCCACCCAATAAGAACCCCAAGATCCTTCTTTTTGCTTGACTGTGTTGTCTTTGCAGGGAATGGAGGCCAAAGACCCCATCTGGGTCGAGTTTTGTCGTTAACTTGGTTCCAGCTGCTGAGCTTTTTTTCTGAGCTCTTAAGCCCTATCGTTCGGGGTCTGGAGACCTTTTGAGCATGCCAGCCACCGCGAAGCCATCTTGTGCATGTTTTACACAATTTTGGCAGCGACATGCATCGTTGGAGGAGAGAGATATCATAGGAGGAAGCTCGCCCAGATGGAGCTTCCTCTCTGTTCTTCTAGCCTTAGCCTCCACCGTTCGATCAAGAACCTCGTCTAGGTGCAACAACCATCGTCAGATGAAGAAGACCTCAACTGCCCTATCATCGATAATGATATAATCCTAGCACTTCATCTGCGAAACGTCATCATTTCTCCTCTAGCTGATGCGTGCCAAGTGAAGAGATCAAAGCTGTTGGATTGCATGCTAAGGGGGTATTTTGCATTCCAACTACCATACTCTTTTGTAATTTATTTTTAATTTATAAATTTTCATTTGCAGTGTATTTATTTGTGTAATATTATCTATATTATCCATATTATATTATATTACATATACTTATACTATAACTAATTACAAAGAAAAAGAAAACTAAAAATAAGAAAATATTAAAAGAAATATAAAAAATATAAAATTAAAATCCATAAAAAAATATAAAAACAAAAATCCAAAAAATATAATTAAAAGCCCACACAAAATAAAATAAAAAGAGACTAAGAGGACATTTTTTTGAATTAGTTTTCCTAATCTATCGTGTGTGCTCCATGTGTTCGACACTCTACATACTTGCACCTATACACATCTTTTGTAGAGTTATAATAAAGTTTAACTTTACAGTTTTGCTTCACATTGCTTGATCTTTTTTGTAGGTTAATTGTTGTTTGAATTAGCGGTTCTTATTCAGTCGCTTCAGTATTGGTGTTCTCACCTTGTATAGAACATCAGACCAGCAAAAACTCTGCAAGCTTCTCGTAGCTGGAATATAAGATTTGATGAAACCTGAAAAAGTTATGATTTCATTCAGAATCTCGATGAATCATGCGTATACAAGAAACTCAGTGGGAGTGCCATTGTGTTTATCGTGCTTCACGCAGATGAAATCCTTATTATTGGGAATGATATTGGGATAATGACTAGTGTTAAGATTTATCTATCCCATAAACATTGAGATGAAAGATCTTAGAGAAGCCTCTTATATCTTGGGTCTGAAGTTGTTTAGAAATAGAGAAAATAGAATTTTGAGATTGTTACAACATACATACTTCAAGAAGATCTTGGAACATTTCCATATGGAGAATTTTAAGAAAGGCTTCCTTCCCTTAAGACATGGTATATACCTATCTAAAGAGATGGCTCCTCAAAGTGTTGAGGATAAGAAAGCCATGGCTAGATTCCCTTACACTTCAACCATGGGAATCTTGATGGATGCTATGATGTGCACAAGGCTAGACATCTGCCGTGCAGTGGGAGTGGTAAGCCGTTACCAACCTTGTTGTGGAGAACAACTCTAAAATGCAGTGAATAACATCTTTAAGTATCTAAGATGGACTCAAGATTACATCTTGGTCTATGGAGATGGAGATCTCCAAGTCTTGGGATACACCGATTTAGACTTCCAATCTGATGTAGATGACCGCAAGTGAACTTCAAGGTTTATATACCTGTTGAACGGTGGTGTTGTGAGCTGGAGAAGCAAGAAGCGGGACACTATGACTGATTCAACTACTAAAGCCGAATACCTAGCTGCATCGAATGTTACTAAAGAGGCGGTGCCATTATGTAAGTTCATCCTAGAACATGGCATAGTTTCCTCTAATACTCCCATTCCACTACTCTGCGATGACACGAGAGCCATAACTCAGACGAAGGAATCTAGATGGCATCAAAATGGAAAACACGTGGAATGGAAGTACCGCATGATTCGGGAGATTAAAAAGTGTGGTGACATCATCATTACCAAGGTGGCCTCTACTGAGAATCGATCCCCTTACCAAACCTTTATCCCCAAAAAAGTTTTCGACCAGCATGTAATGAGCATGGGTTTAAAGATTGTACCTGAATAGTTTTGAGGACTAGTGGGAGATTGTTAGCAGTGTGAGCTTGGGGCGAACCATTTCTATAATAAATGTTATTGTAATCTTTTATATGTATGAATAAAGGTTATTGATTTATTTCACTCCTTATCTGAGATTAAATAAATGAATGCACTATAAGGTCCCTCCATACAATTAGGGTTATGTACCATGGCCATCTAAATGATCATATAGCTGTTGATTCAAATATTGAATCATAGATTTTGGTTCTTGATGATATCTAAAGGGTTAGATTGAGGGCTCATCATGTAGCATCATATAATTATTAGGAAAGGATCTCCAACTTGAGAATAAGATGGCAATTCTTCTGTAAAGGCTGATAACTAGCCATCCTCTAGATGCAGGTCTTCTATATAGGAATAGAGATTCGGATGTGCTAGATAAGTTAGGTCAAAAGAGTTGACTTAGAACGATCAAGACCAAGACCTTGTTGGACTTGTAATCCCTTGTCAACCCATTAATGTAATAAAAGTTATTAGTTTATCATGTTTTCCTGAAATGAAATATTGAATTAGTGCACTTTGCTATCACGGTTCCTTTGTTCAATTATGGTTGTGTATCATGGCCATATTTAACACCATACAGTTGGGAGGACACATCTGACTTCAAACATGTGATATTCAATAAAGATATACAGTCTAAGAAAGAGATGGCAATCTTTCTCTAAAGACTAATTTCTAACCGACTTCTTGATGCAGGTCCTCTGCATAGGAATGGGGATTCAGAAGTGTTCGAATAATCAAGTCAAAGAGTTACTTGATGAGGTCAAGAAAAACTAAGATTTGAATCTAACTTTCACGATCATGCACACATCCTTTAACCTGATACAAATATGCATTTATATGGTTGAGTATGCACATTTGACAAACCAATAGGTTGGTGACCTAGCCAAGGTCCATATACCGGTGTGTTGGTGTGCATATGAAGTCATATGAAATGTATGATCTCTCGAAGGAATCATACATGTTCATACTTGATGAACCAGGAGACAGAGCTCACTCATGAGATGATTTGGGGTCAAAAATGAATTCCATGCATGGTCATCTTATTTATGAAATAAGATACGGATTCGAGATATTAATATATGCTTTTGGAAAGTATATGATTAATATCATCGCCCAGTTATCGAATGAGAAATCTATTGACATATTCTGAAGAAGACAGTCAAACCAGGGTTTGAACTTCACATATATCAAAGTCTTTTAGTATGAAGGATGCATGAGTATTTGGAATACTCAAGGTTACTTTTGTTATAATAGATCATCTACCATGACACTTCCATACTGAAGAAGTGATGAAACATGATGAATTTTAGTGGCTTCAATACCTAGATGATTTGCGATTTAATTAGATTAAATCATAGTTCATTTGAATCCAAATTTCAATTCTAATTTCAATGTCCAAATGTTGGAAAGATAAATGGTCATGGAAATGGAAATATACAAGCTCCTTGAACTCATTTCTTATCTCCAAATGGTTTCGACTATGACTAGAAATGGTCAAGGAAGCTGGATTCAACTTATTGATACTTTGTCCAGTTCATGGAGAGTGTGATGTGTTTCAATGAGCTAAATGAGGGTGTAAAGTATTATAGCTCAAGCTCAACATTAGTTAATAGATTTTATGCAAAAATGGTATAAAATCTAAAATCGGACAGTTATCTACATTTCAAGTCACTATACATGGATAGTATGATCTCCTCGACAAGATCTTCAAGTATATGCATTCCTCTCTCATGAGTCCTATTGGATTAACACTTATACTTGTTAATGACAATATTGTAATAATTATGATTATTACATGTTATCCATAAGGGTGATTTTTTGAATAAGATTCACAAGTATAACTCATTAATTAATGTGAATAGTGATTCACAATAATTAACAATTACATGGATATAATTCATATAAATTAATTATGAAAATATTATTTACATAATGTTTCCAAGGGATGAGATTATGTGAACTTGATTCACTTTGTTTTTGTGTAAATTGGATTTACATTTATTTTTGGGCTCATGAAAGTGATTCATAAGTCTTGAGGACTAATTCCATTATTTCTATAACTATGACAATATGATTATCAAGTCAATGATTGATAAATAAAATTTGTAACAACAATTTCTATTTATAGAAAATTTGGGACTTGTACTTTAATGTATACATTATCTCCATCATTTTGAGTTCTTACTGAATAAGGACTCAAATGTTGTTGCATATTTAATTTTAATACATTAATAATGATTGGAGATAATAATGAGATAATCCTTATTGAATTAGGACTTGGTCTTACCCCTTGATTTAAGGCTTAGGAGTGGAGAAAGTGGAGCCTGGAGTGTGATCTCCTCTGCCTCCGGCGGAGGCGATGGCTTGGAGTGGATGAGGTTTGCGGTGGAAGGAGAACGTGGGCGAGGTAGTCGGTGTTGATGATGGATGAACGAGCGAAGCTCGAGAGGGGGCCAAGTGATGGTTAAATTCCAGAAAACAAATGAAAATAAAGGGGTGGATATGTACCTGATCGGAGAGGATAATTGACGTAGGAGGAGTTTAGGCTGAGGGCTGATTTGGCGCTCAGATCATCGCACGACAAGGTCAACTGAGCCTTAGTGCTCAACGACGCCTAGGGCGATCGTAACACGACGGAGTCGCCATGGGTTGACACATGGAGAATAGCTCCTTGACCGACCTTGATTCCTCCACCCCCTATCACGGGGAGGGGAAGAGGACTAGGGGAAGTCTCCGTAGAATGGTGGGCATGCTAAAGTGGAGGTGTGATGACACAAATATGGCGAGGGCCGAAATATGTCCTCACAAGGTAAAGACAAAGTCGCTGTGACGACCGCTCACGAAATCCTGATTAATCATCAATTAACCCACAATAAGAATTAAGCAACAAAAGCGAATTTTATGGAGTTAAAATTTATTATAACTCTGCAATGAAGTGTATAGTGCAAGTATGTGTAGAGTGTCGAACACAAGGAGCAAATGGGAGAATGGTGCAAGTAAATGCAAAATGTGTGCATCTTATTGTCTGCGTGTTTTATGGATTTTTTATTTTTATTTTTATATTTTTCAATTTTTATTTTGTATTTTTAATTGATTTTATTTTATAAAATTTTAATTTTCTATTTTTTTAATTTTTAATTCCCTTTTTCATAATATATATTATAGAATATAAAAGGCTATATATACAATATGAAGTAATATAGATATAAATATAAATAAAATAAATAAAATTACAAAATTAAATATTTTGGGGTTTTAAATAATTTTTACCAATTTGTGATTTTTTAAGTATTTTTGATAAATTTTACGGATCTTTAAAGTTTCAAATATCCCAAATCAGGGATTAAATAATAGATTGAATTGAAATGGAAATTAAAAATAGCAAATAATATCCAAAAATTTCCAAATCAGATTTAATAGATAAATTATAATATAAAGAAAACTATAAAATAGAAAATAATGTTTTTGGAGTTTTTAAGAATTATTTTAGATTTTTATAATGGATTTTCGAGCTTTTTATTTTTTAGAGTTTTCTTTTCCTATTTTTAGGTTTTTTTGGTCTAAAGGTTCAAAATACTTAAATAAACAAATACATTTTTTTGTGAATTTTTCGAAATGTTTTTTATTTTAAGTGTTTTCAAGCTAAATAGTGACTTTTTGTGCTTTTTTTTAATTTTAATATATACTAAAAAGTCCTAAATTGTAAATCTAAGAATATGGCATGAAAATATATTGCAACAAGAGCTTAACCTATTTTTAGGTAGATTTTAGAGCATGTACGCTATATTTAATAAATAAAACAAATGCATAAAAATCAATGAACTAGTAGGGGTATATGTTAATTAAAATGAAGATTAGGGGCCTTTCTATAATTTCCACAAAAAATAACATTGAAATTAATAATTCTTGGGATCGCATGTGAGGTGAGCTGGCATGGACTCAATTACAAATAAAATAAATGAGAGGATCTTTTTGCAATTTTCCAAAAATAAAATAGCAACCAATGAAAGCTTTAGTTTTAATTAAATACAAAACTTTGCTGGGTTTAGAATGCAAAATGCTCAACTTTGCTAGGTGTAGAATGCAAAATACCCAACTTCGCATACGATCCAACGGTGATGCGTGCCTCACTTAGCCATGTGTCGTGCTCAGGTGCAACGATGATGGTTCAACCTCTATGTCTGGATTAGATCACGTGGTTGAATCAATGGTCAAGGAGAGCGAAGATCAAATGACGGTTGGATGATCTAGAGAGACTGGATGATCGAACGGTGGAAAGAGGCTGTGGAAGAACATGCCACGAACTCACTGGTGGCGAGTTTCGTTCCGATCTTCTAGGCTCCTCCGGCCGTCTGGGATGCGTAGGAGAGGGGGAAATGGATTACGGTCTCCTCCGCTTTAGCCTCCAACACCTACAATAAAGTTCACACAAGAGACAAGGGGCGTTCTGGGGCTTTATTGGTGTGGGTGGACGACAAATGGGCCGTGGAGGCATGTCTCTGGAAAATGTAGGATGTAGGATATGGATTTCCAAATCCACAAGGGATCTGGGTGAAATGAGAGGCCTGGGATGCAGACAAACGGTGAGGGAGTGAAGGCGAGATGGAAAGCAGGTCGTGGAATGTGCACAGCATGGGTGGATAGTTCGATGGAGCGGAGCTCCGACAAACTAAGATGGTGGTGATTAACACTAAATAATGCAACTAAAAGCTAAAATAAAGGCAATAAATTAAACCTAGGATTAAAATTAATCTAAAAGCAATAAAATCGAACCTCAAATGGCCGGAGGCCAGGAGATGTTACCTCACGGCGGAGCTCCGTCGGAGATGGTGGAAGTCACTGATAACCCGCTCCTTCGATCGACCTAAGTGCTCAACGAGGATGCTGTCACCATCCTCAAGCCTACGGGTGCAAAAAGGAAGAGAAAGAGAGGGACAAAGGGATTCACAAACGAGAAGGAGCTTGTGAGGAGCCTTATGTAACATGCGACATGGATGGGAGGAAGAACGTGGTCAAACAGTAGAATCGATGAATCAATCCTCAAGGAATCACGCTGGCGTGCAAGAAGGAAGATCGAGGAAACAAACAATAGAAGGAATCATTCCAAAATGGCAGTTGTATCGGGGTGCAAAAATCGATGAACAAAGGGTCAAACGCAGGTCTGACACTCCTAAGACCTCAGTTAGAGAGTTGATCGAGGTCAACTAAAGGTGAAACCGGTTCGTCCACGTGGACCAACCAGGAAAAAGCATACCAAAAATTATTTAAAATTCAAAATTAAATAAAAAATGATTTTATTTAATTTTAAGGTATAAACTAAATTTTTTTATTATTTTCTAAAGTATATTATTATTATTTTTATTTTTTTGAGGTGTTTTATTACAAGTTAATTTTTAGGGTTTTATTTATAGGTATAATTACCTATGTTTTAAGTGTTTTATTTTTATTTTGTATAGATTTTATTTTTTTATATATTTACAACTTATTTTTATATAGATAAATATATTTTTATTATATTTTCTGATGTATTTTGTGCTCTTAAATAAATAAGGGTATATATTATATAAGTATAAGTATATGTATTCCATCTATGCATTTTAGTATGTTATTTTTTATGATTTCTTTTTAGATTTATTTTATTTTAACTATGCACATACACAATAAATAATATTTAAAAATTATAAAAATATAAAATTATAAAAATATAAAATTATAAAAATAATAAAGAATAAATAAAATGAATATTTTATACATGCATACTATACAATAGCGGTCCAAAACCTAACTTTCACATACTCACTTCAAAAAATATGAAACCACCTTTATAAAACAACTTATTAAAAGTTATAGACAATTAAAGGTGATTTTGATACATTTTGATTTTTATTTGAGAGATATGGGTTTGGGAAGTTGGGACTTTGGCTTCTTGCTTAGAGTATAAAATGTACACTGTGTATTATTTTTGCATGAAATCAATTTTGTATTTTTCTATATATTATTATCTACAACTTTTATGTACAAAGTTTCTTTATTTTAGGTATAAAAAGTGAAAAATAAAATAGGTCCCAAAAATGAATTAATGAATGGGTATTTTTTTCTATTATTGGCCCTTATCTCCCCTACTTTATTCCTTGTCGACCCAGTCATCAAGATACCTATTTCTTGGGGTTTAGGGTCATAAAATACCTTTGACATTTATTCTTTTTCTTTTCTTTTCTTTATTCTATAATTTTAGCATTAAAAATTATATTTTATACACAATAAATGGAATAAAGAATGGATATTAATTTATACAAAATAATCTTATATACATGCATTAGATAGGGTTTTTAGGGCCAAAATGATAGAATAAAGGTGATAAAATAGAGATTCATCACCCCCTATACATGCCTTTGCTAGTCCTAGCAAACACTTATGCAATAAGTGCAGAAAAATAAAAAACAAAGAAAAAAATAAAGAAAATGGATTAAATTTAATTCTCAAACTTGTCTTCACAAAATCAACATTTGGAGCTTAAGTCTGACCTTTGGAATTTCATTGCAGTCAGAAACTTATTGGGAAACGGATTTGAAACACAACAACCTTTGAAAATCCTAAAACTCTGCTCAAGTCTCCTCAATAGCCAGGTCAAAATACTTCAACTCATACGCAAACCCTTATGACTATGAATCTTTATACGTCTCTGCTACTGGATGGGTTGGGGTGCACTTCCCTCCCTAGACGAGGACAAATGTTTCCCCTTGTGTGTGTCTCATACTTGCAAATCCAATCCCCTTACCACTCCAACTAAGTTCATCCAAGTGAAAGGCGTAGGTGTCCAAGTTAGGTCATTATCAATAAGAGCCGTGCGTGTGCTCCGAAATACTCTACTTAGGCTGTCAAGACAACATTGAACCAAGTCTCGTGATTCTCAATGAATTAAGTCAACTAGACTTGAGTGCCTTAATTCCAATTCCTATAAGGTTCCTGTGATTATGTAGATTTAAGGTCCAACCAAGCTCCAATCTTCGGATTTTACTTCGACTTGTTCAATTATCAAACTCAATCCGAAAAAATGCAAATGCTATGCAAAATATAGAAAATATTTTTGTGATGCAATTTTCAAAATTTGAACTTTTTATGGATTTTTTAAAAAGGTTTTGCAATTTATTATGCAATTTTTCAAAAAGATTTTGCAAATGTGTTTGGAATTATTTTTTATTTTTATTATTTTTTAAAATAAAAGATTTTGGAAAAGAAAATTAGGTATAAATATTTACACAAGGATGGATCTTATTATTTACAAGAGTTGGGATTTTTTAAGAATTTACAAGGGATTTGTGATTATAAATATATATACACACAATTAATGGAGAATTTTTGTGCGATATTTATATATATATTTCTATGCTAAATAACTAACCAAAACTCGAAATTAAATGCATGAAATAAAAGATGAGACTAAAATCTCCCTGGAAAGCATAAAAAGCACAACTCTTATATCGAGCCAGATGACCAGGGAGCAAGGCGGCCGGAGCTCGTCGTGGCTTCACTTAAAGTGTAGTGTGGTTCCATGTTCTACAAGCACGAGCACTATAAACCCTAGTAGCTCTAATAGCCGCATTGCATGTCTAACCTACGAACCACTCAAGTCAGGCCCCAACATTATCGAAGAGTTAAACTGGTCTGACAAACCACAGTGAAAAAGTTCTAGTCTTGGTTACATATGCAAAATTCCAAATAGAAACTGTTGTAAATGAGAAGTTATTACAAATAGTTAAATAATTCTGAAAATAAATCCTAGACTCTACGCTTTCTCATTACTCGACTCGATCTTAATTTTATGCAACTTTTTGGCAAGATGTAAAGATGCATCGATTTCTGAAAAACTGTTCTAAGTACGTCGGGTACCTTGCACAAAAATAAGAGAGAAAGAGATTTGACACAAAAATAAATAAAAAATAAGAGACAGAAAAAATGTTGAAAAATAAATAAAAGCTGGAAAATAAAAAGTAGAAAATATACAGTGAGGGCTTGAAGGTCAAACTACCCAAGTGATTTGAAAATGATTTTTCAAACAATTCTGAAAACTATAGTCCAAAATAGTTTTTACAAATAAATTTTACAAATATTTACGAACATTTGAAAATCATATTGCAAAGGTTTTTCAAACATTATATATAGACTTTTCAAAATATTTTTGTAAAGAAAAGAAATTTCTACAAACAAGAATATTTTTATAAAGTTTGAAAATATTTAAAAAAATATTTTTCAAATAGTTTTTAGTAGATTTTTCAAAAAGATTTTCAAACTATTTTTCAAATATTTTGCAAAAAAATTTTTACCTGATTTATTAATAACTATATGCAATAAGAATTTGAGGAATAATAAACATCTTTTTATTAGTTGATTTTAATGAATTTTATAGTATTTTATACAGTAGTTTATCTATAATGATTATTAAAAATATGAAAGTACAGGTTTTGGCTAAAGTATATACACAGTATATACGACCCCAATACTTAGCTTGAGATATGTCCTCATTGATCAGAGAGAAAAAGAGAAGACATAACTTGTACTGAGTATATAAAAGCCTAAAGAATAAACTAATAAGGAATGAATGAAGAAATGAATGAATGAGAAGTTTTCCATCCGCATATACTTAGGATTAAATAATAATAAGTATAGTAGACTGTACACAAGGCAGGGAGGGTAAAGGGTGGGAATGAACAGATCATACTCATACTGTCTCCACCTATACTTAGGGTAAGATATACCTAAGTATAAACAAGAAGAGGAGATAGTGGAGGGGATCAGAGAATGAAAAACACGTAGTGCACACCCCCTATACTTAGGACAAAGTACATCCTAGTGTAGCAGGCCGTCAAAAAGGGGCAACATCTTTTCTGGTAGAAAAAGGAAAATGAAAAAAAGACAGATGAAGATAGAAGAAAGGATCGAAGAGGATGTACGCACCACTTCCCCTATACTTAGGGTAAAAGAGACCTAAGTATTGGAAACAACAAGAGTGATGAAACAGAACGAAGAACGAATAATCGACTCGTCCACCCCCCCATACTTAGTACAAAGTACATCCTACGTAAGGCAACATTCGAAATGGGGTTGATGAGCGAAATAGTGGATGGAAGGAGTAAGAAAAAAGCGGATATACAAAGAGGTGGATATACAAAGGATCAAGAAGTTAGAAAGCAGACCTTCTTGTGGGACCGCTGAGGAATGGATCTAACAAGGTAAAGGTTGATATCGAGGTCCTCAATAGACACAAGCCGATCGGGATCGACCTGGAAGGTATCCTTAGCAGTCCTCATGTGAGAAGGCACGAACGGGTCAATGGAAGAAGTGTGGCTAGGTCCGGCCAGAGGTGTCTCGCAGATATCAAAGTGAAAAGGCTTGAACTCATCAATGGAAGTAGACATGTCAAGTCCAGCCTGACAAGTCTCTCCTAAATCAAAACAAAAAGGGATGAACTCATCTGTGGAAGTAGTAAGATCATGTTCGTCCTCTGAGGTTTCAACTAGATCATCATCCTCATCAAAAGGCCTGAATTTATTTATAAAAGCAATCGGATCAAATTCAACCTTATTAGTCTCTACAATGTATGCCCTCCTCTTTAAGGTATCAATCGTGTAAATTCCACGGATGTCATCAACACAACGCCAGTCATAAGAAGATGAAACTCCAAGGTATATGCTTTCTGAGTCTTCCTCCCTATGGAGAAAATCTCAGATCTCATCATTAGTCATAAAGGAAACCACTCTGATATCAACAGATAGGTCATAGGCCTCAGGGTCGGCTAAGATAAGTGTAGTAACATCAGACATAAGTCTCTGTTCGGCAGTAGGTGTAGTGATTATCACAACGCTCCCATCATCAAGACGGAAGCGAATCTCTCCAGATCCATAATCAATAACGACTCTCACAGAGGTGAGAAAGGGTCATCCCAGGATGATTGGAGAGTGCTCCCCGGCGGTGGAGGTCTCCATAGGCAATACAACAAAGTCAACAGTGCAACTCATGCCCTGAATCTAAATGACAACGTTCTCTGGAATAACCTTCGGCCTCTTTGTTGATCCATTAGCAAACTGAACGATCATCCTGATTTTCTTGAGAGGCCCTAAGTGAAGATACTGCACCAATGAGAAGCGTATTATGCTAATTGAAGCACCACCGTCAAGGAGGGTGTAATCACATGAATAGTCAAAATAATGCATTTGATGAATGGTGTAGCAGTGTTCCCTTTCCTAGAAGAAGGGCAGTGGGTGACAGTGCGGGCAGTGGCCATTGTCAAGATATGACGCTTATATCTACTCCTTCTCTTTATCTTCTTGGGTTGAGGAGCAAATAAACGAGTCATGGCTTGGTGAAGTGGGGCATCAATGATCTCATGAATATCAGCCACCGCTTTAGGTTCACTCAACACTTTTCATGAATTTTTAGACCTCCTCCATACAAGGAAGGAGGTCATAATCAACATATATACAAGGATGACTAAGAGAAGTCTGTACAGTGTCATCCTTGGGGTCAAAGGTGGGACATGGGGTGAGTGAATGTATGGACAAATGGTCTGTCAAAGGCATTTTTTTCTCACAAAATGAATCAACAATGTATCTCCCGAAATCTTTTTGTGTTTTTAAAAATTTTCTCATTTTTTGTATTTTGGGCGATTGCAAGCTCTCATGAGTGTCCTCAAATGAATCCATAAATCCAGCAGGTAAATCATCAATGTGGCTCTTATTTAGGCTAGTGAGGTCATCAATCCTTGAATTCTTATGATCCATGATCTGGGTCAAGGTCTTAAGTGTGGACAACATAAGAGGTGACTCCCAAAGTTCAGTCTCGGGTTGGTGAGGTGGTGAAAACTGTGATGATGGTAGTGGTCAAAGCCTGAGTCCTGAAATATTGGGTTAGGTGGATATGTACAATAAGGAGAATCAGAAGCAAGATCCTCCTGATAACAGGGAGGTGGATCAAAGTCAAAATCTGCTTCCTAAAATAAGGGATTAGGCGGATATGTACAAAATTTAGGAGCAAAGTCCTCCCGAAAAAAAGAAGGTGGACCGACTAGAGGGTACGAAGGATCCACAAATTCTAGATAAAAAGTGCTCCAGTTGGCCATCTCCGAAACAAAAGAAAATGATCGGGAGATCACAAGGGTCAAATCAAGAAATGTAAGAGAAGGCGCAAATGTGCAGCGACGATCGAGGATGCACACAAACAGTCACAAACAAACATACATAAAACAAACCCCTCAATTCACCTAGTCAACACTGTGAAGACCCTAAAAGTTCGATCTTTGTTATCTTCTATATTTTAGAGTAAGGTGAGAAGATAAAATTGTACAAACACTTCGGAGGCCTGGGATTGTGGTAAACCTTAGTGTGTACGCGAGCAAATGAAAACGAATACAATGAGGGGGTTACTCTCCCTAAGACAAATATTTCTTTTATTTTTAGGGTTGAATAATTTTAGCAGTCCCAATTTTGTTGATGATCACTTTTTTGTATTTTTAATAGAAATGCACGAACATAAAGAGGAGTCAATTCTTTCTACTACCTAAGTGATCAAAATCAGAGGGAGAGAACAGAAAAACAATGAGAGGCAAAAATGATGATGAATTCTATACGTAAATGCCCACCTTGCCTCCAGCTCGCTTCATGCATGAATGCTAAGCTGAATTTAAATCTATCTATATGCAAATGCAAAGCCTATGAAATCGCCCTAAATTAGAATATACTATTAGCGTAAAGAACTGTATGTTAGACACTTAGAATAGAACCAAAGGGTCCGATCTTGGAGCCTCCTTGATCCCGACCATAGTGGGTCCTGCAAGCATTGTATGGAGGGCTCTCGCGGCGCACGGTTCCGACACTAAGTGAAGAGCAATTCAAAATTTGACTACGTCCAAACAAGATTATAAGTACATGCAATGGTAATTAAGTGTTTGGACTTAATCTATGTTCAAGCAGATCCTAACCTAGGGCTCAATCATACACAATAAAGAAAAATAAAATTGTGAAACAAAACAAAAGAATAGGTGACCAAAACATGACAAAATCAACTAGGCCCCCAAGGGAACAATCCCTCAGGTAGTAGACCTCGTGAAGTGTGAAAGTCCTAAGAGTCTAAATTAATATAATAAAAGTGTCTCTCTCTCACTTAAATTACAAAAAAATGCAATAAAATAAAAGTGGCTCTATCTTCAAAATTTCTCTAAGTCTCCTTTTGTGCTTAATCAGAATACTGATCCGGCTTTACGTGGGTGCACAAGCACTTCAAAGAGGGCCTCCCTCGATCCACGATCCTTGCAACAAAGTCAACAAAGAGAGTGGATAGACAACTCAACAGATAATATCAAATAAAATAGGAAAATAAAAAAGGAGAAAATAAAGTCAAGCAAGAAGACATAGGTAAAAACTAATCTACGCGGCGTTGCTCCCCGGCAATGACGCCGTTTGATAACACAGATTTTGCAAGGGTCAAAATATGTCCTCACAAGGAGAAGACAAAGTCGTAGTGGCGACCGCTCACGAAATCTTTATTAATCAACAATTAACCGACAATAAGAATTAAGCAATGAAAAGTAAAATTTGTGGAGTTGAAATTTATTATAACTCTACAATAAAGTGTATAGTGCAAGTATATGTAGAGTGTCAAACACATGGAGCAAACGGGAGAATGGTGCAAGTAAATGAAAAAATGTGTGCTTCTTATTATCTATGTGTTTTTGTGTGTTTTATTTTTATATTTTTTTAATTTTTAATTTTGTATTTTTAATTTTTTTAATTTTATATATTTTTATTTTCTTTTTACATTTTTATTTTCAATTTCCTTTTCTATTTATATTATATATTATAAAATATATATGGCTATATAAATAATATGGAATAATATAGATATAAATACAATTAAAAATAAATAAAAATTGTAGAATTAAATATTTTGGGTTTTAATTTATTTACTATTTTTTGTGATTTTTTAAGTATTTTTGCTAATTTTTATGGAACTTTAAAGTCAAAAATATCCCAAATCAGGGATTAAATAAATAGGTTGAATTGAAATGGAACTTACAAATAGAAAATAATATTAAAATTTTCCAAATCAATTTTAATGAATAAATAATAATAAAAAATATAAAATAGAAAATAATGTTTTTGGAGTTTTAAAGATTTTTTAAATTTTTATAATGGGTTTTGACGCTTTTTAATTTGTTAGAGTTTTATTTTACTAGTTTTAGTGATATTTTATCTGAAGGTTCAAAATACTTAAATAAACAAAAAATATTTTTGACAATTTTTCAAAATATTTTTATATTTTTATGGGCTTCTTAAGCTAAACATGGACTTTTTGTGCTCTCTTTGATTTTTAATAAATACTAAAAAATCCTAAATTGGAAATCTAAAAATATGACTGATGAATCTCGGATTCATCACTCTAAATCTCATTTATTAAGCTCAAATCCCTCAAAATCAACAGCATTGCTGCATCTATTCTGCATAATTAGCATTCATGAATGTTTTCATAAGAATTGCATTTTACACTTATTTATGCACAAAATAAGAACCCAAAAATCCAACCAAAATGACCTGTAAATAACCTAACTTCCCGGATTTTTAATTCATTCATGCTAGCTCCAAATGACACAAAACTACCTCTAATGTGTACATATCACTAAAAAGAATAAATGAAAAATACAAAAAAAATCACTAACCCAAATAAACGGACTAAAAACCCAAACCCTAGTTTCAGGATTTCTGGACTAAAAGCCCCATATCTTGCCCATCCAATGTCCATTTTGATCCTACTCACTTTTGAACTAATGTACATTAAATTACCTTCAAAACACGACCAAGTTCAAGTGAATCGGAGCTCATATGTGAAAGTTGGGTTTTGGGCCTCTTTTGTACATTGTGTATTTTAGCGGTTTTTTACCTGACATTTTATGTACATATTTTATTAATTAATAAAAATCCAAAAAAATTAGATTAAGGTGTCTTTACTTATCTTTTATTTTTCCATATTTTTTCTGGATTTGTATCTGGTTTAAAAATGAAAAAAATAGAAAACCCAAAAATCAAGGTATTCTATGTATATTGGATACCCCAAAAATTCACTTTGTGCATTTGATCGATTTTAGCTTTGATGTCTTCATGAAAGTTGTAGATCTCATCGAGACGAGCAATCTCCTAAAGAAACTTTTTCGATCGGAGGTTGTTTGCTATTTATTTTGTATTTTATAAAGGATTTTTTCTCGGAACTTTCTGGTGCTGACATGTGACAGCCCCTGGGGCCGCCACGTGTCAGCCATTTTTGAACTCTTTATTTACTCATTTTTAATATAAAAAAATAAATGGACGCACGTGCGTCGAACATGCCTCCCAGGCACGTGCTCCGCACGTGCCCCGCACACCCTCCCTATTGTTGCCACATGGCGTGACAGGAGCCATCCGATCACGCTCGATCAGACGGCGCCTGTGCGTCGTCTACCTCCGCACCCTTCCCAATCAGTCGCTGCCCAGCCTTTGATTTCGCCACCGCCCCTGATTTCTCCACCACGTATCTCGCGCCGCCGCATCTCGCCCAGGTCTCCACCTTCCATAGCCACCCTGATCTTCAATCGCCGGATCCCTCGTCCCAAATCAGATCTTCGCACTCGTCCTCCCTCGTCAAAACCCCACGTATCCCTTCCAGATCAACTTCCATCTCCGGCGACCCGCCCACCCTATTTAACAAACACCACCGTCGCCTCAATCTCGCATCCGCTGTTTTTCCACTCTAGTAGTGACAGCCACGACTCGCCGGCGTAATCCGAGGATCTCGTCCTCGTCGCAGCTCTACCATAGTGCTGCTGCTTCGCTCCGGCCCTACACCGTCGTCGAGCCCCTCCTTAGGTATCTCCCTGCTCATCCGCTTCACTTCGTCTTCTTCCCGTCATCGTTGCCTCGATCCCACTCCGTTCTACTCTCTGACCCCCATCTTCGATCCATCAAACACCTCCATTTCCATATATCTCCGCCGAGGTCCTTCAGCAAGCCGCAACAGACTCGTCAACGACCACGACCGACATCGACTTCAACCCCGACAAACTTCACCAACCATTGAAGCTCTGCTCCTCCAACGATCCATCTTCACCGGAGCGGTGCTCGACCTCTCCATGCTAACAGGAGCCCAACCCCATCGCCACCAGCACCGGGCTTCTCTCGTGAGCTGCCGCCGCCCAAGGCCGAGTCTCCTACGCCTCGCCATCAACGCCCGTCGGTCGTGTGTCGGCCAGACGTCAACCGTCTGATCATCAGGTACTCTTCCATCAGAACCATCGACGAAAGGCAATCCTCAGCCATTGGATACGAGCTTCATTGACAGCTCAGATCTGCCCCGAGCCTACCTCCGAGCCTAACTCCACGCCAAGAGCCTTGGGCTCCCCGAAGCACGAAGGAGCACTACGTGGAGATTCGACATCCGAGCCTGTCACAGCACGAGCATATCACGTGACGTGTGGGAATATTACGTGGAAGCCCCTAGAGACTCAATCATCTGCATACAGCCCCAGCTGACCAAAGGGGCACGTGACACACACGTGCCCTCTGGAGATTTTGCAACGCAACCCCCACCAACATTGGTAATTTCACCTAGGTCCCCCTCTGCATTTTATTTATTGTATTATTTATTGCATTTATACCCCTATGTTCCACAACCATTTTGGACCTCTACATGACTCTATTTAATTATCCAAAAATAGCATGATGTTCTTCCATTAATTCTCTACTGTTTGATATATTGTGAACATTTTTGTGACTAGTGATTAATTGATAATTAATTATTTTGTGGAAAATTGCAAACTTTGCCCTTGTTATGTTCTTAAATTTGCTATCGATTAACCGTTGCTCTAAAAATTCCCGAAAAATCACATATTGTAGAACTAATTGTGCTTAACATCGTGCCTAAAAAGAATCGCATTTGCATGCATAATTTTTCCTGTAAAATCATTTTGTATATTTCAGTGTTTGATTTTTAATAGGTATTGAAACTAGTATTTTTGAGGTTTGGGATTTTTGTGAGGTCTGTTACCTTATAATAGATCTTAGATAATTCGTATCCTTGAAAATAATTAGGTTTAGTATTTATTATAATTAAATATTGAAATTCATTTTGTTTGCCTTTAAAAATTCCTAAAAAATTCATATTGCATCCAAAAATTCCAAAAAAATTACACTGCATTCATTTTGTCATAATTATCATCTTGGCCAAGATTCGTATTTTTTGGACATCATTTGATTGATCTTTACATTTTAGTCCCTAAAATAGGCCGAATTTGCATTTTGCACCCTTTATTGCATTAAAAATAACAAAAAAAGACCGCCTAAAAAACCGTGCACGAACTTTGATAGACATTTCTAGGTTGTTCCTTTGCCTCCTTGTGTTCGACCTTGGGACTTGCCCAAGTAAAATAAACATAAAACCACATTGCTTGAAATTAACAAATATTTTGTGTGGTTATTTTCTTGACCGATTCCGATTGCCGCCTACAACGAACGACACATTAATTTTACGCACGAACAGAAATACAACATCATCTTCTTAACTCGGTGATTTCGGAACCGTCAGATGACGTCGTTGCCGGGGAGGCAAATGGCTTAGTTTTGTGTTTTGAAAATTTCTTGTTCGGTTTTCCGCATTCGGATAGTCTGACCCCCGAAATTTTCATCGTAAATTCCATTTTATTTTTTGCATTTATTTTTCAGCATTTATTTCTCTTATTGTATTTTTGATTATTTTTGAGTTACTCTTTTACATTTTCTCTCTTATTTTTCTTATGAGGTACTCGGCGCACGTGGAGCGGTTTTTCAAGAAACCGAAGCATCTTCACTAGCATCTGAAAAAGCCGCGATTAATTTAAGATCAAATCGAGTCGTGAGAGAGCGTAGAGTCTAGGATTTTTAATTTCTGCAATTTTAATTTATGTAATTAATTGCTCATTTATAGCGGTGTCTATTTGGACTATCGCGTGTGTAAAAAGACTCTGAACTTTTTTAAGGTGTGTCGTGGCCTGTTTCACTCTCCGGTGAGGGTGGGGCCCGACTTGAGTGGCGATTAGGATAGACCTGCACATCCGGCTCTCATAGCATTTTAACTTCTTGATTGTGCTTGTAGGATCTTAGGCCACACTTCACTATTAACTGAGACGCACATAGATCGTTCAATTTAGCCAAAAATTTAACTCAATTCTTTCCCGCTAATAGAACTTTCGGCTTAGGTGCGATTTTCATCGGCTTGCATTCATTTAGAATAATTTTTCAATTCTGTATTGCATCCCACATGGAGATTGCGAGGATTCACTGTATGTCTTCTAACTGAGCATACATCATTGTTTTCGTGTGCATCGGCTTTTCTTAAACTTCTCCCTCTTGATTTATCACATAACTCTAAAGGAAATTGGGACTGGACGGTAGATGTATATTTGTGCTCATTTAAATTCTTCAGTGATTACCTAATTAAAATTGTGACTGCTAAATATAGCTGATCTAAAGAACCCATAAAATCAAGAATTTTTGCGGGAGAGCGACTCCGACATTGTTTGCTTTTATCTTACAGCGAGGAGAGAGCCGCACACTAGGATAGAGCCAAGCTAGGATTTTCATACTGACTACTGATTCTACCAAAAATGATTAGCTAATTCTCAGTGAGGATCTAACGGGTAGCCGGTAAACGGTCCAGATTTCCTTAGCATAGTGGGTGGTTTAGAGGACACTGCATAAGGCTCCGTCCTCAAGTAAATGGTAGCCGTTTTACGGTCCTTACTTACTCCCATACTGGCTGAAAGTAGGAGCAACTAGTCGTAAGAATTCGGGACAGTCGGTCGGGAAATACAGGCACCTAACAGCTCGTTTAAACGGCTTGCAAGATTTGTATTCTCACCAATTAAAACTGACAAGATAATTGGCCGAACCCTCACGACCTTCGCTGAGTGAGTTGGTGAAACAAATCTTTGTATTGTGTTTGGACTGTGCGTAGAAACTAGATACTCAACGAATACCGCACACTTGTTCCTAGATCATGAACCGTAAACCTCTTGCTGATCATTTTGAATCGAGAATGGAAAATTGTGGTATTTCTCGTTCGGACTCCGCGAACCCTTCTCTGACCACCACAAATTTTCCAATCTCAAAGGTTCGGAGGCACTCTTACTCAGGACCTCCTTGGGTTCATGGACACCCTTCCCATGAATCTTCTTCTTATGATTCTTTCATCTTCCTAGAAGGAGGGCAAACACATACTCTTTCTTTATCTCCTGATCACATCGAGGAAGACTCTCACCTCGATAACTCTAATTCTGATTCTTTCAAGTCTATTGACTCCGATTTTTCCCATTTCGAAGGTGAAGAGAAGAAGAAGAAAAAGATGCCTCCCAAGATGTCATCCAAGAAAGACCATGAAGATGAACATAATGAAGATCCTATCCAGATGATTTTTGCAAGATTGGCTGCATTTGAGCAACAACAGCTGATCGTGAGGGAGCAACTTGAGCAGTTAAACACTGGGGAAGAACCTCCAATGGAAGCCGCATACAATCCTGGACAGTATAGAGTGAGGAATTATTTGCAGCCACCTCAGCCAGAAATTAACTATGAACTGAAGCCACATTTTCTGAGTCAATTAACCCAATTCCATGGGAATGCGACTGAAGAGACATATGAATTCTTGCGAGATTTGGAGCTGATATGTTCTAATCTGAGGCACCCACAAGTCAGCCAGGACTACATTCATCTCACTGCACTTCCTTTCTCTTTGAAGGGAAAGGCAGATTACTGGGTGAAGAACTTAGGAGTGACGATAACCACTTATGATAGGTTCAAGAACCTATCCTTGAAGAAATTCTACCCTTTGAGTCGGACCAACCAAATGAGGACCCGCATCACCAGTTTCTCTCAGATGCCTAATGAAACACTCTATGAGGCTTGGGATAGGTTTAAAGATCTGCTACAGAAGTGTCCCTACCATGATCTGGATAACAACATCCTGGTTCAATCTCTCTATTCTGGCCTCAACAACAAGACTCAAGGGTTAGTTAGCGCTGCCTGCGGAGGCAATTACACATCACGTTGAGTTGAGACCGTCTGGAAAGTACTAAAGCAGATGGTAGAGACAAGCCGCTCACAAATTGCCAATAGAGCATACACTGATTCCATGAACACATTTCAAGCTAAAGGAGGAAAGCAAATTGTCGTAGAAATAGCAGAGGATTTGATTCCGAACATGAACATCATTGCCTATAAATTAACTATTGTGGATCAAATTCATAAGAGGATGAACGACATCGACAACAAGATTTCCCAATTCCCAAAGCAAATGGAGAAGCTCACTGAGAAGGTATCCAAGATGGGGATGCCGACTACCCCTACGGTCCCGATCTATCATGTACATCATGTCCAGGAGCAACCATGATCAGGACAACAACAACCATGGGCTCAGGACCAATCTTATGCCCAACTTTCCCAGCAATCACCTCCACTAGCTGAAACTGTTGAAGAATCCCCATCACTGACATTTGAAGTAAACAACATTTGGTACACACAGGACACTACCCGATAGGGTAATATGGGGGACCGTCAGCCTTATCAACATGCGCCCACTTTCCATAATGCTGCATTTCCACTAGCTCCGTAGCACACTCAAAATACTGCATCATATCAGCATCCGAAGCAGCAGTCATACAACCGCCGGAACCAGCCTCAACAATATCGTCAGCAATATCAAGCTCCAAAACAATCAGCACAATCATCCAACCATCTAGAAGAACCGATAGATATCCAGAGACAGATACTTGAAGAAATTCGCAACTTCCGAAATGAACTGCACGATCTACGAGTTGATGTTAATTGCTTGTCCCGTTGAAAGGATGAACAGACAGCCCCGACCACAACTATTCCCACCCAAGTTCAAGCTAACCCCAATAGCTTGAACAAATCTCAATCGTCTCAACACATCGGCCATGTATACTATTCAGATTTCTCCACATCTGAACATGAGATCCTTTCGTTTGATAATATCAATGCCATGTCACTCAGGAGCGGAAGGGCCATGATCGTACCTGACCGGGCACGGGAATCGGATCAGGAAGACTCAGAAGATCAACCGGAGGATGCTTCTGAGGATGAAGAAGAAGGACACCTAAAGATCTCAGCACAAGAGAAGGGAAAAGCATCTATGGAGTCTGCAGAGGACCTTGAACCTCTAGTTGCTGCTAAAATCCCTTTGTCACCTTATCAGCAATCTAATTTTGATTATTATCAGAAAACTCATGATTGTAATAAAAACTCCATTTCTAATAAAGATGCTCTTATTTATGATTCTGGCACTCTATCTCCTGTCTCAAATGCTACCATTCCTCTCCCCCATGCTCTTAAGAAAGGAAAACAAAAGAAAAACATTCCAGATGACCCAGAAATGGAACGACTCTGCCAGCAAAATATCACAGTCAAAGTGCCCTTCAATCAGTATGTGGCCAGTAATCCAGTATTTCAGAAGTACTTGAAGATGAAATGCACTCCCACCATAACTCGTACAAAGACACCAAGCCAATTTGTGGAGATTCATATCTTGACAGTTGCCACTACCAAATGTGTCAAAAATCAGCATCTGCCAAGAAAAAAAAGGGATATGGGTGCTCATTATGTGGAAAGTCGCATTGGCGACATTGAGTTCGTACGCACACTTCTCGACAAAGGTTCTTCCATAAATCTTCTGCCCTTATCCTTATACTATAGATTGGAGTTAGGTCCAATCAAGAAATCATTATCTTTACTCCAATTTGCTGATAAATCTACTAGAAGACCTAAGGGAGAAGTGAAAAATGTTATCATCGTGATCGAGGGTACGGAATACAAAGTGAACTTCACTGTCCTTGATATGGAGACCCCGAACCATTGGAAGGAATCACAAATCATTCTTGGAAGACCATTCTTAAGAACTGCCAAAGCTGTATTCAATTACGACACTGGAATGATGAAGTTCCGCTCTCCAGGTGGAGAAGTGGACTTAGAGATGAAACAAACAAAGTGGCAAAGGCCAGACTCCGAATCCACCACTAAATATGCTAAAACCTCGAAATGCAATCTTATCAGCACTATTGGACCGTGGGACCAACTGCCAGACAGGCAGATTGAAAGTACCACAGCAGAAGAAGAAACAATGCACAATACAATTTGCGAGATGTTGCCAAACCTATCTAGACACCCAGATACTTATAACCTTGATGACATAGAAACCCTTTAGGATTTGTCGATCCCATCCTCTTCGGGACAATCAAGAGATATCGATGACGAGTCAGACACAGCTTTGGTCGAATTACCATACTACTTTAGCGATCCGACTCACCTTTCTTCAGAATTGGTAGCCAGCACATCACAGAGTGATTCACCACCAACCGACACTTGGCCAGATGCAAAGACCATTCAACCAGATTTTATTGATGATTCAGATTTGCCACAGCTGAACTCACTGCCTCCCATACTGAAGTATGCATTTCTATATGGACCCAAAGAAAAATTTCCTGTGATCATTAGCTCATCATTAACCATGGATCAGGAATCTAGATTACTCGAAGTCCTTGAGCGAAATCGAAAATCCATCGGTTGGACTGTGTATGATCTCGTAGGAATAAACTCCGCTCTCTACTCACACCAAATTTATGTTGAGGATAATGTAAGGCCTTCCCGTGAATTTCAGAGAAGATTAAACCTCAATCTTCGGGAAGTGGTCAAGAAAGAGATAGAGAAATGGTGCAAAGTAGGTTTTATATACCCCATTTCTGACTCCAAGTGGGTGGCCTCCCTTCATGTCATCCCGAAGAAGTCAGGAATCCAGATGGTCACTAACGAGGAAGGGGTAGAGATTGCGACCCGAGTGCCCACGTCGTGGCACGTCTGTGTCGATTACAGGCGCCTGAATGCTGCGACCAAGAAAGATTACTTTCCACTGCCATTTATTGATCAAATCTTGGAGAGACTTGCAGGGAAAGCATTCTTCTATTTTCTTGATGGGTACTCTGGCTACAATCAAGTCGCTATCGCTCCCGAGGATCAGGAAAAGACCACATTCACATGTCCCTTCGGTACCTACGCATTCAAGCGCATGCCATTCAGGCTTTGTAATGACCCAGGCACATTTCAGCGGTGCATGATTGCCATATTTGCCAAAATGGTTGGTGATTTCCTGGAAGTCTTCATGGATGACTTCTCGGTTCACGGTGATTCATTTGATACATGTTTAGCGCACTTGGACCGAGTCCTCAAGAGATGCAGGGAGGTTAATTTGTTACTCTCCTGGGAGAAGAGTCACTTTATGGTGATTGAGGGTATCGTGTTGGGGCATGTCATCTCCAAAAACGGAATGGAGGTCGACCCTGTCAAGGTGGATGTGATAAAGAAACTTGAGCCACCAACCAACGTCAAGTCAGTGAGGTCTTTTCTAGGGCATGTTGGCTTTTATCGAAAGTTTATTCCTTATTTTTCAAAGATCGCCCGCCCACTGACTGAGCTTTTAGGAAAAGACACCGAGTTTATTGTAAATCACAAGTGTCTTGAGGCCTTCGAGCTACTAAAAAAGAAAATATTTGAATCGCTGATATTACAAGTTCCCGACTGGTCTCTTCCCTTTGAGATCATAACTGATGCATCGGATTTTGCTGTCGGAGCTGTGCTTGGACAAAGATGGGATGGAATCCCATATGCTATTCACTATGCGAGCAAAGTATTGGATCCTGCACAAAGAAATTACACGATAACTGAAAAGGAAATGCTCGCGGTTGTTTGGGCCCTTAAAAAATTTAGATCATACATATTTGGCTCCAAGGTGACAATTTTCACTGATTATATGACAATAAGATATCTTATGGATAAGAAAGATGCCAAGGCACGACTTTTAAGATGGATCTTGTTAATCTAGGAATTTAATTTGGAGATTAAAGATAAACCTGGAATAGAGAATGTTGTTGCTGATCACCTTTCCTGAATTGAGAAAAATGATTATCCTGACACTGGACCTATTAAGGAGACTTTTCCAGACGAATCTGTTTGCGCTATTGATTCAACCCCATGGTATTCCAGCATCGTGAACTATCTTGTCTCCAAGAAGGTTCCCTTTGGTTGGACCAAGAGAATGATTGATCGACTGAAGTCGGATTCGAGAAAATACCATTAGGACAATCCTTTCCTTTTTTATGAAGGAGTGGATTGTGTCTGGCGAAGATGTATTCCTCAGGAGGAATACCAGAGTGTCCTCACACATTGCCATACTCTCGAGGCTGGAGGACACCATTCGAGAAAGAGAACTGCGCACAAGATACTCCAATGTGGATTTTACTGGCAGACCTTATTTCGAAATGCTAATGAATTTGTATGATCTTGCCCGATTTGCCGAAGGATGGGAGGGACTGTTGGTTATAGAGATGAAATGCCCATGCAACCAATGATTTTCTGTGATATTTTGGGGATTGATTTTATGGGTCCCTTTCCCAATAGCAATGGATTTGAGTACATCTTGTTAGCAGTTGATTATTTATCTAGATGGGTAGAGGCTATTCCAATCCGAACCGCAGATAGCAAAACCGTCTGTAAGTTTATCAAGGATAATATCATTGCAAGGTTCGGGATACCAAAAGTTTTGATTTCTGATAGAGTAAGCCACTTCGTGAATAGGGAAATGAGATCTTTGGCTAAAGAGTATAAATTTGAGCATAGAATAGCCAACCCATATCATCCACAATCTAATGGCATGGTAGAGGTTTCTAATAGAGAGGTGAAGGGTATTCTTCAGAAGTTGGTTCGTCCAGATAGGAAGAACTGGTCGAAACTGTTGGACCAGGTTCTGTGGGCCTATAGGACAACCTATAAGACTCCACTCGGTACTTCACCTTTTAAGATGATCTATGGCAAGCCATACCATCTACCTGCAGAATTGATTCACAAATCAGAATGGGCGATCAAAAAGTTGAATTGGAGTTGTCACCTTGGGAAATTATGCCCAGACTTAAATCTGAATGAGCTAATTGAAATCCGAAACCGGGCATATGACAACAGTATGATCTATAAGGACAAGGTCAAGAGATGGCATGATAGACACAGTCGAGATAAAACCTTTGTCCCTGGGCAGAAAGTGTGGTTGTTTAATGCTCAATTGAAGATTTTTCATGGGAAACTTGAATCGAAATGGACGGGTCCCTACATTGTCATCGATGTGCATACCAATGGAAGTGTGGATATTGCCAAACTCAAAGATGATGTACAACCTTTCTCAGTGAATGGACAATTGATGAAGCCATATATAGAATCACCCAAAGAGCAGACAGTTCAAGTTGAGGTCATCTACTTCACGGAGAGCAAGGACATTGAAGATTCATCAGATCAATCCCACCCTCCCACCGACCACATCGATCTCCTTGTACAGCTTCTTCCTCTACTTAGGCCAAGGCCTAAGTATAGGGGGGACCGATGCCATTTGTATATCCCATCCTTCTCCTATCTCCCGATCGCTCCATCTGCACCCTCCTCTTATACTTAGGCTGACCAGAGCCTAAGTATAGGGGTAACAGACGCCCACCTATATATACTCTCCTCATTCACATATCCCAACCGCCTCATTTTTTTCTTCTTTCATTTCTTTCTTTTCCGCCCTTCTTATATACTCAGACTGTTCACAGTCAAAGTATGGGGGGAGGACCTGTATATCTTGCTCTTTTTCTTTTTCCTTTTTACTCTCTTACGCTTAGCCGGAGCTATGACTTCTTTACGCTTCTTGTGCTCTGAGGACACATCACTCGCTAAGTATAGGGGGGTCTGTATATATACTGTGAATATATTTTATCCATATCTCGTACTTGCGCATAAGTCTATATGTATTTACGGGGTGGGTAGTCTTAAAAAAAGAAAAAAACGGAAAAATATTTTGCTACTAACACTGACTGTGCCCAAAAATTTTGATAAAAAATGGCTTCTTATTCAGTTTTGCTTAAAAAGCAATAAAAAAACAAAAAAAACTTGCATAAAATTCCAAAAAAAAGAGAAAAAGAAGAAGAAAAAAATGTATTTGCATTTTACACACCTGCACTTCATCCAGCATCACATTCATTTGCATCTGTGAAAGTCATTGGGTTCTGAACCGAGTTATGAGCCAAAACCGAGAGTGGTCTGGACTTGACCTTAATCCACCTAATTTTCAGAAGAACTTCATCGAGAAATAGGATTTTAGAAACTTCAGGTCTTTGAGTTCCACATGACAATGTGCAGCGTTTGACTCTCAGTGTCTAACCTGATCTCTTCATTCTGGGTACAACTCTGGAATAGGGAATTAATTTGTACTCTCGCACTATGCACTTAGCTCAACTCAGACGAGATGTTGGAAGACTGTGTGAGTTTCTTTTCTGGTGGCGTGGAAATCTAAAGAAAAGGGATGGACGGCCGGGCACAATTTTTTCTAAGACCCCAAAAAATGTACGGAAACAAAAAGATTCTATATCCGTAGGGGCACAACAAGATCCAAGCAGAACCACCAAAAATTCCAAATACAAATAAGCAACTATAAAAAAAACTAACCAAAAAGGTCCAAGCTTCAAGAAACCTGCAGATCTTGGTGGAGACTCGGCTACACTGGCCAGCTTCACAAGGAGAGGTGACTACACTGGCTACCCTCCAATTCTTTTCCCCTTCTCCTATCTTCTCCCCCCAATTCGATTGTGAACACAGCGCGACAGACCTTATAAGGAAATACCTGACTCCCCGAGGACGAGTTACTGGAGAGGAGAGGAGCATGGTAGTCTGACATTCTGGATGGAAGAGCTAAAACCTTTCACGCACATGAGTCGATTGTTCAATGTTCATAGGATATACTTTGGGAAGAGGATTGATCTAAGATGACTTCTGAGCCGAAACTGTAGCAATGATGTGTAGAACTTGAGGGCTGTTGATTTTAGAATTCTAAGTCTCATAGAAGTTCTGCCACACTAATAATCCAAAGGTCGAGTCTAGTTTCACTTTCACCTTCAGCTCATGGTCTTGATATGGAACCCAATCTCATTTCACCTCATGGCATTTCTTTTTGATGCTCAGGGACGAGCATGGTTTAAGTATAGGGGGATGATGAATCTCGGATTCATCACTCTAAATCTCTTTTATTAAGCTCAAATCCCTCAAAATCAACAGCATTTCTGCATCTGTTCTGCATAATTAGCATTCATGCAAGTTTTCATAAGAATTGCATTTTAGCACTTATTTATGCATAAAATATGAAGACAAAAATCCAAGCCAAAATGACCTGTAAATAGCCTAACTTCTCGGATTTTTAACTCATTATTGCTAACTCCGAATGGCACAAAACTACCTCCACTGTGTACATATCACTAACAAGAATAAATGAAAAATCCAAAAAAAATCACTAACCCAAATAAATGGACCAAAAACCCAAACCCTAGTTTCAGGATTTTTGGACTAAAAGCTATCTTCCCCATCCAGTGTCTGTTTTGATCCTACTCACTTTTGAACTAATGTACATTCAATTACCTTCAAAGCAAGACCAAGTTCAATTGAATCGGAGCTCATATGTGAAAGTTGGGTTTTGGGCCTCTTTTGTACATTGTGTATTTTAGCAGTTTTTGACCTGACATTTTATGTACCTATTTTATTAATTAATAAAAATCCAAAAAAAATAGATTAAGGTGTCTTTACTTATCTTTTATTTTTCCATATTTTTTCCGGATTTTTATCTGTTTTAAAAATAAAAAAATAGAAAACCCAAAAATCAAGGTATTCTATGTACATGGGATACCCCAAAAATTCACTTTGTGCATTTGATCGATTTTGGTTTTGATGTCTTCATAAAAGTTGTAGATCTCATCGAGACTAGCAATTTCTGTGAAGAAACTTTTTCGATCCGAGGTTGTTTGCTATTTATTTTGTATTTTATAAAGGATTTTTTCTCGGAATTTTCTAGTGTCAGCCATTTTTGAACTCTTTATTTACTCATTTTATATAAAAAAAATAAAAATTAAATAGACGCACGTGCGTCGCACGTGCCTCCTAGGCATGTGCTCCGCACGTGCCCCGCGCACCCTCTCAATGTTTCCACGTGGCGTGATAGGAGCCGTCCGATCACGCTCGATCGGACAGTGCCTGTGCGTCGTCTACCTCTGCCCCCTTCCCAATCAGCCACCGTCCAGCCTTCTATTTTGCCGTCGCCTCTGATTTCTCCGTCGCGTATCTCGTGCTGTCGCATCTCGCCCAGATCTCCACCTTCCATAGCCGCCCCGATCTTCAATCACCAGATCCCTCGTCCCAAATCAGATCTTCGCCCTCGTCCTCCCTCGTCAAATCCTCGCGTATCCCTTCCAGATCAACTTCCATCTCCGGCCACCTGCCCACCCTATTTAACAAACACCACCACCGCCTCAATCTCGCATCCGCCGTTTTTCCACTCTGGTAGTGACAGCCACGACTTGCCGGCGTGATCCGAGGATCTCGTCCTCGTCGCAGCTCCGACGTAGTGCTGCTGCTTCGCTCCGGCCCTACACCGCCGTCGAGCCCCTCCTTAGGTATCTCCCCGCTCATCCGCTTCACTTCGTCTTCTTCCCGTCATGGTTGCCTCGATCCCACTCTGTTCTACTCCCCGACCCCAATCTTCGATCCATCAAACACCTCCATTTACATATATCGCCGCCGAGGTCCTTCAGCAAGCCGTCGCAGACTCGGCAACGACCACGACCGACATCGACTTCAACCACGACGAACTTCACTAACCACCGAAGCTCTGCTCCTCCAACGATCCATCTTTACCGGAGCGGTGCCCGGTCCTCCACGCTAACAGGAGCCCAGCCCCATCGCCACCAGCACCGGGCTTCTCTCGCGAGCTGCCGCCACCCAAGACCGAGTCTCCTCCACCTAGGCATCGATGCCCGCCGGCCATGTGTCGGCCAGACGTCAACCGTCCGATCATTAGGCACTCTTCAATCTGAACCATCGGCGAAAGGCAATCCTCAGCTAGGATTCGAGCTTCATTGACGTCTCAGATCCGCCCCGAGCCTACCTTCGAGCCTAACTCCACGCCAAGAGCCTTGGGCTCCCCGAAGCACGAAGGAGCGCCACGTGGAGATCCAACATCCAAGCCTGTCACAGCACCAGCACATCACGTGACGTGTGGGAATATTACACGGAAGCTCCTGGAGACTCAGTCACCTGCATACTGCCCCAGCCGACCAAAGCGACACGCGACACACACGTGCCCTCTGGAGATTTTGCAACGCAACCCCCACCAGCACTGGTAATTTCACCTAGGGCCCCCTCTGCATTTTATTTTTTGTATTATTTATTGCATTTATACCCCTGTGTTCCACAGCCATTTTGGACCTCTACATGACTCTATTTAATTATCCAAAAATAGCATGATGTTCTTCCATTAATTCTCTATTGTTTGACATATTGTGGACATTTTTGTGACTAGTGATTAATTTATAATTAATTATTTTGTATAAAATTGCAAACTTTGCCCTTGTTATGCTCTTAAATTTGCTATCGATTAATCGTTGCTCTAAAAATTCTCAAAAAATCACATGTTTTGTAGAATTAATTATGCTTAACATCGTGCCCAATAAGAATTGCATTTGCATGCATAATTTGTCCTGTAAAAATCATTTTGTATATTTTAGTGTTTGATTTTTAATAGGTATTAAAACTAGTATTTTTGAGGTTTAGGATTTTTCTGAGGTCCGTTACTTTATAATAGATCTTAGATAATTTTATTCCTTTAAAATAATTAGGTTTAATATTTATTATAATTAAATATTGAAATTCAATTTATTTGCCTTTAAAAATTCCTAAAAAATTCATATTGCATCCAAAAATTCCAAAATAATTACACTGCATTCATTTTGTCATAATTATCATCTCAGCCAAGTTTCGTATTTTTCAGACATCGTTTGATTGATCTTTACATTTTACTCCCTAAAATAGGCTGAATTTGCATTTTACACCCTTTATTGCATTAAAAATGATAAAAAAAGATCGCCTCAAAAACCATGCACGAACTTTGATAGACATAATTCTAGGTTGTTCCTTTGCCTCTTTGTGTTCGACCTTGGGACTTGACCAAGTAAAATAAACATAAAACCACATTGCTTGAAATTAATGAATATTTTGTGTGGTTATTTTCTTGACCGATTCCGATAGCCGCATACAACGAACGACACATTAATTTTACGCATGAACATAAATACAACATCATCTTCTTAACTCGACGATTTAGGAATCGTTAATGATGTGAAACTATATTGCAACATGAGCTTAACCCTATTTTTTTGCAATTTTTGGGACACAGACACTATATTTAATAAACACAACAAATGTACAAAAAATCAATGAATTGGTAGGGGCATAGATGTAATTAAAATAATGACAAGTGGATTTTCTACAATTTTCATAAAAATATAACACTGAAATTAATAATTCTTGGTCCAAAACAAAATACGAAAAGTAGTAGGGGCTCAAGTGCAAAATGCCTGCCTTACGTAGGACCGCACGTGAGGTGAGTTAGCATGGACTCAACTTCAAATAAAGAAAATGAGAGGGTCTTTTTGCAAATTTTCCAAAAATAAAACAACGACCAATGAAAGCTTGAGTTTTAATATTAAATACAAAACTTTGTTGGGTGTAGAATGCAAAATACCCAACTTCATGTGCAATCCCATGTTGATGTGCGCCTCACTTAGCCATGTGTTGCGCTCAGGTGTAGTGATGACGGTTCGGCATCTGACGGTTTGGATTAGATCACACGGTTGGAATCAACGATCGAGGAGGGCGAAGATCAAATAGCGGTTGAACGATCTGGAGCAGCTGGATGATCAAACAATGGGAAGGGGCCCTGGAAGAACAGGCTAAGAACTCGCCGATGGTGAGTTTCCATCTGCTCTCCTGGGCTCCTCCGGCCGTTGGGGGGGGGGGGGGTTCTAGGTAACTGCTCTGCTCAAAATAGACCCCCAAGGGGTCTTTAGCCTCCAACACATGCAATAAAGTTCACACAACTGACAAGGGGCATTATGGGGCTTTATTGGTGTGGGTGGACGACATATGGAGTGTGGCAGCATATCTCCAACAAAGGAGGAGTTGGGACACGGATCTCTAGATCCACGAGGGATCTGGGTGAAATGAGAGTCTTGGGACGTAGAGAAACGGTGAGGGAGTGAAGGTGAGGTGGAAAGCGGGTTGCAGAATGGGCAGAGAACAAGTGGATGGTTCGTTGAGCGAAGCTCCGATAAACTACGACGGTTATGATTATCACTAAATAATGCAATTAAAAGCTAAAATAAAGGAAGCAAATTAAATCTAAGATTAAAATTAATCTAAAAAGCAATAAAAGTTAACCTCAACTGGCCATAGGCCAGGAGATGTTACCTCATGGTGGAGCTCCGTCAGAGATGGTGAAAGTCGCCGATAACCCGTTCCTTCGATCGACCTAAGTTCTTAGCGAGGATGTTGACATCGTACTCAAGCATACATGCGCAAAAAGGAAGAGAAAGATAGGACCAAATGGATTCAAAAATGAGAAGGAGCTCGGGAGGAGGCTTATGTTTATGCGATAGGGATGGGAGGAAGAATGAGGTAGAACGGTAGAATCAATGGATCAATCCTCGAGAAATCATGCCGTCGTGGAAGAAGGAAGATCGAGGAGAAAAAGTTAGAAGGATCATTCCAAAATGGTGATTGTATCAGGCTGCAAAAATCGATGAACAAGGGGTCAAACATAGGTCTGACACCCATAGGACCTCGGTTAGAGAGTTGACTGAGGTCAGCCAAAGGTGAAACCTGTTTGGTCCACATGGATCAACCAGGAAAAAAACAGACCAAAATTTATTTAGAAATTAGAAATTAAATAATAAATGATTTTATTAATTTTAAGTTATAAAATAGAAAAAGTTTAGTATTTTCTAAAGTATTTTACTATTAATTTTATTTTTTTGGGGTGTTTTATTACAAGTTAATTTTTAAGGTTTTATTTATAGGTACATTTACCTATTTTTAAGTGTTTTATTTTTATTTTGTATTTTTGATTTTATTATTTTTTTCTTATTTTATATATTTACAAATTATTTTTATATAGATAAATATATATTTTTATATTTTTTGATGTATTTTGTTCTCTTAAATAAATAAGGGTATATATTATATATGTATAAGTATAGGTATTTCATCTATGTATTTTAGTATATTTTTTTTGTTATTTCTTTTAGTTTTATTTATTTTAACTACGAACATATACTTACAAAATTATAAAATATAAAATTGTAAAAATAATAAAGAATAAATAAAATGAATATTTTATACATGCATACTATACAATAGGAGTCCAAAACCTAACTTTCACATACTAACTCCAACAGATAAGACACCTTCATTAAATAGCTTAGTAAAAGTTATATACACTTAAAGGTAATTTTGATCCATTTTGAATTTTTTATTTGAGAGATATGGGTCTGGGGATTTGGGATTTTGGCTTTTTATTTAGAGTATAAAAAGCACACTATATATATTATTTTTACATGAAATCATCTTTGTATTTTTCTATATATTATTATCTACAATTTTTATGTACAAAGTTTCTTTAGTTGAGGTATAAAAAGTGGAAAATAAAATAAGTCCAAAAAATAAATTATTAAATGGGAATTTTATTCTATTATTGGCTCTTATCTCCCCCTACTATATTCCTTGTCGACCCAGTTATCAAGATGCCTAAGTCTCGGGGTTTAAGGTCATAAAATACCTTTGGCATTTTATTCTTTTCTTTTCTTTATTAGATAAATTTAGCATTAAAAACTTTATTTTATACACAATAAATGGAACAAAGAATGAATATTAATTTGTACAAAATAATGCTACATACATGCATTAGCTAGGGTTTTTATGGACAAATGATAGAATAAAGGTGATGAAATGGAGATTCATCAAGGAAATGGAGGGGGTTTATAGGGTAGACTTCCGGTCATTTTGGGTGATGAAGGGTGAGGACGGAGACGGTCTTGCAAAGAAGAGGGAGGCGTTATCGATGGCATTGATTGATGACAAAAATCATGGGCCTTAGGGTGACGTGTAGGAGGCGCTAGATAGGGAAGTGAGTGGACGAGATGGTGGTTAAAAATAGAAGGGAGCACGATGTTGACGAGGATTAACGGCACTGGGTATGCGATAGGAAGATGACAAGGCTTTGTCATTGGATCAGGTGATCCGACGACTGAGATTGAGGCATGGACGAGTGCTCCATATCAGATCATAAGATTTGATCGAATGGCTAGGAGTGAAGCGAAAACAAGTGATTGAGATGAGGCACAGAGTTTCATCCTACTGTGGGAAAGAGATTGGTGACTTGGAGGGAGTAGAACCATTGGATGAGTGGTCATCCAATGGTTGTGATGGGAGTGGAAAGAGGCGGCTCTGATGAGTGGAGGGAGTTGATCAGACGACTGAAGGAGATCAGGTGAGGGATGGCTGAGATGAAGGCGGACAGAGGAGGATTTAAGGGCTACAAAGGGTGGAATGAGGAGCGGCCACGGGGCAGCCCAGTGGTACCACATGGCCCAATCAAATATTCAAAAAATGGAAAAAATAAAGAGTAATTAGGAAAAAAGAATAGGAATTAACAAAAAATCAAAACATGAAAGTTGTAGATCTTGGTGAGATCTACACGTTTCATGTTGGAATAAAGTCAAAAGAGATAAAAAACACAAAGAAATATTTTTGGTGATTATTTTTAATAGATAAAAATACTACTTTTATTTGGTTTTTTTATTTTTTTGTATTTTTAAATCCAAAATAATACATCATCAATAATTACTCTAATTTTTGGGGATTTTTTATAGAGATAAATAATGAAAAAAGGGGTTAATTTATAGACAACAATTAGGGTTAATTACAGGAAGAGGCTTTAGTTTTAAAGATGAGGAATTAATAAATATCTGTAATTAAGTTCTTGTGTTACAAGGATAATAAGAGAGTATAGAAATGATAAATCAGAGAGTCATCATCCCCAGACAATTAGACTATGCACGTCCTCGATCATCTAAAGAATAAAGGAGTAGATTAATTCCTGATAGTGCGTGTGAATTTTCAAGGCTCAATTCATCGAAGACGCTTAATTTGAGTGATCATAAAAATCTGGGCTCAACCATGCGTTAGTCAAAAGGAATCCAACTTCTCTAATTATCAAACTCTCTGTTTGTACATACAATATAAGAATATGACTTTAATGTATTGTAATCATGAGAGTCAAGTCGAGATGTCACCCAAGGTTCCTGTCCAGGAGACTCTCCTCTAGACCTAATCCTCAACACTAGGAAACAAGTCATTTCTTGCGTTCAATCCACTGTCTCATTAGTTTGTCAGACTTGAAAGTGTAGATGACAGACTAGATAATGGAGGGCATAGGATTGTGTATTTTCTTCTGTCCCTCACATTGGAACAAGGATCCTTTAAAGTGCCTTATTAGTCAACACATGTATTTTTTTGGTTTGTTAATCAATGCATCCGTCATGAGAGCTCGAAGTTGTCTACACTTGTTTTCCTAGGAATACAACAAGGTGTGTCTCTTTTGAGTATCTAAGATACGTTCGACACCTAAACTTGTATCACTAGAAAATATTTTAATTTTTTAGTTTTTTATGGAATTTTTAATAACGTTAATTGAATTTACAAAACAGTTAGTCCCTCAATTTTTTTGAAAAAAGATTTTTACAGCAATTTTACAAAATTCAGTTCACATGAATACTAAAACCCTAGCTTAGAAGAAGTTTCAAAAAATTTAAAATACGAGCTATGGCTGAAGTATATACAATATATATGGTATACCCCCTATACTTAACTTTTTCTATGTCCTCATAGTACAAAGTGACATGAAGCCACATCTAGGTTAAATACAAGGTGATATAGCTGAACTAACTCAGAGGGCCCCCCTATACTTAGGTCAAACTGACCTAAGTATCAGAATACAAGAAGAGGGAAGAATGACTCGAGTCCCCCCTATACTTAGTCTATTAATAACATAAGTATTGGATATGCAATGAGGATGGGGAGACCCTAGGTGAGTAATCTCTGACTACAAAGTCCCCCCTATACTTAGGCTGAAGAGTAGACTAAGTATCTAGATTTGGGATTCAGGCTCGGGAACCATAGCTCAGTTAGGGTTAGAGGGTGGATTTACATAGATGAATAGATAGAGCTGGGGAAGGGGGGGTGTGGGGGAAGGGGGTGGTAGATCATCAAGGGTAATGGGAAGGGTGGGATACGAAACAATCATGCTCAACCAAGCAGACAATACCCCATGTTTCAACAACACACACATGAAGTCCAATAGGTGTTGGTCATTTATCTTGTCCACTTTATTGGTGATCATTCAAGCACATTACACAGGTTTTAAGGCTAGGTTTTGGGTACTATCCTAGGGATACGTCCTCACCTCTCAACATTCAAAGTAGCCTGTATACAATGATGAGGTTTGCTCTCCCATAATCCCAGAATGAATTTTATTCTTTTTATTTCGTCAACCTGCATTATCAGTCCCAGTTTTAGCTTTAGGTTATCACTGTGTTAATGTGAACACAAGTCAAGCAAGCACCGTCTATTCGAGCGTTCCCAATTTCCTTTAATCTCGTTAAGTGACAAATCAGGGAAAGATTGAGAAAATCCAATGCATTCGTGAAATAACATGATGCATGATTGAGAGAGATAATTACAGTGTCTCTAGCCTTCTCCATGCAGATGCATGATCGAATTTAAATTTATCACTAAATGCATGCAAGTCGATGAAAACCACACCTTAAAACATGCATCTAATAGCTGGAAGAATTTGACTTACATTTGGCTAAGTATATCAATGTTATGTGCGTCATGTGAATAAGTGTGTCCTACCTATGATCAAGCATAAATAATATGAAGAATAAAGACAGCTCAGAGAGCCATGTGCCTGGTCCTAAGTCGACACTCAAGTTAAGCATCACCCGTGCGTGGGGTGGGCTTCACACACCACAAATTATTTATTTTTTTGAATATACACGTGAGACCTCAAATGAGGGCCGCTAGAAATGCAATGGTTATACCCCTTTTTTTCACTAAATGAATGAATAAAGTGATGATTCAAGTCCTCGAATTCTCCTGAATTTCCTCTGCGGCTCCTTATAGCAGGAGCTCCCAAATCCACACCTCCATGTTCTCAAGCATCCTTGATCTCCGCAGGCCTTGCCACAGGGAAATGTCAGAAAAATCTCAATAAATTAAATCAGAAATAATGCAAGAACAAATATAATGCGAAGTCCTTAATTTTAGAAAATAATCACATAAAAAATAATGTAATAAAAATCAATAAACAAATAGGACGAGTCGTGTCCTCAGCAACTGCATCATTTGATGAGTTTGAAAAATACCTATTTAATAATGTTGTATTATTGTAGTACATGAGACATATTTCGAGTCATCAAAGACCACAACTTCGAATATGTGGCAATTAATTTACTTGGTAAGTGTACCAAAGTCGAACATAGGGACATGGGCCTCCTAATGCATTCATCGAAAATTACTAACAAAATGAGGAGCAATTATTTTCACGAATCTATGTCTTCATATGCAGTTAGAACACTGAGTGAACAACATGATGTAGAGGCAAATTAATATGATGCATGCAGGAGAAAGATGCAATTTTATTTGATATTCTGCAAGTTAATATGATATGCATGATGTAGAATATGCAATAGTGGATCATGCAGAAAAATGCTATACACATATGCCCTAAAAATATCTACAAAATGAGAAATACAATAAGGATCAATTTCAAAGTCAAATTGAGTAATAAGGGTGATTAATGTCATTTAAATTAAAGAAAAGGAGAAAATATGAATCTCAGAAATTATCAAATTCTATTAAGTATCGAATCATGAAATTAAATATGCCATTAGGTAGAGAATCAAACAAGCTTCAAAGTGAAACTGAAATCATTTGTTTTGGAGTTAAAATGCTAAAGATATTAGCAATATAGTTCTAGGGGCATAAATATAATAAAATGCATGGAAAATAAATGATAAATATCACAAATAGGTCCTTGGAGGGACCTATTTACAATTTGTAAAAGTCGGAAGGGGCCCTTTGTCATTTTTCCTTTTACGTAGGGGAGTTTTTATAATAATTGAAAATCAACTAGACTCATGTGTAATTTACCCCAGGCACACACGTGAGGCACGCACGCTAAGGTGGCAGAGCTCGCGTCAGCGTGAAGTGTAGTGTGTCGTCAGAGAAGATGAAAGCGTGCGCGAATATGCCAGCTCCGAGGCGAAGATCGGAGGATGGTTAGAGGAGCGTGAAGTTGCTTGTGGAAGGTGAATAGAATTTGAGAAAAAGTACGAAAAAGAAGAAGAAGAAGATCGTGTGGGAGATGGAGGCGTCTACCTGGGAAATGGAGATCGAAGGTGTGCTCCTGGTCGTCGCTCGAAGGACGGTAGATGGTCCTGAGCTCATGCAGCTCACGGGTAAGGCTGCGGCATGGCGGGGGATGGCTGTAGATCTTGCCAGAGATGGATCTCGGTCGTCGCTCAACGTCACCTCAAATTACTGTCACCAATAGGAAGGAGGGAGCTCGGGGATTCTCTCCATGATGGCGGATAGGGCTGACGGTCGACGGTGATGGCGTATTTATAGGTGGAAGGTGACGGTGTAGGTGGCGAAGTGATGGAGTTGGTGGACGTCGTGGAGCGAGGTGGGGGGAGTTCATGGTGCTCGTGGGGATCGATGAGGATAAGGGAAGAGTGGGTACAACATGGTGGTGACAGGAGGCGGAGAGAGTGGCCGGAGTGGCTCCCAAAATAGGAAGGGGGCGACCTGTCGGTGAAGTGGACGACGTGAGAGCGGGCAAGGCGGAAGGTAGAAGACGACGTCTTGACCATTGGTTCGAGTGATCCAGCGATCAGGAGAAGGGCAGTAAAGGAAGGTTAGGATTAGATCGGAGGGAAATGATCGAAGGGTTGAGATGGATCCACGTGGAGGGCGTGAGTGAAAGTTGAGAGGGACGGTTGGGATGAAGTCATAAGGGTCTAATCATGCGGTCCATGAGACTACACATGGCGTGTTGAGAGTTAGGCGGAGGCGAATGGCTGTGATGAAGTCGGGGCTTCGATCGAAGGGTGGAGGTGATCTGGATGATGAACTGTGGAAATTAAGAGAGAGAAGCGGCCATCGAACGGTGGAGGAGATGGGACGTGTGGCGGCATGAGGACGCGGCGCTGGCGATCGGCCTGGATTGGATCTAGGGCTTGATTGAAGGGCTACGGCTTGGATGGCCCAGATCGAGAGAGAATGCGGGTGATCAGACGGTGGAGGTGGAAGGCGCGTGGCGCGCAAAGGAGCATGCCGTGTGGCGCAATCAGAGGTTGCCACGTGGCCTGCTCTGAATGGCTAAGAAAAAATGTCAATTTAGAGAGAGAAGGAGGTCGAATTTGGAAAAACTCAAAACATGAAAGTTGTATATCTTGATGAGATCTACATGTTTCATGTTTACCAAAAACTGAGATGAGGTCAAATATAATATAAAAATATAAGAGTACAAATATACACATCTATAGTATACAAAGGGACCCAAAACCCAAGTTTTGCATACGAGCTCCGATTTGAATGAAATTGGTCTCATTTTAAAGGTCTCTTAATATGTATTAATCTGAAGTGAGTAGACCTAATTCGAAGATTGTATGAGAGGGATATGTGCATTCTAAGGTCTGGGGTTTCAAACTGAGTTTGGGGTTTTATTGGGTAATTCACAAGATAGGAATTTTTGGCCTTCTTCCCTATATTATTAACTAGTATTATACATAGTATAAGGAAGGTGTTATTGACTTTAGAGGGGGATAAAATACAGATGATAAAGAGGGTAGTGGTGGATATTTTACATGTGAATTTTAGAAATGAATTGGCTTCTTATTTAATGCAATTATAAATGCTAAAATGCATGTATTGTGGATTTATACATGAATGCTATTTATGCAAGATAAAGGGAAATATGCTGTTAAATACTCTGGTATAAGGCTCTATTTTCAACTTTAGAAGTGATGAATCACAGATTCATCACACTGCTCGGAGGTGTAGCTCCGACGAGGGTTATTGCTTGGCGAAACACAGAGAAATGAGGGCGGATGGAGTTTAACTACCAGCAAAGGTGAAGGATGGGAGTTGAAGCCCTAATCCCGATTAGAAGGTAAAGCCTAAGGATGATCAAGCGGTGGTGCAAAGGTGAACATTTGTAGAGGATTAGATCGATACGGGTGTGAAGGTGAGATGAGGCTCCGACGACCGGAGCGGAGCAGATGAAGGTGCGACGGTGCAAAGTGGAAGGAGTGAATCGAAAAGGGAAATGAAGGAGGTATGAAGGATACATGAGGTTCTTGACAGACTCCTGAGCTCCAGGCGATGTTGGGAGGTAGGGTTGTGGCCTTGACCAAGCTGTGGAAGCCCGGGAGGCTAGACGTGGCGGCGCTCGCCAGCCACGTAGCTGAGCTGTGTGAACCACGCGACCAAACTCCGCTCCAAGGGTGGCCTCCGATAGTTGTCACTCAACCAAAGGTGCCTGGGGGTGGAAGGAAGGGCGAGGGTATGAGATAGGGCTCTAGATAGGCAGAATAAATACTATATAGGATGCTCGAGGGTCTAAAAGGATCGGCGCAAAAACGTGAAACCCGAGAGTGATCCAGATTCAACCAAGGGACCCGCGAAGATGACGGATGTACGAGGTTTATCGGGTCCAAATCTCAAGGCAGAAGGAGCTCGGAGTCGGGCTGGAAAAAAGGGAGAAGAATGGTCCGGCGAACACTATCCGGGTCTGACACGGGATGGGGGAGATGTTGGACGGAGGTCAACACCCGAGCTGGACCAATCAGAAAATTCGATTTTACAAAATCAATAAAAAATAGTAAATGACTTCCAAATAGAAATTCTATAAAATGAAAATATGTTTATTATTTTTCAAACTATTTTTCCATGGTTTTTAATTATTTTTATGAAAAATAAATTAATCTATATACAATATATAGTATTATATACAGGTATAATATACCTATGTGGTTAGTACAATTATTTTTATTTTTTTAGTTTTACATAAATACCCCAATTTTGTATTTTGTTTGTTTTCCACATGTTTTTAGGGTGCAAATCATTTTTATTTTATTTTTATTATTTACTTACAGGTAAAAAATAGGGTGTGAAACATATATACATGTATTTTGTACAAATGGGAAAGGATTTTATTTTATTTTATTTTATTTTTGTTTTATTTTTAGAAATATATACAAGGAGGTAATAATAATAATATTTTTATTTTTATTTTATCAAAATTATTATATAAGTAATATGTACAACATAGAGTAGGCCCTATCTCTCTCTACTTATTTTCTTTGGCGATCAGGTCAAGGCTTGACCTTCTCTTGGGGTTCGATTCACTCTGTATTTATTCTAAATACTTCCTTCCTTTTTCTTTTCCTTTATTCTTTTATTTTTGCACAAATACATGCTAATTATACAATGTTAACACATGCATGTTGAATGCTAACTTATTGTATTTACACCTATTTACATGATGTTTTGCAAAGATAAATAGCTAAAATAAAAGAATAAAGAGTGAGAATCATGGCTTCATCAACCACCCTCCCAAGATGTTTCAAGGCTGCTCGATCAACCAAGAAGAATGGGAAGGCGATCAGCTTGATGGTGTCCTTGTCCACTAGCCTGTCGTGGACGGTGCTGCAGATCATCTCAAATTCTTGCATATGGAGATGGGGTTCCTCAGTGGCATGCCCATGGAACTTGGGAAACAGCTGTATCATTTGAGGATGAAGCTCGAAGTCACCCATAATGGATGGTTGTTGGATCCAACAATGTGTGAGGGTCGCACCAGGGTTGTGCAACTACTTCATGGTGCGGACTGGTCTGGCTGGATCATTCAGCTCTTCCAGGCGTTTGTTGTGTGCTCGACCCTCTTAGTGTGGTATTTCTCCTCCACAGGTTGGTCTCTCTGGTTCTTCTCGCCCGGCTTGCATCTGTGTAAGCTCTCTCCTCACCTATGCCATGAATACCCCTTGGTCCCTGATCTGTCTTTGCATGGTCTCCAAGGAAGCTAGTAGTGTATTGATGGTTTCTTGGTCCAATACGAACGAGGAAGTCTGAGGCTACTCATATGTTTGGTCATCATTGACCATCTCTTCAATCTCTGCAAAAGAAAAAGACCCTAGAACAAGTACTATCAAGTGAATGTATAGTTGTGACGGCATGTCTAACTACACCTCGGGAGTAGAAAAAGGGTGAACAAGGGGGAATAGGGTAGAGGTGAATTCGGGTTCAGAGAGCAGGTCTGAGCTCTCTGAAGTTGCCCTAGATGAACGAGGAGGAGTGCTGGAAAGTGATGCTGCCAAAGGCAGCCTAAGAGACCTCCTTCCCATATTTTGATTTAGGGATTTATGAAGATTTGATCTGGACTGAAAGCAGGATGAGTAAACAAACCCCTTATTCACCTACCCAACACAGTGTGATGATTGTGAAAGCTCGACCTTATATCTTGTCAAATTTTATTAGGTGATAATCCAATCTTACAGAATGGGTTAGCGAGTTGTAGCCCAATTCTCCCTCAAGACTGGCCCGGATTCTTACAACTAGTTGCACCTATTCCCATCCAGTATGGTTGTAAGTACGGACCATTTCCGACTATCCGATTTTACTTGAGGATGGAGTCTTACACAATGTAATCTAAACCACCCACTCTACTAAAGAAGTTCGGACCGTTTACCAGCTACCTTAAAGTACTCACTAGAGAATAGCTAATCTCTTTTGTTAGAACCAGTAGTCTAAAGAAAGTTCAGGCGTGGTTCCATCCTAGTGTGCAGGTCACTCAACTCTCAACAGTAAAATCAGACAAGGAGGGGGTTACTCTCCCCAAAATAAAATTTTTAAGTGAAGTTTGGTTTTAGGTCAAGTATGCTTTAATAGTTCCAATTTTATTGGTTATCTCTTTTTAGGTATTTTTCTGAGAAAAAAACAACATTTAACGAATTTTCAGATTTCCTTTTATTAAATCCAAGAAAACATCAGGTGGAAGACGGAAAAGCCGATGCGCGATGAAATCAATGATGCATGCAGAGTAAGAAATGTATACCATGCTCCAGCGGTCTACATACAATATGATCCACGCATAATTTTAAGAAAGAAATTAAACTAATCTAAATGATGCACGAGGAAATCATCCCTAGGTGATAGCTTATGTTACGGGAAGAATTTATACTAATTAATCAGAAAAGAGACCTGAGCCCGGTCTTGGAAGTCACTTGGTGCCGCTACAACGGGTCCTGCTAGCGTTGTATGTGACTTCTCACTGCATGTGGTTTCTAGTCTAATTTATTTCGCTTTTTATTTGACTAAGTCTAAAGCGTGATCTATAGGAACATATATTCTATTAGTGTGTTTTGACCTTAGTTGCTGCTGAGCTCAATCATAATAAAACCTAAATCTAGGGGCTAAAACCTCGTTAAACAAATAAAAATAAAAGGCGAAAAACTGCAAAAAAGTCGGTGAGGTCCCCCGAGTGCACCAGCACTCGGTGAAACAGACCCTGAATAATGTTCAAGTCCAAAGAGTGTTCAAATGTCTAAGTTATTACAAGAATATTTGAAAAAGTGAAAGTAAATTCTATCCAATATAATTGCTTCTTCTGCCCCCTCTTCTCCTCCTCAGGCGTGGGTCCCTCCAAAGAGAACGGAGTCGTCCACCCAATGGTACCTTGCACGAAAAGTAAAACAAAAAAGGTCACAAACAATTATAAAATAGAGAAGCAAAATTAAACAAAAATGACCGAAATCTAACTACTTAGTCGTGCTCTCCGGCAACGACGCCATTCTTGTGATGTGGTTTTCAAGCTGATTAGGTGGATTAAATTAAGCAGTTGTCGCTTTCCTAAATCAACTAAATCAATCAACAAGAAAATAAACCACTAAGAGATCAAATAGAGAAAACAGCCGGCTTTGCTACTTTATTACCTGGTATAGCGACCAGGGTCGACTACAAGGAGCACAATTATACACTAAGTGGTAGATTTCAGAAATCCAAGGGGTTTTTTTTATTTTTAGTGGTTTTTTATATTACAAAATTTTATTTTTTCAAAGTTAAGGAAAAGAGCACAATGAACAAAGACACACACAAATAATCTTTTTATATTTTTCAGTTAGGTTAAAAATGCTCAAAAAATGCAATAAAAATTATTTTTGGCTTTTTGTATTCTATAGTGTTTTTTGTAATTTTTATATATTTTTCAAATGATTTTGTAGTTTTCTAAAAATCAAACAGTGGTAAAAATGATAAACAATAAACAACCAAGTCTGTTTTGCAAATTAAAAATAAATACAAAGATCAAAAATCTTGGAGATTATTTTTAGAATAAATAGAGCAAAATACTTACAAACATGAACTTAAATCAATATTTTTGTATCTTTCTATGATTTTATATGATTTTTAATTTTTTAAGTGTTTTGCAATTTTTTAGGTTTTTATTGGGAATTTTTCAATAAAATTTATAATGAAGCAAAAGGGCAATAAAAACAACTCCAGAAATTTTTATAGAATTTTAAGTGATTTTTCGACTTTTTTATGGATTTTTCAAAACAAAAGTGACTTTTTCTATTGTTTTTGATTTTTTAATAATAGCAAATGCAAGAAAATCAACAAGCAAACATCACCATAAATACATCGTACAATCAGGAATCACAAGTAATTTTTAGGCACTTTTCGAGATTAATTTGCTATTTATTGTAATAAATAAAAGATAAGTAATTAGAAACAGCTTACACGGACCAATTTGTAATTACTTTAAGTTTTAAAGCCTAACAGATAACAAGCAGGGAAAATTTAGGGGCCCTATATGCAATTTTTCCACAAAAGTCATGCACAACACGTGAATAGACTCGCAGGGGTATATGTGTAATTCTCAAAACATAAAAATTCATTCCATAACCAATAATAAGCTCATGAGAAATATCGCAAAAATCCCAAAAAAACGCATGCAGGTGCACATGACTACAACTCAAGTGGACTATAATGCAAATAATAGAAACTCTAGAGGTCTTACTGCAAATGTTTTTAATTACAACTATTTTTATTGGACTGCTACGAAATAGAAAGAAATGACAAGGTAAAGTGTAATATACCCTTGTAAGTGGTAGGCGACATGTGACTATATCCGACGCCTTTGGTTTATGCGCTAGCGTACGACTCTGATGACTGTTAGGACGTAGATCTGAAGGTCTGAAGAAAGGTGATGACGTGTGATCAAATCAGATCAGATGGTCAGCTTTTCGGGCGTGCACGTACAATCTGGATCAAGTTTAGGGCGCTCCTATGAATCCCTATGGCTCTAGTGAATGCCAGAAGAACATGAAGCTAAGCGAGCTTCGATTGAGAAGGTTTGGCAATCCATGGGGGATGATCAGCTCACGGTAAGGTCTAGCACCTTCGTTATGGTGCTTCGCATCGAATGGTGGGATCTGATGATGAGGTGGACGGGCAGATGTGCTCGGTGAGGTGTTAGTACCTGTAGGTGCTCCGTAGGTTAGTTTGAGGCTCCAAATAAGCCTGCTCGTGTGATCCTATGCCTGCAAAGGATACTATGACTCAGAGGCGTAGCTCTGCTCTGGTTATTGGAAAGAAAAGTGAAGGAAAGCGGCAGGGGAATGGAGGTCGACATACGACAAAATGAAGGATGGGCGTCTAGCCTAATCTCGCTCTGATGAGCGAGATACATTGGGTTAGACTGCGAGAGAAGGATGACGGTAAAAAGAGGCAGATATAGATGTGGGTAGATGTGGTCGTGAAGCTCTGACCATGGTGGTCGGAGCCGAGAAAATGGTGGATGGTTGATGATTGAAATCAGAGTGAACAATGGAAATCTGGGAATTGAGAGGTACCTGAGTAGTCTAGCATGAACGACGAGGCGAGGTGGAGGTGGAGGTGAAGTCTTGTCCTCGATCAGGTGATGGAAGACCTGAGAGGCTTATCGCGGCGACGCTCCGGCAACGCGATGAGCTACGTGCTACCCAACGTTCAATCGAGCTCCCAAAGGGACCTCTGGAACCCTGTCACTATTCTAGAGGTGTTAGAGGAGGAATGGTGTCGTGAGGGACGATTTGGTGAGTGAGGGTGGCATAGATGACTATTTATAGGTAGCCCTAGAGTCTTGAAGGATCGAGGGAATGTGTGGAACCCTAGGGAGATTCGGACCAAATTAGGGATCCGTGAGAATCTCGGATCGACAAGGAATCTCGGGCCCGGATCTCAAGGTGGATGGCGGTCAGAGTCGGGTGCAAAAATTGGGAGAAATGGAGTCCAACGATGAAGATTCGAGTATGGGCCTAGAGAAGGGATGGTTGACCATGGTCAACAGTCTGAGGTGGACCAATCAGATTGCGGGGATTTACAGAATTAAATAAAAAATAACAAATGGCTTTGAAATAAAAAATGAATAAAATGAAAAATGTTTGTAATTTTTCAAACTATTTATACATGTATTTTTATTTTATTATTTTTACAAAAATACATTTTATTTTATATTTTATTTATTTATAACATATAAAAGAATTTTTATTTATTTTTACAAGTTAAATAAAGGTATAAAACAAATAGGTAGTATGTCCACTATTTACGAGCGTGGCAAAAGTACATCAAAATTTTGATTTTCTTTTTAATTTATGCTTTATAGTTTTTAATTTATTCTTATTTTAGTCTTTGAGATATGTACAAGTGTTTAAAAATATAATATGTACAAAATATAATTAGAAATAAGTATTTACAAATATAGGCAGCATAGGGCCCTATCTCCCCCTACTTCATTCCTTGTTGATCATGCCAATTATTGACCTTGTCTCGGGGTTTGGGTTAGTCTGTACTCATTACATAATTACCTCTTTTTTTATTTTCTTTTCTCTTTATTCTTTTATTTTGGAAAATATGTGCTAATTATGGAATATTAACAAAGATATACACAATGGTAATTTATTATATTTACATATATTTTAAAGATGTTTTTGCTAAAATATAAAGCTAAAATAAAATAATAAAGAATGAGAATCATAGATTCATCTGCTACCGCCTCTCCCCTCACCGCTCAATCTGATCTAATGGATCAGATCTGCACCCACCACCAGCTCTCCCATATGGACCGTTGGATCACCAGATCCAACGGTCGTAAACCTCATCTCCTACCTCCAGCTCCCCTCTCCAGGCGTTACGCCTCACCACCAACCCTCATCCCTTTCCATTTCTAGTCACCACTCCGATCCCCCTCTCCGCTTCCTAACGCTCCCCTCGCATAGCCCTAATGCTCACCCTCTTCACTAACCTTCAATGACCATGAATCACTAATCTTCGGGCTCCCTCCTAGCCATCTTCCCTCCCTGAGGTGGAATTGATTCGCGATAATGGATGGAGTTCAGTTGTTGACCCATGGTTGTTCTCACCGTGCCACAGTTTCCCATGACATCGTATAGCTTCGAGGCCCGGCTGACCTCGATGTGCGACGACCCGAGATTCTATTGAAGCTCAAACCAAGCTAATTCATATGCCCTTCTTCTTTCTTGAATCCTCCAGGTACGCACCCTTTTATTTTCTTTGTGTTTGCTTCGATTAAACCCCATGCCCACACTCATATTCACAGCCAGTTCATCACAAAAACACCCTCATCGGACCTCCCTTGTCTTCGCGGGAGTCCAGACCACCATCTTCTTTCCACCACGACCTCCAGCACCTCACCCATTTCCTTCACCCTCACGACGAAGGAACCCACCTGGGACCTCCACCTTCTTCACACATCGGTCCCCCATCTCACTCAACTCACTCGCTCGCTCTTCACGCATGCTTCGGCTAGTCTTCTAACCTCTGCAGGTACTAAATGGTCAGAGCTCGTGCCCCCTCTCCAATCTCAAGCTTCGCCTCCGGTGTGGCTTCGTCGACATCATTCTCCAGCCACTTTCGCGCCTTCGCCACCACTCAAGCTTCATCGCCTGATCTTCAGGAGTCTTCCCAGGCCCTCTGCCCGTACGCTCAAGCAAGGAGGAGCTTGGGAAAGGTTGTTGGAGCTCTGATAGCATCGCCTCTCGCACGATAGAGCAGAAGCACTAGAGCTTACAGTCACTGTTGGATGGTGCCCTTCGGTGGCTATCCAACGGTTCGGGGTAAGCCCCGTACCCCTTCTGAGGCATAGAGGTTCGGTCGGACAGAGCCTCATCCGAAGCATTAGTAGCTGCCATGTGCCTCTCAAAGCTACATTGCCACCGAGCCTGGTCGCGCACGTGCTTAGCACGTGCGGGTTGGGTAATTTGCAATTATACCCTCGAATGTCTTCAAAATTGCAAAAAGTACTCCGAAAATAGTGTGTTTTGGTATTTATTAAAATCAATTTAGTCAAAATCACCTTTCATTTATTTTTAATTCACAGTAAATTCACTTAGTGTCAGAAAATTCTTAAAAAGTTAGAGTAGCTTAATTTCATTGCATTTCACCATCTTTCCAAGTTTCATAATTTTTGGAATCAATTTGACCACTTTTCTAATATAACTTGTAAACTGGCCTGATTTTGCATGTGTCTTTTATTTGTTGCATAGAAATTGTTGAAAAACCAAAAAAATTACCTTCTGAAAATTCGACCTCTTAAAATTGCCTAAAATCAACCTAAGGAGACAGCTGCCTCCCTCAGTTTGACCTTGGGCTTGCCCAAGTAAAAAAAATTGCCGCTCGCAATTAGCTCATCTTTAATTAAAAGTGGTTTTTGATTAGTTCTTATTACCTGGCTACAACGAAGACAAGAATTAATTTGGATCATTAATTTGACTAAATTAACAAGGGTAGTAAGGGGCTCTTCAAAATGGCGTCGTTGCCGAGGAGGCACGGCTTAGGTTAATTTCTATTAATTTTGGAGTGTCTGATTTTCCATCCCCGGTTAGTCTGACCTCTGGTTTTCTTGTGAATATTTTCCTGTCCTTTAATTTTGTATTTTTGTGCCGTTTACTATCCGACCTCAATTTGTTTTTGTGCGAGGAACACGAGGAGTCAAAGATGCTTCGAGGAACTTGTATTTTTGAACTTTTTGAGTGATATGAGAGGATTTGTAATTTTTCATTTCTTTATTTTTCATTATTGTTTGCATTTTTTCCAGCGGTTCCCATTTGGGGTTCTTGCGTGTGTAAACATAGTGGAACCGTGTCCCCGTGTGCTGTGTGGATTGAATTTTTAGATTAGGCTTGCACTAACGGCTCCTCGAGCCACTCTAGGATTTTGCTCGTGCTCGTAATTATTTGGGACCACACAATACATTTAAAAGATGCACTTAGACCGCTGATCTAGTCAAATCAACCTGTGCTTCACTCGCTAATAGAACTACTTTGTCTAGGAACGGATTTTATCATCTGCATTTGCATGTAGTATAAAAGTTTTCAATTCTGCTTTGCATCCTTCATAAAAGCGAAGGGATCACTGTAAGTATTCTTAACTCAGCATACACATCATTGATTTTTTGTGCATCGACTTTTCTCGATTTCTCTCTTGGTTTTTCAAACTTAAGTAAAAGGAAATTGGGACTGGACGATAGGCGTGCTGTGTGGATTGGATTTAACAAGTGATAACTTAACTTAAAACCGAGACTGCTAACATTATTGACCAAAAAAATTAATAAAATCAAAAATTCTGCTTGCGGGAGATTAATCCCCGACCTTGTTTTCAGGCTGAGTGAGGGTACTTGAGTGTGTGTGAACACCTTAAGGCAGAGCCCAAATCCCTGCCTTCCATATCACGTTCCGACTAATCCTAGTAAATATCACAAGTTGAATTATTCAGGTTCACTGACTACTACCAAGTAGCCTCTGCCTGTCTCAGGTAGATAGGGGCGAAATTGCGGTACTTTACGACAAGTTGCCAGTAACCCCTCGGGGTGAAGTTCCGGCCTTGTCAGTCTCCGCCAGCTTGCAGGTAGATAGGGGCAGGTCTTTAAATCTATCAACTTGGGATAGGAACGAATAAAGGAAGGACCGGCAGTATCTTAGGCGACAGGTTAAACAGGGAAGACGCATCCGGCTTTGAGATGACTTCCCTATAGGTCGCGTAACTCCTTGCTATCTTGATTGAAAAATCACACTTAAAATCAACCAAATTAATTGGACTCGGTTTCGGGTCCTTCACCATGTTGAGTGTGAAACCACATGGTTTGGATTGAACTGCTTGCTTCAGGTAGGAGTAAAATCCTATCTTCACTTAGAATTCTTGATTCTTCTTGCCAATTCAAGATGAGTGACTGGGGGGATATCGACTCCTTATTCGCCAATCTCTCTTTGGGCACCCCACGAAACTCATAGTCACCGGCCCAAGCGCAACTTGGACCACCCAGAACTCATGACCCTCTTGAGTTCTGGATGCCTCACACCCAGGGTGGTTACTCTCAAACCAACCCTTTCCTTTTCTCTGAGCTTACAGAGGAAGACCATCACCTCGGTAAGAATCCCTTCCTTGATTTGTCCTCTAACCCAGATTATTTCCGTTCCCTAGGACCAGAGGACACAATGCCGAAGAAGAACCTTGAAGAGGAAGAAAATAGAGAGGACCCGATGATTCAAGTCTTAGCCCAGTTGGCTGAAGCCGAACAACTTAATGCAGAATTAACGGCTAGACTGGGACAGATGATCGAAGCTGAAGGAATATATAGACCGATGGTGGACTCCTATAATCCAGCAGAGATTGAGATACATAGTTGGCTAGCACCCGAGGTTCCCCCTGAAGCATTCTAACTGAAACCCCACTTCCTGAGCTTGCTGCTGAAGTTCAATGGAAATGTGAACGAAGAACCATATACCTTCCTCAAAGACTTCGAGATGGTTTGCAACAACCTTAGTCACCATAGGGTTGGGTAGGATTATATCAGACTGAAGGCCACCTATTTTGCCTTAGGGGATAAGGCAACGCATTGGCTGAAGAACCTAGGGGTGATGTGTACAACCTGGATGCAGTTCAAGGACCTTTTCCTGAAAAAGTTCTACCCACTTAGTGTTGAACACAGATGATCGAGGGTCGTACGGTCTCACAAGGCGAAACCGCAGTCGATGCGGTGACCGCTCGAAAATCCTGATTCAAACAACAATTAACCCACAACAAGTAAATCAAGCAATGAATGTAAATGTGCGGAGTTAAAATTTATTATAACTCTACAACAAGATGTGTATAGGTGCAAGTATTGTATAGGTCGAACACAGGGAGCAGACAGGTAGAACGGGGCAAAAATGCTCAAAATGTGTGTGAAAGGGATCAAGTGTCTATTAATGCTATTTTTTGTGGGTTTTAATTTTATTTTTTTATTTAATTTTTAATTTTTTTAATTTTGTATTTTGATTTTCAATTTACTGATTTTATATTTTCTTTTTATATTTTATAATTTTTTTTAATTTCTTTTTCAATATTGGAATATAAAAGTAATGTAATAAAAGGCAAGCTAAACTATTTATAAAAATAGATAAAAATACTCAAAAATAAGCAAATAAAGTCTTTTTGGTCTTTTTATACCTTTTTACTGTTTTTGTGATTTTTGGGTAATTTTTAGAATGTTTTTGGTATTTTTAATTAGCAAAATAAAGCAAAACAGTGAATAAAATGCAATGCTGAAAATAAAATTGAGAAATAAAATAGAAAACAGTAGCAAAAATTCTCCACTTGAATTTTCACTTAAAGACAATGAAACAAAGAAAAATTAGAGACAAAGTTTATATTTTTAGGAGTTTTGTAGAATTTTTAATATTTTTATAGATGTTTTTGGAGTTTTGCCATTTTTAGGGGCTTGGTTTTGTATTTTTTAATGATTTTTGGTCTGGAGTTAGAACAAACTAAAGTAGACAAAATATATATTTTTTGGGATTTTTCTGGAGAGTTTTGATATTTTTTTGGTATTTTATGAGCTAGACAGTGCTGAAAATGGCCATTTTTGATTTTTAATAAATATTAAAATGCAATAATTATGAAAAATAAAAATATGGTGATAAACTACTATGCAACAGGAAGCTACACTGATTTTTGGGGATTTTTTGGGGTTTTAGAGATGCGTGCAAAAATTACTAGAAGCATAAAGAAAAGTCATATTCGCAGGGGCATTTTGGTAATATTAGGAAAGTCTGGGGGCCAGAATGCAAAAATACCAAAATTATATTACTGACGCAAACACTTGCAGGACCAATTATAAATACTCAAAGTTGTGGGTCCTTCCATGCAAAATGGCCAAAACCCACGCGCGTAGCACGCGTGGCCTGGCAGGGATCCTCCTGTAATATTACAAAAGACAGGGGGGCGGGATGCAAATGTGCCCACATTTTTAAACAACTTACGGAAGTTTGAATACTAAATAGAAATCACAAAATGTGCGGGGCAATATTGCAAAATCCCCACAAAAGAGGCGCGGGCGGACGACAGATGAGAAATCACTTACGCCACGTGTCAGGCGCGCCACGCGCGATGCCCCTTCGTCCGCAATGGTCCAGATTAGAAGCTCGGTGCAGATCGGATGGTGGGGCTGCAGCAGATCGGATGGTTGATGCACCTTGGGAAGAACGGAGGAAGATCGAACGGCAACCGGGCGCGGAGGAAGAACAGTTGAAGAACACGGCCTGGATGGGCTTGACGCGCCAGAATCTCCACGCTCGATGCGACTCTTCCCCTTCCAATGAGACTAAGAGCGACCTGGGACCCTCCCCTGTTGATTGGTAGCCCCAAAATGGTGGGAATGACGCTGGAGGGCCACCGCGGCATGTGCGGGCTGGGGCTGCTCCCAGGAGGTCCGGCAGAGACAAAATTCGACCCCCGCTGGGGTCGTTGGCCACCAGGACCTGCAAGTAAAGTCAAACGACAAAAGAAAGGGTCCTGGGGGCTCCAGCAGTGGGGTGAGAGCGGAATAGGAGTGGGCGGACAGTGGTGGTGGTGGTCGGAACCTGGGGCCCGGTGATGGTTGTTTGGGGGAGAATCTATTCTACTGCGGCTACTGAAAATCGCAATAAAAAAATGCAAGGCTAAGGCTAGACCTACGGCTAACTAGTAGAAAAGAAAGTAAAGAGGAAACGACCTCGAGTTGGCTTGAAAACCAACGAGATAGGACCGCCGGGAGCCGAGCTCCGGTGATGGTTGGAACCAGCCCTCCACTGCTCGCTGCCGCACCTAGCTTGGCCGGAGGAGAAGCTGTCACCTTCTCCGGTCCAGGGCGCAAGTAAAGGGGACAAAACAAGTCAGGAATGGGGTTTAAGAGAAGAAGGAAAGGAATGGGGTCGTTTTGAAAGTGGCCGAGGCGCGACTTTCAAGGAGCGATCACGGGCGGACGGAAGAGATCTGGGAGTATCCAAGCCCCCGGCGAAAATCCTGGATGTGTCAGGACAAAAAGTCGTGAAGGTGACGTTGCCAATGGAGGCTAGGAAAGGGCTCCAAAATAGGGAGAAAAATGGGGGAAGACGCAGATCCAGCGGTCCGACCTGGGGTCATGGAGTTGACCCCAGGTCAACGGATGGCGTGGCCTGATTTGGCCACGTCATCCGCAAAAAGACAAAAAACCAAATAAATACCTTATGAATTAGATTAAAAATAGTAAATGATTAAATTAATTTTAGGTTATTTAATAAAAAATGTTTATTATAGTATTTTATTCCGATTTTTAATTATTTTTATGAGTTATATTTTTACAAGTTTGCATTTATACCCCTATAGGTATCTATATATATGTATTGTAGTCTTTTATTTTTAATTTGTGTATTTAATTTATTTATTTTTTATTATTAGTTTATAAAATTATAAAATACTTTTATATACACAAATATATTTTTATTTTATTTTTATGAGATGTTTTGTATATTAAATAAAATATAAAGGTATAATGTATAGGTAGGGATATAGGTAGTGTACCTATGTATTCTATATATGTTCATTTTTATTTTTATTTTTCTTTGCATTTTTATTCTGATTTTAATGCACATAATTATTATAAGTAATATTTACAACATTATAAAAATATAAAATTATAAAAATAATAAATAAATAATAAATTGAATATTTTAATCAGTATAGCTATACAACGGGGGTCTAAAACTAAACTTTCAAACCGTAGCTCCGCCAAATGCGAAACCACCACCATTAATTAGCTTATTTTCTTCTATATACAATTAAAGGTGAGTATGCTGCATTTGGAGTTTTCATTTGTGAGATACGGGTCTGGGAAGTTGGGGTTCTGGATTTTTATTCAGACCATAACTTTTTATCTGTACATTATTTTTCTGTGAAATCAATTTTGTATTTTTCTTTATTAAATTATCTACAACTTTCATAAACAAAGTTTATTTATTTGATGTATAAAAAGTGGAACCAAAAATAGGTCCCAAAATGAATAAAGAATGAATAAAATGTAAGGTATTTTTATTGTATTTTACCCTTATCTCCCCCTACTTTATTCCTTGTCGACCTATTCATCGAGATGCCTAGGTCTCGGGGTTTCGGGTCATAAAATATTTACAATATTTTATTCTTTTTCTTTTCTTTTCTTTATTCTATAATTTTGGCTTTAAAAACCGTATTTTATACAATATTTACACACATATACATGAATGCTAAAATGCATGAGTTACGCTTATTTACACGCATTTACTAGGGTTTTTGAGGCCAAAATGATAGAATAAAGATGATGAAACGTGGATTCATCATCCCCCTATACTTGCCTTTTCTAGTCCCTAGCAAACACTTATGCAATAAGTGCAGAAAAGAAAAACAAAGAAAAGAAAAAGAAGAAAGATGGACTAAATTTAATTGTCAAACTTGTCTTCACAAAATCAAAGTTTGGAGCTTAAGTCGGACTTTTGGAATTTTAGTGCGGGCGGAACCTTATTGAGAACCGACTTTGAAGTCCAACAGTCCCTGAGAATCCCGAAACTTTGCCCAAGTCTCCTCAATAGCCAGGTCAGAAATATCTCAATTCATACGCAAACCCTTATGACTATGAATCTGACTCGTACAGTGTAAGTGATGGTGGCTCTCCCCAGCTAAAATGACAAAGAAACTGACTTCTCCAGCATGACAACCCAATGATTCCCCAACCCAATAACTCCATCCTCGAGGAGCGGGGTATTCCCTTCTAAGTTCAAGTGGCAACCAGCTCAAGAGGGGGGGGTGAAGAGAAGAATGGACGGTAGCCAGTGTAGCTACCTATCCTTGGATGCAAGACCAGTGTAGTCCAGTCATCCAGCTGCAGGCTCACATGATATGACTTTGGAACTCAAGCTTGCTTATTGACTTTACAACATCTGTACATACTTTGCAGGCTTTTTATTTTTGTACATGCCTGACTCTTTTTTTTTTTTGAAATACTATTCACAGCAGCATTTACATAAGGAACTTTTCCTCTTGAGCCAGTAGACTATCCCTCTTTTGAAGCTTTATCGCAACCCACAGCCTCCTGTCTTTAGACTTCCTAACCACTGGACGGGTTGGGGTGCACTTCCCTCCCTAGAGGAGGACAAGTGTTTCCACTTGTGTGCGTCTCATACCGGCAAATCCAATCCCCTCACCACTCCAACTGAGTTGAGCCATGTGAAAGGTGCAGGTGTCCAAGTTAGGTCATTATCAACAAGAGTTGTGCGTGTGCTTCGAAACACTCTACTTAGGCAGTCAAGAATCCTTTGAACCAAGTCCCGTGATCCTCAAAGAATTAAGTCAACTAGACCTGAAGTACCTCAAACCCAGTTCCTATAAGGTTCCTATTATTAGGTAAATTATAAGGTCCAATCAAGCTCCAATCTCCGGATTTTACTTAGACTTGTTCAACTATCAAACTCGATCCGAAAAATGCGAATGCCATGCAAATGCCATGCAGAAAATATTTTTGTGATGCAATTTTCAAGGATTTTGAACTTTTTATGGATTTTTTTTTGCTTTGAAAAGATGATGATGCATATGCATTTTTTGTCTTTTTCAAAAAGATTTTTCAAATGTTTTTGGATTTTAATTTTGCAAATGTTTTTGGGCTTTTAGAAAACAAAAAGATTTTAGCTGTTAAAATATGTACACGGGAGTGCTTCTTATATATACAAGAAGTGGATTTTAAGAATTTTCAGGGTAAGTGGTCAATTTTATACATATATAGTGGATTTTGGTGTGATGTGTATATTCCTCAAACTTATTTGACACAAGCTTTTCACACAATTTTTGAAAACTCTAGTCCAAAATAATTTTTACAAACATTTTTGTAAACATGTACACACATTTGAAAATCATTTTGCAAAGGTTTTCAAAACAGTATATAGGTTTTTTAAATCATTTTTGCAACCATTTTTCACACCATTTGCAAATCATTTTTCAAACATTTTATTTCACACAAAGAAAAGAAATTTTACAAACCACACATTTTAACAAAGGTTGAAAACGTGTAACAAAATATTTTCAAAATAGTTTTCAATAGATGTTCACAAAGATTTTCAAACTATTTTTCAAACATTTTGCAAAAAACATTTTCACCTTATTTATTAATCAGTAAATACAAAAAGAATTTGAGGAATAATCACATCTTTTTATTAAGTATTTTTAATGAATTTTAAAGATTTTTTAGCCATATTATTAGGAGAATACGAAAGTACGAGTTATGGCTAAAGTATATACGTAGTATATACGACCCCCCTATACTTAGCTTGAGCTATGTCCTCATAGATCGGAGAGAAAAGAGAAGACATAACTCGTACTAAGTATAGGCAAGTCTAAAGAATAAAGGAATAAATGAATGAATGAATGAATGAGAAGTTGACCGTCCCCCCTATACTTAGGATCAAATAATCCTAAGTATAGCAGACTGTACACAAAGCAGGGAGGGTCAAGGGTGGGAATGAACAGATCGTACTCAGATTGTCTCCCCCTATACTTAGGGTAAGATATCCCTAAGTATAGACAAGAAGAGGAGACAATGGAGAGGATCGAAATGAAAATGACAGAACTCGGGTACGACCCCCCTATACTTAGGACAAAGTACGTCCTAAGTATGGAAAACTGTCTACAAGGGCAGCACCTTTTTGATAGATAAAGAAGATAGAAAATGAAAAGAAGAAAAGAAGAAAAGAGAGCCGAAGATGGAAGGATAGATCAGAGGATATACACATCACTCCCCCTATACTTAGGGTGAAAGAAGCCCTAAGTATAGGCAACGACAGGAGTGATGACACTGAACGAATAATGAACACTCGGCTCATCCACCCCCCTATACTTAGGACAAAGTACGTCCTAAGCTAGGCAAACACGAGAATGGGTGGACGAGCAATACGGAAGAGAGACGGAGGTACACAACACGAATGTACAACAGGATGGATGTACAGAGGGTCAAGAAGGTAGAAAGCGAACCTTCTTGCGGGACCGCTGAGGAATGGATCTAGTGTGATGCAGGTCGACATCGGGGTCCACAGTGGACGAAAGCCGATCAGGGTCGACAGAGTGTAGATCCTCAGGGGCCCTAGGGTGTGAAGGCACAGACGGGGTAGTGGAAGAAGTACGGCTAGGTCCGGCCTTGGGGGTCTCGCTGATATCAAAGTGGAATGGGACGAACTCATCATCATCGGAAGTAGTGTAATCAGAGTCATCCTGCGAGGTCTTGTCTAGGTCAAAATCAAAAGGCACGAACTCATCGGTGGAAGTAGTCGAACTCTGTTCGTCCTCTATAATCTCAACTGGATCATCTTTCTCATCAAAAGGCCCGAATCTCTGAAGAAAAGCAACAAAATCAAATTCGGCCTTAGTCTCATCAGTATCTTCATGGACAGGAACGGACCCATCAGTGGAAGTAGTCAAAACATGGTCGTCCTGTATAGTTTCTAAGTCTGTCCTCCGCTCAATGGTGTCAATCGTGTAAATCCCGCGGATGTCATCAACACATCGCCAATCACAGGAAGCGGAAACATCAAGGTCTATGCTTTTCGAGCTTTCCTCCTTGGAGAGGAATTCTCAGGTCTCATCGTCGGTCATAAAGAATGTCTCTCTGATATCCTCATATAAATCATAGTCCTCGGGGTCAGCCAAGATAGGTGAAGTCACATCAGGTGCAGGTCTCTGATCAGCAGTGGGTGCGGTGATCAATGCTTTGCTCTCGTCAGCAGAACGGAAGCGAATCTCTCCTGATCCGTAATCAATAACGACCCTCGCAGAGGCGAGGAACGGTCGTCCCAGGATGATTGGAGAGTGCTCCCCTGTGGAGGTCTCCATGGGCAATACGACAAAATCAACGGTGTAGCTCATGCCCTGAATCAAGATGACGGCGTTTTCAAGGATACCCTTCGGCCTCTTTATTGATCCATCAGCAAACTGTACGATCATCCTGGTCTTCTTGAGAGGCCCTAAGTGAAGAGACTGTACCAACGAGAAGGGTATGATGCTAATCGAAACACCGTCGTCTAGGAGAGTGCGATCACATGTGTGGTCAGAGATGGTGCAGCTAATGAAAGGTGTGACAGTGTTCCTCTTCTTGGGAATGGGACGGTGTGAGATGGCGTGGGCAGTGGCCATGGTCAAGATATGACGCTCAGATCTGCTCCTCCGTTTTCTCTTCTTGGGAAGAGGAGCAGATAATTGGGTCATGGCCTGCTGAAGTGGGGCACGGATAATCTCATGAATGGTGGCCACCACTTCGGGTTCAGTCAGCATTTTTTTTAATTTTTGGACCTCCTCCATACAAGGGAGAAGGTCGGAATCAGCATATACACGAGGCTTGCCAAGAGCAGTCTGTACAGCGGCATCCTCGGGGTCAAAGGTGGGAATGGGTGTGAATGCATGTGTGGTCCAGGGTTCTGGCAAGTGGACTTTCTCCTCAAAACATTGATCAACCAAGTATCTCCCGAAATCTTTTTGTATTTTTACATTTTTCTCATTTTTTTGTAATTTTGGTGATTGCAAGCTCTCATGGAAATCCTCGAGTGAACCCATATCATCAAATGGTGGAACATCATGCTCGCTCTTATTGGTACTAGTGAGGTGGTCAATCCTCTGTCTCATATGATCCATCATTTGGGTCAAGTGCTCAAGGGTGGACTCTATGAAAGGTGACTCCAACAGCTCGGCCTCGGGTGGATGTGAAGGTGGATAATACGGAAGTGGAGGTGGGTGTGGGTAGAAATCCGAGGTCTGATACTGTGGCTGAGGCGGATATGTACAAAAATCAGAAAAAGTGGGGGGATGATCCTCCTGATAAAAGGGAGGTAGACCGGCTGGAGCGAGCGAGGGGTCCGCAAAGTCCGGATAGAAAATGCTCCAGGGGTCCATCTCGAAAACAAAAGGAAGTGATTCGGGGGAGCACGAAGGTCAAGTCAAAAGAGTGAGGGAAAGGCGCAAATGCGCAGAGATGATCTAGGACACACAAAAACAATCACAGACAAAAATGAAACAAGACAAACCCTCAATTCACCTACTCAACTCGGTAGAGACCGCAAAGAGCGGTCTTTTTATCTTGTCGGTTTTAGAGTTAGGTGAGAAGTCAAAGAATTTCACACACACTTAGGGGGCTTGATGGGATTTGGGCACTAATCCTTAAGGTGTGCGTGAGCGAATAAAAGCGAAGACAATGAGGGGATTACTCGCCCTAATACAAGATTTTCCTTTTGATCGGTTTTAGGGTCAAGTAAAATTAGCAGTCCCAATTTTATTGATTATCACTTTTTTGGATTTTTATAAGAAATGCACGATCCTATCGGGGATTCAATTCCTTTGAGCACCTATGTTAGCAAAATCAGAGGGAGAGTCGGAAAAGCAATGCAAGCGTCATATCAATGATGGATGCTAAAGAGAAATGCTCACCTTGCCTCCAGCACTCTACATGCAAGGATGCTCAGCAGAATTGAAACCTAACTATATGCAAATGCAAAGCCGATGAAATCGCCCTAAGTTTCGAAAATTGCTATTAGCGGGAAGAACCACAAGTTGACCACCAATCCTCAACCCTAGAGTCCGGTCTAGGCTCACCCCTCCTCTGCTCAACAAATTGAGGGTAGGAAAAAGCGCTTTGCGGGGAGAGCTCGCGGCGCGGCGGATCGAAGATGATGAATCAACTGTTTAAAATTGACTAAGTCCAAACGATACAATAGGAGCATGCAAGGTATTAGGTGTTTGGCCTTAGTCTATCGCAAGCAATCCTAAAAGCTGAGGGCTCAATCACACAAAAGAAATGAAAAATAAAACCGGAAAACAAAATAAAAAAATGCGAAGAAAAACCGACAAAACCGCGGTGAGCCCCAAGTGAACAATCACTTGGAAATTAGGCTCGAATGTCCAAGTTCGGGGGTACCTGTATTACAATTAATAGTCTCTCTCTCACTACAAATTACAAAAATCAATGCAGGAAATAAATTCTACAACTAAAGGTGGAGCTCGGTCTTCAAAAATCTCTCCTCGTCTCCTCGGTGCTAGGCTGGCAGATGTCGGCTTCACGTGGGTACGTAGGCGCCTAGGGTGGAGCGCCTCCCTCGATCCGCGGTTCCTCGCACGAAGTCAACAAAAGAGAAGGTTAGACAGCTCAAGAGATATATCAAAAATAAAGAAAATAAAATAGCAGAAATAAAAGCCGCTAAATAGACACTAAATCACAATCACAAAGAAGACCCGAACTAAGCGCTGTTGCTCCCCGGCAACGGCGCCATTTGTTGAACACAGATGATCGAGGGTCGTACGGTCTCACAAGGCGAAACCGCAGTCGATGCGGTGACCGCTCGAAAATCCCGATTCAAACAACAATTAACCCACAACAAGTAAATCAAGCAATGAATGTAAATGTGCGGAGTTAAAATTTATTATAACTCTACAACAAGATGTGTATAGGTGCAAGTATTGTAGAGGTCGAACACAGGGAGCAGACAGGTAGAGCGGGGCAAAAATGCTCAAAATGTGTGTGAAAGGGATCAAGTGTCTATTAATGCTATTTTTTGTGGGTTTTAATTTTATATTTTTTTATTTATTTTTAATTTTTTTAATTTTGTATTTTGATTTTCAATTTACTGATTTTATATTTTCTTTTTATATTTTATAATTTTTTTTAATTTCTTTTTCAATATTGGAATATAAAAGTAATGTAATAAAAGGCAAGCTAAAGTATTTATAAAAATAGATAAAAATACTCAAAAATAAGCAAATAAAGTCTTTTTGGTCTTTTTTATACTTTTTTACTGTTTTTGTGATTTTTGGGTAATTTTTAGAATGTTTTTGGTATTTTTAATTAGCAAAATAAAGCAAAACAGTGAATAAAATGCAATGCTGAAAATAAAATTGAGAAATAAAATAGAAAACAGTAGCAAAAATTCTCCACTTGAATTTTCACTTAAAGACAATGAAACAAAGAAAAATTAGAGACAAAGTTTATATTTTTAGGAGTTTTGTAGAGTTTTTAATATTTTTATAGATGTTTTTGGAGTTTTGCCATTTTTAGGGGCTTGGTTTTGTATTTTTTAATGATTTTTGGTCTGGAGTTAGAACAAACTAAAGTAGACAAAATATATATTTTTTGGGATTTTTCTGGAGAGTTTTGATATTTTTTTGGTATTTTATGAGCTAGACAGTGCTGAAAATGGCCATTTTTTATTTTTAATAAATATTAAAATGCAATAATTATGAAAAATAAAAATATGGTGATAAACTACTATGCAACAGGAAGCTACACTGATTTTTGGGGATTTTTTGGGGTTTTAGAGATGCGTGCAAAAATTACTAGAAGCATAAAGAAAAGTCATATTCGCAGGGGCATTTTGGTAATATTAGGAAAGTCTGGGGGCCAGAATGCAAAAATACCAAAATTATAATACTGACGCAAACACTTGCAGGACCAATTATAAATACTCAAAGTTGTGGGTCCTTCCATGCAAAATGGCCAAAACCCACGCGCGTAGCACGCGTGGCCTGGCAGGGATCCTCCTGTAATATTACAAAAGACAGGGGGGCGGGATGCAAATGTGCCCACGTTTTTAAACAACTTACGGAAGTTTGAATACTAAATAGAAATCACAAAATTTGCGGGGCAATATTGCAAAATCCCCACAAAAGAGGCGCGGGCGGACGGAAGATGAGAAATCACTTACGCCACGTGTCAGGCGCGCCACGCGCGATGCCCCTTCGTCCGCAATGGTCCAGATTGCTCGGTGCAGATCGGACGGTGGGGCTGCAGCAGATCGGATGGTTGCTGCACCTTGGGAAGAACGGAGGAAGATCGAACGGCAACCGGGCGCGGAGGAAGAACAGTTGAAGAACACGGCCTGGATGGGCTTGACGCGCCAGAATCTCCACGCTTGATGCGACTCTTCCCCTTCCAATGAGACTAAGAGCGACCTGGGACCCTCCCCTGTTGATTGGTAGCCCCAAAATGGTGGGAATGACGCTGGAGGGCCACCGCGGCATGTGCGGGCTGGGGCTACTCCCAGGAGGTCCGGCAAAGACAAAATTCGACCCCCGCTGGGGTCGTTGGCCACCAGGACCTGCAAGTAAAGCTCAAACGACAAAAAGAAAGGGTCCTGGGGGCTCCAGCAGTGGGGTGAGGGCGGAATAGGAGTGGGCGGACAGTGGTGGTGGTGGCCGGAACCTGGGGCCCGGCGATGGTTGTTTGGGGGAGAATCTATTCTACTGCGGCTACTGAAAATCGCAATAAAAAAATGCAAGGCTTAGGCTAGACCTACGGCTAACTAGTAGCAAAGAAAGTAAAGAGGAAACGACCTCGAGTTGGCTTGAAAACCAATGAGATAGGACCGCCGGGAGCCGAGCTCCGGCGATGGTTGGAACCAGCCCTCCACTGCTCGCCGCCGCACCTAGCTTGGCCGGAGGAGAAGCTGTCACCTTCTCCGGTCCAGGGCGCAAGTAAAGGGGACAAAACAAGTCAGGAATGGGGTTCAAGAGAAGAAGGAAAGGAATGGGGTCGTTTTGAAAGTGGCCGAGGCGCGACTTTCAAGGAGCGATCACGGGTGGACGGAAGAGATCTGGGAGTATCCAAGCCCCCGGCGAAAATCCTGGATGTGTCAGGACAAAAAGTCGTGAAGGTGACGTTGCCAATGGAGGCTAGGAAAGGGCTCCAAAATAGGGAGAAAAATGGGGGAAGACGCAGATCCAGCGGTCCGACCTGGGGTCATGGAGTTGACCCCAGGTCAACGGATGGCGTGGCCTGATTGGGCCACGTCATCCGCAAAAAGACAAAAAACCAAATAAATACCTTATGAATTAGATTAAAAATAGTAAATGATTAAATTAATTTTAGGTTATTTAATAAAAAATGTTTATTATAGTATTTTATTCCGATTTTTAATTATTTTTATGAGTTATATTTTTACAAGTTTGCATTTATACCCCTATAGGTATCTATATCTATGTATTGTAGTCTTTTATTTTTAATTTGTGTATTTAATTTATTTATTTTTTATTATTAGTTTATAAAATTATAAAATACTTTTATATACACAAATATATTTTTATTTTATTTTTATGAGATGTTTTGTAAATTAAATAAAATATAAAGGTATAATGTATAGGTAGGGATATAGGTAGTGTACCTATGTATTCTATATATGTTCATTTTTATTTTTATTTTTCTTTGCATTTTTATTCTGATTTTAATGCACATAATTATTATAAGTAATATTTACAACATTATAAAAATATAAAATTATAAAAATAATAAATAAATAATAAATTGAATATTTTAATCAGTATAGCTATACAACGGGGGTCCAAAACTCAACTTTCAAACCGTAGCTCCGCCAAATGCAAAACTACCACCATTAATTAGCTTATTTTCTTCTATATACAATTAAAGGTGAGTATGCTGCATTTGGAGTTTTCATTTGTGAGATACGGGTCTGGGAAGTTGGGGTTCTGGATTTTTATTCAGACCATAACTTTTTATCTGTACATTATTTTTCTGTGAAATCAATTTTGTATTTTTCTTTATTAAATTATCTACAACTTTCATAAACAAAGTTTCTTTATTTGATGTATAAAAAGTGGAACCAAAAATAGGTCCCAAAATGAATAAAGAATGAATAAAATGTAAGGTATTTTTCTTGTATTTTACCCTTATCTCCCCCTACTTTATTCCTTGTCGACCTATTCATCGAGATGCCTAGGTCTCGGGGTTTCGGGTCATAAAATATTTACAATATTTTATTCCTTTTCTTTTCTTTTCATTATTCTATAATTTTGGCTTTAAAAACCGCATTTTATACAATATTTACACACATATACATGAATGCTAAAATGCATGAGTTATGCTTATTTACACGCATTTACTAGGGTTTTTGAGGCCAAAATGATAGAATAAAGATGATGAAACGTGGATTCATCACTTAGTAGGACTAATCAAATGAGAACAAAGATCGCAATTTTTCCCAGGGACTCAGTGAACCATTCCATGAAGCCTGGGATAGGATTAATGACCTTATTCAGAAATGCCCCTGCCATGGCATTTCAAAAGTGATCTTAGTCTAGACCTTATTCTGTGGCATGACCCCGGAGATGTAGGGGTTAGTAAGTGCCACCTGTGGAGGAAGTTATCTGAACAAGAATGAAACGCTGTATGGAAAATCTTGGAGCAGATGGCAGAAACAGGCAGGTCGCATGCCACCAGGGCCTATCAGTTGTCTCCTTCGAGCCTCACCAACGAGACAAACCGGAGGACTGTAACAAATCTGACGGATGACCTTATCCCTAGCATGGGGATAATCACAGACAAGTTAACCATGGTCGAGCAGATTCACAAGAGAGTCACTGACCTTGAGTCTCTCTCGAAATTGCCGAAGCAAGTGGAGGAACTTACTGAGAGAGTAGCTAAGATAAAGCTACTGGCCCCTTCTGCACCACCTGTACCTGTGCACTGATCCATCTTGTATAGGATCAGGCACTGAGGCCTCAGGGTGTTTGGGTAGAGGAGCAGACTTACACTCAGCAGAACCAGCATGTACCCCCGCAAGTGGAGATAGATTACGAGGAGCCTCCACATGTGTTCGAGATAAACGAGCTATGGCACAACCATGACCCCGTCGGCAGACAGTCGGGGATAGGGAACGGTCAGCCTCACCGACCTTCCCTAGCTTACCAGGAAAACGGCTCCATCCCCGCACCGCGCTTTGTTCAGTCCAGGCCCGAACGAGGGTACCAACCTCAGCTGCAACATCAGAAGTAGTATCGGTATGCTCAGCAGGGCCAGTATAGGACCTCATCTTCAAGTCAACATCAACCCACCCAGCCCACTGAATTGGAGTCCCTCACCTTGTCGATCCAGACCTTGACTGATAGGGTCCAACAGATTCAGAATGACTATCTGGATATGAGAACCGACCTAAACCGTGTTTCTCGTATCCAGGACCAGCAGATGGTGCCAAAGACCCTAATTCCCGGCCAGGTTCAGGCCAACCCCAACAGCTTGACTCAAGACCATAACCGACCACGAGATCAGGTATACTATTCAAATAATTCTTTATCTGAACATGAGATCCTTTCGTATGATAATGTAAACCATATGTCTCTCAGGAGTGGAAGGACCATGATCGTACCTGATCGGGCACCGGCACCGGAGGAAGAAGCAACCAAGTCTCTACCTGAGGAGAACTTGGAGGTAGAGGAGGAGCAGCACCACCATCACCACCACCGGCAGAAGAAGAGGAATTCTGAGTCCTCGAAGAAGCAAGGGAACCGCACCAGCAGGGAGTCCACAGATACCGATAAAGAGCCCACACCTCCATCTGAGGAGGATGTTCCAACAGTCGTGGATGATGTATCACCGGTTTCGCAGCAACAGTTTTCTCTTAGTCATAGTCAGAGTCCAAGTAAGTTTCAGAGTGCGAGTCCTGTACAAAACTCAGTTCCAGTAATGAATGAGAATCTTTCAATTTCAGAATATGAGTTGGAGTCAATAATTCCTTTCCCCTGATCTCTCAAGGGTGGAAAGAAGAAAACTAAAAGAATCCAAAAAGATGACCCTGAGATGGTAGGGTTTTGCAACAAACATATCAAGGTCACGATCCCCTTTGACAAGTATGTGGAAATGACACCTTCATTTCAGAAGTACCTTAAGGTGAGATGCATACCTACTAGGGTTAGCAGGAAGATTAAAAGCCGTGTTGATAAACACGTCCTGTTAGTAGCCACGACTTGTGCAATAAAGAACTCGTTTCCAAGGAAACGAAGAGACATGGGTGCATATTATGTGGTGAGTCATGTTGATGACACTGCGTTTGCATGCACTCTCTTGGACAATGGATCCTCCATCAACCTAGTGCCTACTCTATGAGCGTCTTAATCTCAGACCTCTTAGGAAATCCAGAGCTCTCCTTCAGTTCGCTAATAAATCAACCAAGAGGTCCCAAGGAGAATTGAGGAATGTTGTCATCAAAGTCGATGGTCAAGAATACATGGTGTACTTTACTGTCCTTGATATGGAGACCCCTCGTAATTGGAAAGATTCCCAAATCATCTTAGGGAGGCCCTTACTCAGAACAACATGGGCCTTGTTTGATTATAAGATCGGGAAAATCCAGTTCCAAACTCCAGGCGGAGATGAGGAACTTGAGATGAAGCAGACCAGATGGAAGAGACCGGATTCCGAATCCAGCACCGAGTACTCTTCATCTGAAGCAGACTGCGACCATGTAGACATAGTTGGGCCATGGAGACAGAACCCAGCCAACACCGATAAGTCCCTCCCCTCCGGAGATGATCTTGTGCATGAGTCAGTTTGCGAGGTCCTTAGAAACGAGTACAACTTAGAACCTGCATCCCCCTACATATTCGATGACTTAAAGGCCCAGCTGGGCCTGTCAGTCCTTCCCTCTATAGGACAATCAGAAGATGAGGATGATGAGTCGGACGTAGATTTTGACGATTGCATGGAAACCTTTAACGTTCCGACTCCAGAGCCGAATGACTTGGTGGCAGTAATTTCAGAGACAGATCCAACCACTTTCAACACCGAACCAGATTTGATTGAGCCAGACTTCTTAGATGATCACACATTACCTGAGCTCAAATATTTACCCACAACACTCAAATATGCCTTCCTTGCGGGTCAGATGAAGAAATATCCGGTCATCATCAGTTCGTGATTGACCGAGAAGCAGGAATCTCGCTTGCTAGAGATCCTAGAGAGAAACCGCAAGGTGATAGGCTGGAGCATTTCTGATCTCCACAGGATAGATCCCGCTCTGTGTTCGCACCATGTCTATTTGGAGAATGAAGCTAAACCCTCTCGCGAATTCCAATGTTGTTTGAATCCAAATTTACGAGAGGTAGTGAAGAAGGAAATAGAGAAATTGTGCAACGCGGGCTCTAAATGGGTGGCCCCGATCCATGTTGTCCTGAAAAAGTCGGGAATTCAGATGACCACCAACAAAGACGGAGAGGAGATCGTGACATGAGTGCCCATGTCGTGGCGTGTCTGTGTGGATTACAGACGCCTGAATGCTGCGACGAAGAAGGATCATTTCCCCTTGCCATTCATTGATCAGATCCTAGAGAGACTAACGGGGAAAGAATTCTTCTACTTCTTGGATGGGTTCTCGGGCAACAATCAAGTAGCCGTAGCTCCGGAGGACCAGGAAAAGACCACGTTCACATTCCCCTTTGGTCTACGCTTTCAGGCGCATGCCCTTTGGGTTATGAAATGCTCTTGATACTTTTCAAAGGTGCATGATTGCTGTATTCGCCGAAATGGTCGGTGAATTCCTGGAAGTCTTGATGGATGACTTCTCGGTCCATGGTGATTCCTTCGATTCCTGTCTTAGGAATTTGGACCGAGTCCTCAAAAGATGTTGTGAGGTTAATCTTGTGCTCTCCTGGGAGAAAAGTCACTTCATGGTGACGGAGGGCATTGTGTTGGGGCATGTCATCTCTAAAAGAGGAATGGAGGTTGACCCTGCCAAGGTGGATGTGATCAGACGACTCCAGCCACCAACCAACGTTAAGCAGTTGCAGTCGTTCCTCGGGCATGTCAGATTCTATCGGAGATTCATCAAGGATTTTTCTAAGATTGCTCGACCTCTAACTAAGCTTTTAGGCAAGGACATGGAGTTTATTGTTGATCACAAATGTCTTGAAGCCTTTAAGCTATTGCAAGGAATGATCATGGCCGCCCCGATCTGACAAGCCCCATATAGGTCTCTACCTTTTGAGATCATGACGGATGCATCAGATTTTGCTGTAAGGGTTGTGTTAGGACATAGGAGGGATGGCGTCTCGTTTGCAATCCACTACGTAAGCAAAGTGCTTGATACCGCTCAACGTAACTATACAGTTATGAAAAAGGAGATGCTTGCAGTAGTGTTTGCCTTGGACAAGTTCAGATCTCATCTAATCGGATCCAAGGTAATTGTGTTCACTGACCACACAACACTACGATACTTGATGGAAAAAAAGGTTGCGAAGGCGCATCTTCTTCAGTGGATTTTGCTTATCCAGGAGTTTGATTTGGATATTCATAATAAGCCTGGAAAGAAGAACGTAGTAGCTGATCATCTATCCCGTCTCAAAGATCTTAATACTTCAGAGGATTCACTGATTCGAGACTTCTTCCCTGACGAGTCGATTTTTGTTGTCGACTCACTCCCATGGTATGCCAATATCGTGAACTATCTTGTCTCCAAGAAGGTTCCTAAAGATTGGCCCAAGAGTTACATAGACCAACTCAAGTCAGATGCTAGACATTACTAATGGGAGGATCCGATCCTTTTCTTTGAAGGACCGGATTGTGTCTGGAGACGGTGTATTCCTCAGGAGGAATATCGGACTATCCTTTCTCTATGCCACAGCTTGGAGGCAGGAGGACACCACTCCGGGAAGAGGACCACATGGAAGGTACTTCAGTATGGCTTTTACTGGCTGACTCTGTTTCGCGATGCCATCACCTTTGCGAAGTCGTGTCCAGTATGCCAGAGAATGGGAGGAACTGTTGGTTCCAAGGAAGAGATGCTGATGCAGCCAGTCATCATTTGTGATGTCTTTGACGCATGGGGCATCGACTTCATGGGTCCATTCCCTGTTAGCCACGGATTCGAGTACGTCCTTCTTGCGGTAGACTACCTATCCAGGTGGGTGGAGGCTATCCCAACCGAGCCGCAGACAACAGGACTGTCTGTAAATTCATAAGAGAGTATATCATCTCTAGGTTCAGGATCCCCAAAATATTGGTATCAGATGGGGGTAGCCACTTTGTAAACCGAGATGTGAAGAAACTCTTGAAGGACTACGTCATCGAACACCGTGTTTCTAGTTCTTACCACCCACAGACTAATGGTATGGCTAAGGTGTCGAATAGGGAGGTGAAAATAATATTGCAGAAGCTTGTCCGCCCAGACAGGAAGGACTAGTCTTAGATCTTGGATCAAGTCCTATGGGTTTATAGGACAGCTTACAAGACACAGTTAGGAACCTCCCTATTCCGGATGGTATTCGGAAAGCCGTGCCATTTGCCCGCAGAGTTAGTACACAAATCAAAATGAGAAATCAAGAAGGTCAATTGGAACACACACCTAGGACAGAAGCAGAGAGAAATGGATATGAATGAGCTTGTAGAAGCTAGGAACCGAGCATACGACAACAATTTAGTGTACAAGGACAAGGTGAAGCGTTGGCACGATAGATATATCAGACGAAAGAGCTTTATTCTTGGACAGAAGGTATGGTTGTTTAATGCAAGGCTGAAGATCTTCCAAGGCAAGTGGATGGGCCCATTCATTGTCCGTGTGGTGCATGATAGTGGATGTGTTGAGATCTCAGATCTCGCAGATGACACACCAACATTCCTAGTAAATGGACAACTGTTGAAACACTTCGTAGAACCCAATGAACAATTAGTCCATGTCGAGGTGATTGTATTCATGCGCGAGACAGATTCAGTAGATACACATAAAGCCGCGCATGGGACCTTGCAGCAATGAGCTCTAGCCATCAGCAACATCTGGAAAGATTCAATCCAAATCCTTGTATATATATCCATCACTCCTGTATATTCTACCCCTCCCTCCCACGACTCTAATTACTCACCCCAACTTCATCTATCTCCATCTACGACTATACTTAGGATGACCAGATCCTAAGTATAGGGGGGTGAATCACCTGAGTCCATTCACTGTATATCCTTCAGATCACATCGGTCCTCATACTCACTCTAGTCTTGTACTTAGGCTGACCTGAGCCTAAGTATAGGGGGGCGATTCCCGCCTTGTATATGTTCATCCACTTCTCCTCTTGACCTCGTCCGCCCCATTTTTGATCTTCTTCTACACTTAGGCTGCCAGAGCCTAAGTATAGGGGGCAGGACGACTTCTATACATTTTCGCTCCTTTGCCTCTTACGCTTAGCACGAGCTATGTCTTTTTCCTTGCTTTCTGTTCTCTGAGGACATAGCACACTCTAAGTATAGGGGGGCATATATATATTACATATATACTTTACCCATAGCTCGTACTTTCACGTATTTTTGTATATATTACGTAATAATTGCGGGATGGGTAAAATTGGAGATTTTTTTTGTGAAATACACTTGTATAATACTCATAAAACCCTTGAGGTATACCAAATTCTTTAAAGAAAAAAATGAAAAAAAATTAAAGGCTTCTTATTTTACTCTTGCATATCTTCTCTGCATCTGAAAAGAAAAGAAAGAAAAAGAGTCTTGCATTTTCATTCATCTACATAGCATGTCATCTACACCTCATCTACATATCTTGCATATGCAAGGTGAAAAGCTAGTGGGTTCGGAACCAAGTTATGAGTAGATATTGAGGATGGACTTGATTTGACCTTAATCCACCTAATTTCAGAGGAACCTTATAGGAACTGGAGTTAAGATTTCTCAGGTTAAGTGACTTAATTCTTTGAGTCCGCAAGTCTATGTTCACATGTCATCTTGATCAGTCTAAGTAGAATATCTCATGCACACGCATGATTCTTATAGACAGTGACCTAACTTGGACAAGCACCATGCACGTAACTCTTCATTGATGAGGTGGTGAGGAGGTAGAATCCTTTAGCTTGGAGTAGCATACGGGTGGAAACATCTGTACTCCTCTAGGGAGGGAAGTGCATCTCAATCTAGTCTGGTGGTGTTGACATCTAAGGACAGGATGTTGTGGGTTGCAATAATGCTTCAAAAGAGGGATAGTCTACTGACTCAAGAGGAAAAACTCCTGATGTACATGCTGCACCTTATATAGTTTGAAAAAAATGCAAAAACTCCAAAAAATTAGACAGGTCCAAGTGAAAATAAAATACCTGTTGGAGTATGTATATTAGCAAAGAAAATGCAGCTGGATGACTTGGCGACACTGGTCAGGCATCCGGGGATAGGTAGCTACACTAGGTACCGTCCATTCTTCTCTCTACCCCCTCCTCTTGAGCTGGTCGCATATTAACTTAGAAGGGAATACCCCACTCCTCGAGGAAAGAGTTATTAGACCAGGTGATGAATCCACATTTCATCATCTTTATTCTATCATTTTGGCCTTAAAAACCCTAGTAAATGCGTGTAAATAGGCTTAATCTAGGCATTTTAGCATCCATGCATATGTGTGTAAATATTGTATAAAATGTGGTTTTTAGTGCCAAAATTATAGAATAAAGAAAAGAAAAGAAAAAGAATAAAATATTGTAAATATTTTATGACCCGAAACCCCGAGACCTAGGCATCTCGATGACTCGGTCGACAAGGAATAAAGTAGGGGGAGATAAGGGCCAAAATACAGATACCTTTAATTCATTCTTTATTCATTTTGGGACCTATTTTTGGTTCCACTTTTTATACATCAAATAAAGAAACTTTGTACATAAAGTTGTAGATAATTTTATAAAGAAAATACAAAATTGATTTCACAGAAAAATAATGTACAGATAAAAAGTTATGGTCTGAATAAAAATCCAGAATCCCAACTTCCCAGACCCGTATCTCACAAATAAAAACTCCAAATGCAGCATACTCACCTTTAATTGTATATAGAAGAAAATAAGCTATTTATTGGCAGTGATCTCGCATCTGGCGGAGCTACGGTTTGAAAGTTGAGTTTTGGACCCCTATTGTATACTTGTACAGATTAAAATATTCAATTTATTATTTATTCATTATTTCTATATTTTTATATTTTTATAATGTTGTAAATATTACTTATAATAATTATGCATATTAAAATTGGAATAAAAACCTAAATAAAACATAAAATAAAATACATGTATACACAATACATAGATACAATACTTATATACATACCTATATAACATACTCTTATATTTTATTTAATATACAAAACATCTCAGAAAAATAAAATAAAAATATAATTATATGCATAAAAGTATGTTATAATTATATAAATTAATTAACATAATTAATAACATTAAAATACACAAAATAAAAATAAAGTAATACAATATATAGAATAATATACCTATATAGGGGCATAAATGCAAACTTGTAAAAATATACTTCATAAAAATAAATAAAAATCACTATAAAATACTTCATAAAAAATAAACATTTTTCATTTTATAATTAAAAATCAAGAAAATTGTTTGATATTTTAAATTGATTTTACAAAGAGTTTTTCCAGGCTTTTTCCTGGTTGGTCCACGTGGACCAACCAGGGGGGCTGGAGAGTTGACCCGTGGTCAACTCTCTGACCCCAGCCTGGACTGTGTCAGAGGTTGTTTTTGTCGTATTTTCGCGGATTTTTCGAGGCGGCTCCTTGCATAATCTCGTGATGGTTCCTAAACAACTTTTCTTCCTCGTAGATCGGGCATACACGCCCAAGCATTTTTTCGACCTTCGGGTCGTTGATTTGCGAGACACGCCTCGTTCTTCACGCCTCCATGACCATGTTTCAAAAACCGCCCAGCCACCCCCATTTGATTTTGAACCCTTCTAGCCCTAGCTTTGGACCCTCTGGACTGCTCGGGATCGAGTCCGGTGACAGGGGCCACTCCAGCTGCTCCGAGCGTGCCCAGGCGAAGGCAGAGGAGCTTCCAATCATCTCCGGCGGTCAACGCCACCGTGAGGTTCATCTCGCCCATTCGCGGCTTGAGGTACGCATTTTACTTTGTTTTCTTGTATTGTTAGCTTCGCCGTAGTCTTAGGATTTATCCCTTCCCTTCCATTTCGACTGACGCCCAACCAATCACCATCCAACCTCCCTCGTCGGAGCTTGCTCCAGCGAGCCAACCATTTCCGCTCCGCCGCTCTGTTCTGCCGTCAGGAGGGTCGAGGCACTTTGCCCTCGACCTCCTTAACCCTTTTTGCAGGTATTCGAGCCTTCACGCGTGACTGGGGGCATTTTGCTCGTCCACCGGTGATACCTGGAGGACCTCTGCTCCTCCTCCCTCTCCGGTGAACACCGGAGCTCCTCCGGTCTTTTTGAGGCCCCCAGTCGAAGCAGGGATCTCCCAGGAAGCCTCCGAGGCATTTTGGAGCGTCAACTCGCGGCGGAGGCGGAAGATCGTGGCCTGGGAAACTCGCCTAGCGGCGAGTTCATCCCGGTTCTTCGTCGATCCCTCCAGGCCGTTCGATCAGCCTCGTTCCTCCAGAAGCACAGCTGCCCTTGGATCAAGCATTCCCCCAGCCGTTGGATCATCACGCCCGATCTAATCGCGGCCGTGGGCGCGAACCGTCATCGTGAGATCAGGGCGCGACACGTGGCATAAGTGAAGAGTCATCAATCGTCCGATCGCGCCCCTTTCGTGGGTATTTTGCAGTTCTCACCCGTGAAGTTTTGTATTTACTATTAGGAACTAAAACTTTCCTTTACGCCTTTATAACTGTGTACATTTTGCATCTGAAACCTACGGTTTTCATTAATTATTTTTATACCCCCACCAGGCGCGCGTGTAAGTCACGTGCGCCCTTGTGTTTTTGCAGGAAAAACCCTCACGGTTTTTGGTATTGAAACTTGGCTCAGAAAGTTTTCAATTAAGCTAATATAATTCTGGCACTTTTGCGCATAAACCCCTAGATTTTTGGCTATTTACAGAAACACCCCTCCCAGGTGCGCTTGGGGATTTTTGCTACAAAGCCCCTGCGGGTTGCGTGATTGCATTTTGGCCCAAAAGATATTTTATTCAGTATTAATTTTGTGTGAAATTTGCGTAAAACCCCCTGGAAGTCTGCTTATTTGCAAACTAGTCCTTGCTTGGTTGTGATTTTTTGTGTGCTTGCATGAATTAATTAGGGTATCATTTTAAGCCCAAAAATTCTCAAATTTTAAATCTAAGCTCCTGTTAACTTGTGCTTCCACGCTATCACTTTAGTTTTCGATTTTATTTTATTTTTATATTTATTAAAAATCAAAAACAAGGTTTTCATTCACTGTCTAGCTTAGAAAATGCCAAAAAATATTAAAATACCTCGAAAAATTCCAAAAAAAATCCCTAGTGTCTATTTTACTATATTCTAGTGTCAGTCCAAAAATTACTAAAAATCTCAAAAGAAAATCACTAAAAATTTAAAAACACGCAAAAACTTCAAAAAAATCTATAAAATCAAGGAAAACTCCAAAAATCACAAACTCAGTTTTTGTTTGTTCTATATTTTGTTCTCTTTATTTGAAAATTAGTGTGGACAAATTTTGTAGCTATTTGCTATTTTTAATTCCAGTTTTATCTCCAGCCAGTAGCTTGCCCACTGTTTTGCCTTATTTCAGTATTTAAAAATACCAAAAACACCTTGAAAATACCCAAAAATCTCAAAAACAGTAAAAAATCCTAAAAAAATCAAAAACATTTAATTTCTGAATTTTTGAATATTTTTTCTTACTTTTATAAATATTATACCTTGCCTTTTATTACATTGCTTTTATATTCCAATATTAAAAAATATATATATAAAATAAAAATAAATAAAATATAAAATATAAAATATAAAAATCAGAAAATTAAAAAGCAAAATATAAAATTAAAAATTAAATAAAAAAATATAAAAATATAAAAATTAAAAACCACAAAAAATTAGCATAGTAGACTCTTGATCACAATTCACACATTTTGAGCAATTTTTGCCCCGTTCTACCTGTCTGCTCCTTGTGTTCGACCTCTACAATACTTGCACCTATACACATCTTGTTGTAGAGTTATAATAAATTTTAACTCCGCACATTTACTTTCATCGCTTGATATATTTGTCGTGGGTTAATTGTTGTTTTAATCCGGATTTCGTGTGGTCGATTCAGCGACTGAGTTCCCGCCTTGTGTGGAACTTAAGATCATCGATTTTTGGGTTAAACAAATGGCGCCGTTGCCGGGGAGCAACAACGCTTAGTTCGGGTCTTGTTTGTGATTGTGATTTATTGTCTATTTTTGCGGCTTTTATTTTTCGCTATTTTATTTTCTTTATTTTTGATATATCTCTTGAGCTGTCTAACCTTCTCTTTTGTTGACTTTGTGCGAGGAACCGCGGATCGAGGGAGGCGCTCCACCCTAGGCGCCTACGCACCCATGTGAAGCCGACATCTGCCAACCGAGCACCGAGGAGACTTGGAGGAAATTTTGAAGACCGAGCTCTACTTTAATTGTAGCATTTATTTCCTTGCATATATTTTTTGTAATCTGTAGTGAGAGAGAGACTATTAATTGTAATAATACAGGTACCCCCGGACTTGGACTCTTGAGCCTAATTTCCAAGTGATTGTTCACTTGGGGGCTCACCGCGGTTTTCTCACGTTTTCCTTCGCATTCTTTTATTTTGTTTTGTTTTTCGATTTTAGTTATTTTGTGTGATTGAGCCCTTAGATTTAGGATTGCTTGCGATAAATTAAGGCCAAACACTTAATATCTTGCATGCACTTATAGTCTCGTTTGGACTTAGACAAATTTTAAACAGTTGATCATCACCTTCAACCCGCCGTGCCGCGAGCTCTCCCCGCAAAGCGCTTTCTCCTAAACTCAAGTGTGTTGAGCAGAGGAGGGGTGATCCTAGACCGGACACTAGGGTTGAGGATTGGTGGTCAACTTGTGGTTCTTCCCGATAATAGCAATTTCTGAAACTTAGGGCGATTTCATCGGCTTGCATTTGCATATAGATAGGTTTCAATTCTGCTGAGCATCTTTGCATGTAGAGTGCTGGAGGCAAGGTGAGCATTTACGCTTTAGCATTCATCATCTTTTTTGCCGCTTGCATTGCTTTTCCGACTCTCCCTCTGATTTTGATACCTATGTGCTAAGTGAATTGATTCCCCGATAGGCTCGTGCATTTCTCACTAAAAATCCAAAAAAAGTGACAATCAATAAAATTGGGACTGCTAATTTTACTTGACCCTAAAACCGATAAAAAAGAAACATCTTGTATTGGGGCGAGTAATCCCCTCATTGTCTTCGTTTTACATTGCTCGCATACACGCTAAGGATTAGTGCCCAAATCCCATATCAGCCCCCTAAGTGTTTGCGCAATATTTCGACTTCTTACCTAACTCTAAAACAGACAAGATAAAAAGACCGCTCTTTGCGGTCTCTACCGAGTTGAGTAGGTGAATTGAGGGTTTGACTTGTTTTCATTTTTGCTTGTGATTGTTTGTGTGTGTCCTAGATCGCCGCTGTGCACTTGCACCTTTCTTCTCACCTCTCTTGGCTTGACCATCGAGCTCTCTCGATCATTTTCTTTTGTTTCGAGATGGCTGACTGGAGCGTATTTTGTCCGGACTTTGCAGACCCCTCATTCACTCCAGCCGGTCCATCTCACTTTTTCCAGGAGGACTTTGCTCCTGATTTTTGTACATATCCGACGAACCCACTATTTCAGGATCCGGACTTTGACTTTCACCAGTCATTTCCACCGCCATCGCCTACACATTTCGACAACCCTCTCTTCCTTGAGTATCCTGATCCGGAATGTGATTTTTGTCCACACCCACCGCCCACATTCGACACACCCGATCCTGAGATTTTGGAGTCACCTTTCATGATATCAACACTTGAGACCTTGAATCAGATGATGGAGCATATGAACTCGGGGATCACTGGTCTAACTAGTTTAAATAAGAACCAAAATGCCGCTCCAGTCTTTGAGGATATGGAATCATTTGAGGATTATCATGAGAGCTTGCAATCGCCCAAAATACAAAAAAATGAGAAAAATTTAAAAACACAAAAAGAGATTGGGAGACGTTTGATCGAGTCAGACTATGAGGAGAGGTACCACTTGATAGATCCTTTGACCACACATCCTCTCACACCTTGTCCCACCTTTAACCCCGAGGATGCCGCTGTACAGACTGCTCTTGGCATACCTCGTGTAACTGCTGATTCCGACCTTCTCCCTTGTATGGAGAAGGTACAAAAATTCAAAAAAATATTGACTGAACCCGAAGTGGTGGCCACCATTCATGAGATCATACGTGCCCCACTTCAGCAGGCCATAACTGATTTATCTGCTCCTCTTCCCAAGAAGAGAAAGCGGAGGAGCAGATCTGAGCGTCATATCTTGACCATGGCCACTGCCCATGCCATCACACACCGTCCCATTCCCAAGAAGAAGAACACAGCTACACCTTTCATCACTTGCACCATCTCTAACCATACTTGTGATCGCACTCTCCTGGATGGCGGTGCTTCGATTAGCATATTACCCTTCTCGCTGGTACAGTCTCTTCACTTAGGGCCTCTCAAGAAGACCAGGATGATCGTTCAGTTTGCTGATGGATCTATCAAGAGGCCGAAGGGTATCCTTGAAAACGCCGTCATTTCTATTCAGGGCACGAGCCACTATGTTGACTTTATCGTGTTGCACATGGAGACCTCCACTGAGGAGTACTCTCCAATCATCCTGGGACGACCATTCCTCGCATCTACGAGTGTCGTTTCGATTATGGATCAGGAGAGGTTCGCTTCCATCCTGTTGACGAAAGCGAAGTGTTGATCACCGCACCCACTACCAACCAGAGACCTGCACCTGATGTGACTACACCTGTTCTGGCTGACCTCGAGGACCATGACCTTAATGATACTATCAGAGAATTTTGCTGTCTATTGGATTCCACTGAGACCCGAGAATTCTCTCCTGTTGAGGAAGACTCGGAAAGCATGGACCTCGACGTTCCTTCTTACGTGACTTGGCGTTGTGTTGATGACATCCGCGGGATTTACACGATCGATACCATTGAGCGGAGGGAAGATGTAGAGACTAGACAGGACGGACATGTTTTGACTACTTCCACTAATGGGTCCGCTCCTGTTCATTTAGAGCCTGATGAGACTAAGGACGAATTCGATTTAGTTGCATTTCTTCAGAAATTCGGGCCTTTTGATGAGAAAGATGATCCGGTTGAGATTATAGAGGACGAACAGAGTTCGACTACTTCCACCGATGAGTTCATGCCTTTTGGTTTTGACTCGGATGACACCTCGCAGGACAACTCCGAGTACACTACTTCCGATAATGATGAGTTCGTCCCATTCCACTTTGATACCAGCGAGACTCCCAAGGCCGGACCGAGTCACACTTCTTCCACTCACACGTATGTGCCTTTACACCATAGGACCACCAAGGGAGAACCTAGCTGTACTACTTCCATTGACCATTTCGTCCCTTTCAGATTCAATTCCACTGAGGGCCTTCACTATGTCGACCCTGATCGGCTTCCGTCCGCTGTGGACCCAGATGTCGACTTGCATCACACTAGATCTATCCCTCAGCGGTCTCGCAAGAAGGTTCGCTTTCAACCTTCTTGATCATCTGTACATCCGTCTCTGTTGTATATCCTCTCTGGTATATCTTCCTCTATCTTCCGTATAGCTCGTCCACCCATTCTCGTGTCTGCCTTACTTAGGATGTACTTTATCCTAAGTATAGGGGGGTGGACGAGCCAAGTGTTCATTCATCGTTCCGTCTGATCACTCCTGTTGTTGCCTATACTTAGGGCTTCTTTTACCCTAAGTATAGGGGGAGTGATGTGTATATCCTTCTCTATCTTCTGCCATCTTCCGATTTATTTTCTTCTTTTCTTCTTTTCTTCTTTTCTTCTTTTCCTTTTCTATCTTCTCTTTGTATCAAAAAGGTGCCACCCTTGTAGATAGTTTTCCATACTTAGTACGTACTTTGTCCTAAGTGTAGGGGGGTTGGCATCCCGAGTCTCTTTCATTTTCATTTCGATCCTCTCCATTGTCTCCTCTTCTTGTCTATACTTAGGGATATCTTACCCTTAGTATAGGGGGAGACAATCTGAGTATGATCTGTTCATTCCCACCCTTGACCCTCCCTACTTTGTGTACAATCTGCTATACTTAGGATTATTTGATCCTAAGTATAGGGGGGACGGTCAACTTCTCATTCGTTTGTTCATCCATTCCTTCATTTATTTATTCATTCTTTAGATTTTCCTATACTCAGTACGAGTTATGCCTTCTCTTTTCTCTCTGATCTATGAGGACATAGCGCAAGCTAAGTATAGGGGGGTCGTATATACTACGAATATACTTTAGCCATAACTCGTACTTTCGTATCTTCTTAATAATACGGCTAAAAATTCTTTAAAATTCATTAAAAATCATTAATAAAAAGGTGTTTTATTCCTCAAATTCTTTTGTATAAACTGATTAATAAATCAGGTGAAAATGTTTTTTGCAAAATGTTTGAAAAATAGTTTGAAAATCTTTGTGAACATCTATTAAAAACTATTTTGAAAATATTTTGTTACATGTTTTCAACCTGTGTAAAATTGTGTGGTTTGTAAAATTTCTTTTCTTTGTGTGAAAGAAAATGTTTGAAAAAATGATTTGCAAATGGTTTGAAAAATGGTTGCAAAAATATTTTGAAAAACCTATATATATTGTTTTGAAAGCCTTTGCAAAATGATTTTCAAATGTGTGTACATGTTTGCAAAAATGTTTGTAAAAAACTATTTTGGACTATAGTTTTCAAAAATTGTGTGAAACGCTTTTGTCAAATAAGTTTGAGGAATACTTACATCACACCAAAAACCACTATATGTATATACGTATAAAATTGATCACTTACCCTTGTAAATTCTTAAAAATCCACTTCTTGTATATATAAGAAGCACGCCCGTGTACATATTTTTAACCTAGTTTTCAGCCAAAACTTTTTCTTTTCAAAAATCCCAAAAACATTTGCGAAATTAAAATCCAAAAACATCTGAAAAATCTTTTTGAAAAATACAAAAAATGCATATGCATCATCATCATCTTTTCAAAAATCCATAAAAAGTTCAAAATCTTGAAAATTGCATCACAAAAATATTTTCTGCATTCTACATTGCATTCGCATTTTTCGGATTGAGTTTGATAGTTGAACAAGTCTAAATAAAATCAGGAGATTGGAGCTTGATTGGACCTTCAAATCTACCTAATAACAGGAATCTTATAGGAACTTGGTTTGAGGTACTTCAGGTCTAGTTGACTTAATTCTTTGAGGATCACGAGACTTGGTTCAATGGACTCTTGACTGCCTAAGTAGAGTATTTCGGAGCACATGCATGACTCTTGTTGATAATGACCTAACTTGGACACCTGCACCTTTCACATAGCTCAACTCAGTTGGAGTGGTGAGGGGATTGGATTTGCCGGTATGAGATGCACACAAGTGGAAACATTTGTCCTCCTCTAGGGAGGGAAGTGCACCTCAACCCGTCCAGTGATATGGAAGTCTAAAGACAGGAGGATGTGGGTTGCGATAAAGCTTCAAAAGAGGGATAGTCAACTGGCTCAAGAGGAAAAACTCCTTATGTAAATGCTGGTGTATATAGTATTTCAAAAAGAATAAAAAAGAAAAAAAAGAAAAAAAGTTCAGGCATGTACAAAAATAAAAAGCCTGCAAAGTATGTACATATGTTGTAAAGTCAATAAGCAAGCTTGAGTTCCAAAGTCATATCATGTGAGCCTGTAGCTGGATGACTTGACTACACTGGTCTTGCATCCCGGGATAGGTAGCTACACTGGCTACCGTCCATTCTTCTCTTCACCCCCTCCTCTTGAGTTGGTTGCCACTTGAACTTAGAAGGGAATACCCCGCTCCTCGAGGATGGAGTTATTGGATTGGGGAATCATTGGGTTGTCGTACTGGAGAAGTCAGTCTCTTTATCATTCTAGTTGGGGAGAGCCACCATCACTTACACGGTACGAGTCAGATTCATAGTCGTAAGAGTTTGCGTATGAGTTGAAGTATTTCTGACCTGGCTATTGAGGAGACTTGGACAGAGTTTTGGGATTCTCAAGGACTGTTGGATTTCAAATTCGGTTCTCATTAAGGTTCCGACCGCACTAAAAATTCCAAAGGTCCGACTTAAGCTCCAAACTTTGATTTTGTGAAGACAAGTTTGACAATTAAATTCAGTCCACCTTCTGCTTTTTCTTTTTTTTGTTTTTATTTTCTGCACTTATTGCATAAGTGTTTGCTAGGAACTAGCAAAGGCAAGTATAGGGGGATGATGAATCCACATTTCATCATCTTTATTCTATCATTTTGGCCTTAAAAACCCTAGTAAATGCGTGTAAATAAGCTTAATCTAGGCATTTTAGCATCCATGCATATGTGTGTAAATATTGTATAAAATGCGGTTTTTAGTGCCAAAATTATAGAATAAAGAAAAGAAAAGAAAAAGAATAAAATATTGTAAATATTTTATGACCCGAAACCCCGAGACCTAGGCATCTCGATGACTCGGTCGACAAGGAATAAAGTAGGGGGAGATAAGGGCCAAAATACATATACCTTTAATTCATTCTTTATTCATTTTGGGACCTATTTTTGGTTCCACTTTTTATACATCAAATAAAGAAACTTTGTACATGAAAGTTGTAGATAATTTTATAAAGATAAATACAAAATTGATTTCACAGAAAAATAATGTACAGATAAAAAGTTATGGTCTGAATAAAAATCCAGAATCCCAACTTCCCAGACCCGTATCTCACAAATAAAAACTCCAAATGCAGCATACTCACCTTTAATTGTATATAGAAGAAAATAAGCTATTTATTGGCGGTGGTCTCGCATCTGGCGGAGCTACGGTTTGAAAGTTGAGTTTTGGACCCCTATTGTATACTTGTACAGATTAAAATATTCAATTTATTATTTATTCATTATTTCTATATTTTTATATTTTTATAATGTTGTAAATATTACTTATAATAATTATGTATATTAAAATTGCAGTGCCTTCCAAGCCGTCCGATCGCCCACATTCTCTCTCGATCTGGGCCATCCAAGCCGTAGTGCTTTGCAGCCCTTCGATCAAGCCCTGGATCCAATCAAGGCCGATCGCCAACGCCGCGTCCTCATGCTGCCACACGTCCCATCTCCTCCACCGTTTGATGGCCGCTTCTCTCTCTTAATCCCCACCATTCATCGTCCAGATCACCTCCACCCTTCGATCGAAGCCCTAACTTCATCACAGTCGTTCGCCTCCGCCTAACTCTCAGCACGCCATGTGTAGTCTCATGGACCACACGATTAGATCCTTATGACTTCATCCCAACCGTCCCTCTCAACTTTCATTCACGCCCTCCACGAGGCTCCATCTCAACCCTTTGATCATTTCCCTCCGATCTAATCCTAACCTTCCTTTTCCACCCTTCTCCTAACCGTTGGATCACTTGATCTAACGGTCAAGACGTCATCTTCTACCTTCCGCCTCGCCCGCTCCCACGTCGTCCACTTCACCGACAGGTCGCCCCCTTTCTATTTTGGGAGCCACTCCGGCCACCCATTCCGCCTCCTGTCACCACCATGTTGTACCCCACTCTTCCCTTATCCTCGCCGACCCCCTCGAGCACCATGAACTCCCCCCACCTCGCTCCACGACGTCCACCAACTCTATCACTTCGCCACCTACACCGTCACCTTCCACCTATAAATACGCCCTCCCGTCGGCCATCAGCCCTATATGCCATCACGGAGAAAATCCCCGAGCTCCCTCCTTCCTATTGGTGACATCAATTTGAGGTGACGTTGAGCAACGACCGAGATCCATCTCCGGCGAGATCCACGGCCATCCCCCGTCGTGCCGCAGCCTTTCCCGTGAGCTGCACGAGCTCAAGACCATCTACCATCCTTCGAGCGACGACCAGGAGCATGCCTTCGAGCTCCATTTCCCAGGTAGACGGCTCCATCTTCCTCACGATCTTCTTCTTCTTTTTCGTGATTTTTCTCAAATTTTATTCGCCGTCCACAAGTAACATCACGCTCCTCTGACCATCCTTCGAGCTTCGCCTCAGAGCTAGCATCTTCGCGCACGCTTTCATCTTCTCCGACGACACACTACACTTCACGCCGACACGAGCTCCGCCACCTTGGCGAAGCACCATCACCGGACCACCCTCATCGCCCCTCAAGCCTCACATCGCACTCACGATCACTCCACGCTCACGTCGCACGCCTTGGCTATTCAACTAACCCCCTACAGGTACTCCATCTTCGACTGGCCAGAAGCATCATCGGAGCTCCTTCGAGCTTCATTGCCATCGCTCTCCAGATCATTCCAGCTGCTCCTGAGACCTCCGAGGGATCCCCGACGCCTCCACGATTCTTCCCAGCTACTTGGGAGCCACCAACGACCTTCACAGACGACCAGAGGAGGAGGCGGAGCTAGAGCCCCTTCACCGGAGCGCAGCCACCTCCGCCGCAGGAGGCGGCGGACCGGTTGAGGATGAAGAGCAGTAGCCGTCCAATCCCCTTGATTGGACGGTTCGGAGGAAGCCACGCTGCCTTCAACCCGCAACCGTAGGATCAGGAGGATCCTACGCTCCTGAGCGCGCCACGTCGCCACTTCCCCGAGCTTCAGATGCCGTTGGATTCATCTTGATCCAACAGCCATTGGTCGTCCACGTATCCATCTGCATCGAGCTCCAGGGGTCGTTGGATCTCCACCGGATCCAGCAGACCAGAGCGTGCCATGTAGCCGCCTCCAAGCCTCTTCCTCGACCATCAGGCTCGAAGCCCCCGAAGCTAGCCGAGCCTCCGAAGTCACCCGAGCCTAGGACCTCACGTGTCTTTCACGTGCGGCCTGGGTATTTTGCATCGAGGCCCCTGAAGATTTTGATATTTGCATTTCAGTCCCTACCAGGAGCCCCACGTGAGGCGAACGTATTTTGTGGGTATTTTGTGTACATACCCCCTCATTATAGGTAATTGCATATTAGTCCCTGTCAGCATGTTTAATTTCTATCAATTTTATTTTCTGTAATTGCAGTTAGGCCCCTGTCTTTGCACGCATCTTTAGGCATTCATTTGAAATCATTTTTTAAGTTTGAAAATTGCATTGTGTAGCTTAACTTGTCCTCTTTCATATGTGACACTTGTCATATTTTTGTGATAATAGTGGATTTTATTATTAAATAATTGGTGGAATTTTGTCATATTTTGCCCATTTATGCCTTTTAATTTGTAGTAAATTCTCTGTGGCTCCAAAAATCCTCACAAATTCACATTAGACTTAGGATAATTAAGTTCACATTGTGTCAAAAAATCATCTCATTTGCACGCATCTGAGGCCTAAATAAATCATTTTGTGATTTTGTTAATTTATTTTTAATAGGTCCATTTCACATAGAAATTTAAGTTTATTAATTTTCCTGGATTTTTCAAACTTAGATCTATCTAGGATAGTTTTTATATCTGAAAATATTGTGATTTGGTATTTATTAAAATTAATTTAGTCAAAATCACCTTGCATTCATTTTTAATTCACGGTAAATTCATTTAGTGTCAGAAAATTCTAAAAAAAAATTAAAGTATCTTAATTTCATTGCATTTCACCATCTGGCCCAGTTTCATAATTTTTGGAATCAATTTGACCACTTTTCTAATATAACTTGTAAACTGGCCCGATTTTGCATGTGTCTTTTATTTGTTGCATAGAAATTGTTGAAAACCCCAAAAAATTACCTTCTGAAAATCCGACCTCTGAAAATTGCTTAAAATCAACCTAAGGAGACAACTGCCTCCCTGAGTTCGACCTTGGGGTTGCCCAAGTAAAAAAAATAAATTTGCCGCTCGCAATTAACTCATCCTTAATTAAAAGTGGTCTTTGATTAGTCCTTATTACTTGGCTACAACGAAGACAAGGAATTAATTTGGATCATTAATTTGACTAAATTAATAAGGGTAGTAAGAGGCTCTTCACGGTGTACCCACTACAGGTCCTAGAGCGCACAGAAGACCTTCATTCGGCCCTCGACCGCTCAGGTGGAGCAGCTCCAGATGCACCTCCACCACGACAGTCATCCGGTTGTCCGTCTACACAAAGGAGCTTCCCATCAGACGCGGAGTACCTTCACGACGCTCTAGCCCTACTTGGTGAGCTCATCTGCCCGGTGGATCTCCTCTAGTCGTCGATTGAAGTTCACCTGGAGGCTGTTCTTCCTCAATCCTCATCTGTCGTTGGATATCCCCGTCTCCTACTAGATTGCATCATAGCCGTCCGATAGAAAGTTGCCGTGGCCACTAGATTGGAGCTGTAGCGCCAGATCCAGCCGCATGTTGATGAATCCGCGATTCATCATCGTAATATCTTGATCTTAGCAAAATCCCCGAGTAAAATCCCAAATAAATGTCCATAAAATCCATAAATTAACAAAATGACTCTTGTAAATAAAATACACTAATTATTATATATTAGATTGTACAAAATAAATTACACATAAAAAGCCGCAAAAATAAAGGAGTTTTATACCTGTAAATTGCCTAAAACTTCATGTATTTTTTATAATTTCATTTCAACTCCTTTTTACCTAATTCTTTTTCTAACTTATTTATAAAAATGTATATAAAAATACAAAAATACTAAACAAATATCATCTCAAATAAATGCTCCTAGATCCCAAAGAGAAAAAGCCGTAAAGTCCAACTTCCAAGCTAAATTCCCGCTCCGTATGAACTCCAAATTCACCAAACTCACTTTTAAAATTCAAGTTAGAAAATTATCTATCCAACGGAAGTGGTTTCATTAAAATCAGAGCTCATTTGCAAAAGTTGGGTTTTGGGACCTAGATGTGCATTGTATACATGTATATATTCATTCTTTGTTCATTTTTTATCTTACCTTTCTTAATTTTTAAAAATACAAAAAAAGCATGCTTGTGTTGTATTTTATTTATATTATTTTATTGTATTTTTCCGTTGTAAATATCTCTTATTAAAAAGACAAAAAAAATGTACATGGTGTTTTGTATTCACTTGTAAATTCACCATTATTTTTTCCTTCTTTATTTTGTTGTATTTAAAGTAGCCTACTTTATTTCATTTTATTTATTTAATAATTTTACATTCTCTACAATAACCACCATTCAACTCTCTTCTACCACCAACCTCCATTCAACCCCACAATTTCTTAAACCTCCCATTCAACTCCATTAATAAAATAACCTCCCACCATTTTAATAACCTCTCATCCCATCATCTTTATATACCTCTCACTCTCCTCAATTTTGCCTTTGATCCATCTTTATGTGAGGAGAGCTTAGTTCCCTGAGTTGAATCGGTGACAGCGACGCAACCGCGGTCGAGCGACGACGGCCCTCTCTGCGGTGAGATCCGTTGGCTTTTTGGCCAACATCGCAGCTGCAACCGCGCGCTGCTCGAGCTCATCGCTCGCCGGCGATTTGAGCGAAGACCGTGCTTTCGTGAGCACATCATAGGCGACCGTCCATCGTAGGTAATTTTATTTTCATTTTGTCATCTTTGTTATTTCATTTGCAATTTTTTTATCACATTCACCACCCAAAATCTCACATTTATTTTAGTTCGTCATCCTCACCACCACCAACCCTTTTTTTCTCCCCATCATGTTCATTCCCTGTATTAACAAAATTTAAAAAATATAAAAAAAGATAAAACCAAAAAAAAACCCTTTTTATTACAGCAGTAAGAAAAAAAATTAAAAAGAAATTAGAAAAAATAAAAAAAATCACGGCAACAGCAGTGGGAGGCAACCCACCGCTGCCGCCATCTCCTTCAAGGGAGCAGCAGCGGCCAAGCCGCCGCCGCCCCCTCCCTCTGCCGCCATCAGCGGCGACCCGCCGCGCCTCCGCCGGCCGCGACAGCCGACCGCCCGCCGTCCCGTCGAAGCCGCCCTCCGCTGGGTTCATCTCTCGCCGCCGCCAGAGCGCCGGCTCCTCACCGCCGCACCGCCGCGGCCGCGCGCGCGTGGGAGGCGCCGCCTCCAGCCCCAGCGGCGGTCGCCGCCGTCCCGACGCCGCCCACCCCCTTTGGGTTCACCTCCCTCATCGTGAGGAAGAAGAAGAAGATAAAGTTTTAAATTTTTTTATTGTAAAAATTATGTAACTTTTGTATATAGTTTTGGTAATTGCAAAATGGTCCTTGTACACGTTTTTGATGTAAATATTGTTTTCTGTTTTGCACGAACAACCCTGTGTTTATGCATTGATTTGGACCTCATTTATGCATCTTTTTATTCAATGAAAAATGGTTTGATGTTGAGCAACTAATTCTCTACCTTTTGGATATTTATTTGTATTTTTGTGACTTATTGTGAATTAATTAAAATTGTGCAACTGAACTTTTGCATATTTTATTTAGACTCTTAAATTCATATCTAACTCACGGTTGCTTTAAAAATTCCACAAAAATTGTATGTGATGCCTTGATATGTGAGTAACTTACAGTCCAAATTTCACATCCATTGGAGTTGTCTTGTGCCTGAAATAAATTGTAGAGTGCTTTTAGTATTTGATTTTTATTTAAATCCACGTATATCCTTTTTACGAAATTTCAAATCTCTTGGATTCTACATCTAAATGTCTTTCTGATATAATTCACACTCTGATTAGTTTGATAAGGTTGATTTACTAGACATTATTTACTTACTGTCACTCTGATTTCACTAAAAAATTCATAAAAAATTCATAACTTGTCAAAAAAATCCAAAAAAAGTATTGTAGTCTTTGCATCATGTTTTAGTTTCAATAATTTTTTCATAATATTTGCTTACTGTTTGTGTTAAAAATTGCGAAAATACCCATAAAAAGTTTGCATTTTTCATTGTTGCATTTTAACCCCTAAAATTCCAAAAAAATGTGTTTTGTGTTTTTCACTGAATTAAGATCCTAGGAAAAATATATTTTGGTTGAATTGGACTAATTTTCCATTAAAATTAATTTGGCCAATTGTGTGATTTCTTAGGAGCTTAATTCACCTGCATTGGCATCCTATTTGCATTAAAAAAATCTAAAAAATACCGCATTGAAATCTAGACCTAAGTTTTTGAATTAAACCCAAGTTGTTCCTTTGCCTCCCTGAGTTCGACCCCGGACTTGCCCGGGATATAAATTAAAGCCGAGACACTCTTCACGGAGATCTTCTCTCGGTTCTGACCAAATCGCTAAGTACACGTGCTACAACTTGATCAAATTAAACAACGTATTTAGCGACACGACAGATGGCGCCGTTGCCAGGGAAGCAAACGGCTTAGGGATTAATTTAAAAATTTGGATTTAGTTTTTCATTTCCTCGGGTAGTCTGACCCCCGAGCCACTTGTATTTATTCCATTTTTTTGCAATTTTTTCTCTTCGTATTTTTGTATATATCTTATTGTTTATCTCTCTAATATAAATCTCATTTTTCTTGCGAGGGCCCAGTGAACTTGGAGTGCATCGGAGGTCGACGGACGCGACGCGTGCCGACTGCTGAAGAGCGAGGAGAACTAGTTTATCTTCGAGAGAATTTTTTGTAAGTTGTTGTAATTATTTATCTTGCTCATTTATAGCGGCTCTTGTTTGAGAGCTCGCGCATGTAAAAAGACTTGGACATTATTTGTGGTGTGTCGAGCCTGTTTCACTCTCCGGCGAGGGTGGGGCTCGACTTGAGTGGCGAACTTAAGGATTAGGCACACGGTAGTTTAGATTCAAATTTATTTGTGCCTATCGTAATTTAGGCCACACTTATCTTAAAAGTTTCACATATCTTATAAGATTCATAATGAGACGCACATAGACACGTACTACTTAGCTCAAATTCAATTAATTCTTCCCCGCTAATAGTATACTGTTTAGGTGCGGTTTTCTCGATCTGCATGCATTTAGTGTAATATTTATAAATTCTGTTCTGCATAAACGCATGAAGAGTACTGGGATTCACTGTAAGTATACCTTCTTCTGAGCATGCATCATAGTTTCTCGTTTGCATTCTGATTTCTGATTCCCCTCTTGTTTTACAACTTAAGGTCAAAAGGAAATTGGGACTGAACGGTAGACGTGCTTGTGTGTTCACATAAATTTCAAGTGATAACCTAACTCTAAAATTGGGACTGAATTGAGCAGGTCGATCTAATTAATTGGAATAAAAAGAACCCTTGTTCTCGGGTGCATAAAGCCCTCATTGTTTGTTTAAATTGCAAGTGAGAGAGAGACGACCCTAGGATAGAGCCAAGTCTGGATTTCTTACTTACTACTGGTTCTTTCTTTTTAGGCGATTAGCTACTTTTCAGTGAGGATTTACGGGTAGCCGGTAAACGGTCCGGACTTCCTTAGCAGAGTGGGAGGTTTAGAGGACGCCTTAGTCCTCAAGGAACGGGTAGCCATATTTATACGGTCCGTACTTACTCCTATACTGGCTGAAAGTAGGTCAAACTAGTCGTAAGAACCGGGCCAGACTGTAGGAAAATACGGGCACCTAACAGCTCGTTAATCTTTCCAAGATTGTATTCTCACCAACTAAAATTGACCAGATAAATCGGCCGAACTCTTACGGCCATCATGTGTTGAGTTGGTGAAATTGGGGGTTTGAATTGCATTTGTATTGTGTGAGTTCACTCCGTACATTTACGTGCACCGTAGAACTAGTGCCTCATTGACTATTGTGATCTAATTGGTTCTTTTGACATCAAAGATGACTGATTGGGGGGATATTTATTCGGACTTTGCGAATCTCTCGTTGAACCCTTCAAAAAGTATGTCTTCAAAGGTCCAAGCGCAACTTGGACCAACCTGGACTCATGACCCTCTTGAGCCCAGGATCACTCACTCTCGGGATGGTTACCCTCAAACCATTCCATTTCTCTCTTCCCACCTCACCGAGGAAGACCATCGCCTTGGTGAGAATATCATGATTCATAAATCCTCTTCTAATCAAGAAAACATTGCTGATTCAGGACATAAAGAAGATTCGAGTAAAATGCCAAAGAAGAAAGAAGAGGAAGAAGAGAACCATGAAGACCCGATGAGAAGTATACTAGCCCGATTAGCTGCATCTGAGCAGCAACAAGCATTACTGAGAGCTCAGTTGGGACAGTTAAATGTTGGGGTCCAACTACCAATGGATGCGGCTTATAACCCCGGACAATATCAAATTCGGAACTACTTGAGTCCGGCCGAACCCGAGGTTGATTTTGAATTGAAGCCGCATTTCCTGAACCTGCTGCCACATTTTGATGGGAATGCTTCTGAGGAGACATATGCATTCCTAAGGGAATTTGAGCTCATCTGTGCTAACCTCAAACATAACAATGTTAGCCAGGATTATATTAGGCTCAAAGCCCTTCCATTTGTCTTGGGTGGAAAAGTTGATTACTGGGTAAAGAATCTTGGGATCATCGTCACCACTTATGCCCAGTTCAAGGACCTATTCCTAAAGAAGTTCTACCCGTTGAGTAGAACTAACATGATGAGGATGCGAATTACGAGTTTTTCCCAATTACCCAATGAAGCCTTCTGTGATGCTTAGGAAAGATTCAAGGACATCCTGCAAAAGTGTCCTTGTCATAGACTAGATGACAACATCTTGGTCCAATCCTTCTTCACTGGTCTCAACCCTGAAATGCAGGGTTTAGTGAGCGCTGCCTGTGGAGGCAGCTATACATCACGAGGAGCGGATACCGTCTGGAGGGTATTCGAGCAGATGGCTGAAACTAGCCGCTCACAGATGGCCAGCAGGGCCTATACACCATCCCCCAGTTCACTCTCATCTGGAGGGGGAAAATCAGCTGTAGTCGATCTTTCTCAGGATGTGGTCCCTAGCATGGGACTTCTTGCTGACAAGCTTACTGTAGTCGAGAAGATCGACAGGAGGATTGATGAGTTAGACCGAAGCGTCTCCAAACTTCCAAAACAGATGGAGGAGTTGACTGAGAAGGTATCTAAGATAAGGATACCCGCTGTGACTGCACCTTCTGCTCCCGTATACCGAGTTCACCATGTTCAGGAGCAGCTGGTGTCAGGGCAACCCCAGCCGTGGGAGCAGGACCAATCCTACACCCACTCTTTCCAGCAGCCACCTCCAGTAGCAGAGATAGTCCAGGAGGAGCCTCCACCAGTTTGGGAGGTGAATGGGATATGGTATACTCAGGACCCTGCCAGGCAGGGAAGTACGGGAGACCGACAGACCTATCAGCGTCCCCCGACCTTTCACAACACTGCATTCACCTCTGCACCACCTCCTTTACAGCAGAGCCCTAGATTCCATCCACCCCAGCAGCAGAGGCAGCAGCACCAGCAGTATGGCCGACAGGGCCATTACCAGACGGGCCAGCAGGGCCTGCAACCCCAGCAGCAGCAACAGTGGCAGTACACTGGCCAGCAGGGCCAGTCTTCCCGTTCTTCTTCCCAGTCTTATCCACTTCCTTCATCATCTAGTCCCATGGATATTCAGCAACAGATATTCGATGAGCTACGTTCCTACAGGAACGAGATTCAGGACTTACGGGTGGATGTCAACCGCCTGTCGAGATGGCGAGACGAGCAGACTGCACCTTCTACCTCGATCCCAGCCAAAGTTCAGGCTAACCCCAATAGCCTGAACCGTTCTAGTTCTCAGCAGCACTTTGGTCAGGTATACTATTCAGCATCTCCTAAATCTGAACATGAGATTCTTTCGTGTGACGAGGCTAACCACATGTCACTCAGGAGCGGAAGGACCGTGGTCGTACCTAACCGGGCGAGGGACACGAGGAGGGGCATCTCTGAAGCTCTACCTAATAAGTCTTCAGAGGACGAGGAGGAGAGGCATCATATTTCAGAGCCCCATCAGCACCATTCGAGGATTTCTACTCAGGGAGCCGAGAGGAGGAGGAGAGCACGTATGCAGCATCGTCAGCGTGGATATTCTTCTGAATCTACGGAGGACCTTGCATCTCCGGTTGTGGCGGATACCACTCCAGCTTCTATTCCACAACCTGTAGTAGATAGTTTAGATTTTGAGTCCATGTTGCATCACAAAGATTCATGTATGAAGAACTCTGTTTCCGTTAATGCAAAGAATGATCTTTCAGTTCATGATTCAGATTCTTCATCCTCTATTTCCTTAGCTTCAATCCCTTTCCCCCGTGCTCTTACGGCAGGAAAGCGCATCAAAAAGATTCAGAAAGATGACCCCGATATGGCACGGTTTTGCAAAGAAAACATCACAGTTAAGGTGCCATTTGATGAATATGTGGCTAACCATCCTTCCTTCCAAAAAATACCTTAAGGTGAGATGCACACCTACAAGGGTTAGCAGAAAGAAAGATAACCGAAATATAAAGACACATGTCTTATCAGTAGCCACAACATATTGTCTCAAGAATCAGACTTTGCCAAAGAAAAAGAGAGACATGGGTGCTCACTATGTGGAGAGTGGTATTGACGACATTACGTTTGCACGCACACTCTTAGATAACGGTTCTTCGATCAACTTACTTCCCTTAGCCTTATATCAGAAATTGGAGTTGGGACCACTTCGCAAATCTAGAGCTTTACTCCAATTCGCAGATCGTTCAGTGAAGAGACCTAAGGGAGAAGTGAAGAATGTCGTTATCTCGATTGAGGGGCAGAACTATCAGGTGGACTTCACGGTCTTGGACATGGAGACCCCCAATCATTGGAGAGAATCTCAGATCATTCTCGGGCGACCCTTCCTTAGGACCGCAGGCGCAGCTTTCGATTATGGTACGGGAATGATGAAGTTCCGTTCTCCAGGCGGAGAAGTGAACCTTGAGATGAAGCAAACCAAGTGTCAGCGACGCGATTCAGAGAGTAGCACAGAGTACTCATCTTCAGAGGCAGACTGCAGTTTGATTAGCACAGTTGGGATTTGGGGACAGATTCCTTCAGGACAGAGCGAGACCCTTTCATCTAGAGAGGATATAGTGCATGATGCAGTTTGCCAGGCGTTGTCTGATCTTACTAGAGATGCATCAGCCTATTCTCATGATGACATAGAGATCCATCCGGATCTATCAGTTCCATCCTCTTTGGAACAATCATGGGACATAGATGACGAGTCGGACGTGGCTTTTGCCGATTGTTTGGATACTTTTGACGATCCGACTCCCGATACTTCTGATTTGGTGGCGAGAACTACTCAGCTTAGCCCACCTTCATGCAGCACGGAACCAGATTCAGATTCAGTTCAGCCAGATCTGCTTGATGATACCACATTGCCAGAACTGAAATCCTACCTCCTACACTTAAGTATGCCTTTCTTGCGGGACCCAAAGAGAGATATCCTGTCATCATTAGCTCAGACTTGACTTTAGAGCAGGAGTCTAGGTTGTTAGAGGTCTTAGAGAGGAACCGCAAAGCAATAGGCTGGACAGTGTCGGATCTCGTGGGCATCAACCCCGCTCTCTGCTCGCACCATATTTTTACTGAGGATAATGTGAGACCTTCCCGTGAGTTCCAAAGGAGACTTAACCCCAATCTACGGGAAGTGGTGAAGAATGAAATTGAGAAATGGTGCAAAGCAAGGTTTATATACCCTATTTCTGACTCCATGTGGGTGGCCCCGCTTCATGTTGTCCCGAAGAAGTCGGGAATTCAGATGGTCACCAACGAGGAGGGGGTAGAGATCGCGACACGAGTACCCACGTCGTGGCGCGTCTGTGTCGACTACAGGCGCCTGAATGCTGCGACCAAGAAAGATCACTTTCCCTTGCCTTTTATTGATAAGATCTTGGAGAGACTCGCAGGGAAAGAGTTCTTCTGTTTTCTTGACGGATACTCAGGCTACAACCAGGTGGCCATAGCCCCTGAGGACCAGGAAAAGACCACATTCACATATCCATTCGGCACTTATGCTTTCAGGCGCATGCCATTCGGGCTCTGCAATGCCCCGGGCACATTTCAGCGGTGCATGATAGCCATATTTGCCGAGATGGTGGGAGATTTCCTGGAAGTGTTCATGGATGACTTCTCAGTCCATGGTGATTCTTTTGATACATGTTTAGCGCACTTGGACCGAGTCCTCACGAGGTGTAGAGAGGTGAATCTGGTACTCTCCTGGGAGAAGAGTCACTTTATGGTGACAGAGGGTATCGTGTTGGGGCATGTCATCTCCAAAAGGGGAATGGAGGTTGACCCTGCCAAGGTGGAGGTGATCAAGAAACTCGATCCATTTACCAACGTGAAGTCAGTGCGGTCATTCTTAGGGCATGTTGGATTCTATAGGAAATTCATTCAAGATTTTTCAAAGATCGCCCGCCCACTGACTGAGCTCTTAGGGAAAGACATAGAGTTCGTTGTAGATCACATGTGTCTGGAGGCCTTTGAGCTCTTGAAAAGGAAGATTTGTGCCTCGCCTATCCTACAAGCTCCTGACTGGTCTCTCCCCTTTGAGATCATGACTGACGCTTCAGATTTCGCTATAGGAGCTGTGCTAGGACAACGACGAGAGGGGATTCCGTTTGCGATTCACTATGCGAGCAAAGTTTTAGATCCTACACAGAAAAATTATACAGTGACTGAAAAGGAAATGCTCGCGGTAGTATGGGCCCTCGAGAAGTTCAGATCATATATTTTGGGCTCTAAGGTGACAATTTATACTGATCACACAGCCATTCGATACTTAATGGAAAAGAAGGACGTGAAGGCGCGTCTTCTTAGGTGGATTCTACTCCTCCAGGAATTTGATTTGGAGATTAAAGATAAACCTGGAGTGAAGAATGTTGTGGTTGATCACCTTTCGCGGATTGAACTTAAGGATTCTCCTGATCATGAGCGGATTAGAGAGACCTTCCCAGATGAGTCAATTTGTGTTATTGACTCCCTCCCGTGGTATGCCAACATGGTGAACTATCTTGTCTCCAAGCAGGTTCCCCATGGTTTGACCAGGAGCAGCATTGATCGACTGAAGTCAGATTCGAGGAGATACCACTGGGACGATCCTTTCCTTTTCTTCGAAGGACCGGATTGTGTTTGAAGAAGGTGTATTCCTCAGGAGGAATACCAAAGTGTCCTCACATATTGTCATTCACTTGAGGCTGGAGGACACCATTCGGGAAAGAGAACCGCTCACAAAGTACTTCAATGTGGATTGTATTGGCCGACCTTGTTTAGAGATGCCATTGATTTTTTACGGGAGTGCCCGATTTGTCAAAGGATGGGAGGGACAGTTGGACAGAGAGATGAGATGCCCATGCAACCGATGATTATTTGTGATGTTTTTGATGCATGGGGCATAGATTTTATGGGTCCCTTTCCCAACAGCCAAGGACATGAGTACATTTTGTTGGCGGTTGATTATTTATCTAGGTGGGTGGAGGCTATCCCAACCCGAATCGCAGACAGCAAAACTGTTTTTAAGTTTGTGAGAGATCATATTATTGCTAGGTTCGGGGTGCCAAAAGTTTTGATATCTGATGGGGGTAGCCACCTTGTGAATCGAGATATGAGATCTTTAGCTAAGGACTATGGATTTGAGTATAGAGTTACTAGTCCTTACCACCCACAGTCCAACGGCATGGCAGAGGTTTCAAACAGAGAGGTGAAGAGCATTTTGCAGAAATTGGTTCGTCCCGATAGGAAGAATTGGTCTCAACTTTTGGACCAAGTTTTGTGGGCCTATAGGACAGCCTACAAGACACCATTGGGTACTTCACCATTTAGAATGATATATGGCAAGCCATGTCATTTGCCCGCAGAATTGATTCATAAATCCGAATGGGCAATTAAGAAGATTAATTGGAGTTGTCACCTAGGGAAACTTTGCCGAGACTTGAACTTGAACGAGCTCGTGGAAATTCGAAACAGGGCATATGACAACAGTTTGATTTATAAGGACAAAGTAAAGAGATGGCATGATCAGCACATTAGGTGTAAAGACTTTGTCCCTGGACAAAAGGTATGGTTGTTCAATGCCAGGTTGAAGATGTTCCATGGGAAGCTCAAATCTAAATGGACGGGTCCCTTTGTGGTTAAGAAAGTGCACGAGAATGGAAGTGTAGAGATAGCTGATCTCACAGATGGTGCACAATCTCATGTGGTGAATGGACAACTGTTGAAGCATTTTGTTGATTCCAAAGAGCAGTTAGTCCAAGTCGAGGTCATCAACTTCATACAGAGTGAGCACAGAGTTGATACATCTTATTACTCTTCATGAAGATGCAGCATCAAGATTCAACATCTTAGAAGATTCAATCACTCTTGTACATATTCCCCCTTCTTTGTATATTCTCGAGATCACATCGGTTCTCACACTTACTCTTGTCCTATACTTAGGCTGACCAAAGCCTAAGTATAGGGGGGACCGATGCCCGCCATGTGTATTTACTCATCATTTCTCTTGACCTCGTCCGCCCCATCTTTGCTCTTCTTCTACACTTAGGCTGTCCAGAGCCTAAGTATAGGGGGGACGGATCGACTTCTATACTTTTTATTTTAGCTTTCCTACGCTTAGTACGAGCTATGTCTTTTTATCACCTAGTGCCATGAGGACATAGCACAAGCTAAGTATAGGGGGGCGAGTATATATTACATATATACTTTACCCATACCTCGTACTTTCACGTATTTTTTATATATATTATACAATAATTATGGGGTGGGTAAAAAAACAAAAGTAAAAAAAAAACTAAACTAACTAATAAGTTGGTTTAATCCCTGACACAATTCACTTTCACACAAGACCAGTGATGATCAAGAACACTTGGTTTACGAGCTATTGAGATTTTGAGTTAACCAGCCTTAGTCATTAGGGTCCTTGACTTAATTATTCACATTTCCCTAGTTTGAAAGATTTGTATGCTATATTGCATGCTTAGTCTCTACCTTAAGAATATGATCAGCACCTCACATACACGACTTAAGTTATGATGAGATGAGTTGAAGTTTCACTTGAGGAACTGGGATGAGGGATTTGAGTTTGGACTTGATTTGATGATGCTCCAGGATGGGATAAAATCAGTGAAGGCTTCATGAAACCTGAGTGTCAGCACATTTAGCCAGTATGAGAACATGGTTCTTATACTATCTCTTGACATTTACCTATGTGCCAGGGTGTGATAAAATAAAAAAATTGTTGATCAGTGTGCGCCAACTCTTGGTAAAAGCAGTGGAGCTAGCCAAAAATACTACCAAGCAATGAAATGTCAAAGAAAAGCTCTCATTCCACAAAGTCAATTATCAAAAGAGCTTCCACCAAAGGCGAGCGCTCCCAACCATTTCAAAGTATCCACTTGGACTACCGCTATTAGGACCAGGAGTCGGGCTTGAACCAAAAAAGGGCTCTGCATCGTAAATGCTACAAGTCTGGGTGTAGAAGGTACGATAGGTACTCAAAAAAGGCACACCCCGGTGTACTCCCAGGAAAACAAGTGCAGACGGCTCCAACTTCTCTTGACGGACGCACTGATCAACACCAAAAAAAATGCGTTGTGTAATAAGGCACTCGAGAGGATCCTTGTTCCAATGAGAGGGAGAGAAGAAATGACACAATCCTATGCCCTCCATCAACTGGCCTTCCATCTACACTTTTAAGTCTGACAACTAAAGAGACGGTGGATTGGATGCAAGAAATGATTTATTCCATAGTGTTGAGGATCGGGTCCATAGGAGAGTCTCTTGGACTGGAACCTTGGGTGACGTTGCGACTCTACTATTATAACTGCAGTCCACACTTAAAGTCATATCTCTACTATTTATGTATACAAAGAGAGTCTGATGATTAGGGGAATTGGGTACCTTTTGACTAGAGCTTGGTTCAGCTTAGACTTTTAGGATCTCTAAAATCGAGAGTTTTTGAACGGATTAAGTCTTGTATTCACATGCACAGTCAGGGATTAACCCAACTTATTCACTCTTTATTTGCTCGAGGACTAGCAAAGTTTAAGTATAGGGGGGTGATGAATCCGCGATTCATCATCGCAATATCTTGATCTTAGCAAAATCCCCGAGTAAAATCCCAAATAAATGTCCATAAAATCCATAAATTAACAAAATGACTCTTGTAAATAAAATACACTAATTATTGTATATTAGATTGTACAAAATAAATAACACATAAAAAGCCGCAAAAATAAAGGAGTTTTATACCTGTAAATTTCCTAAAACTTCATGTATTTTTAATAATTTCATTTCAACTCCTTTTTACCTAATTCTTTTTCTATCTTATTTATAAAAATGTATATAAAAATACAAAAATACCAAACAAATTTCATCTCAAATAAATGCTCCTAGATCCCAAAGAGAAAAAGCCGTAAAGTCCAACTTCCAAGCTAAATTCCCGCTCTGTATGAACTCCAAATTCACCAAACTCACTTTTAAAATTCAAGTTAGAAAATTATCTATCCAACGGAAGTGGTTTCATTAAAATCGGAGCTCATTTGCAAAAGTTGGGTTTTGGGACCTAGATGTACATTGTATACCATGTATATATTCATTCTTTGTTCGTTTTTTATCTTACCTTTCTTAATTTTTAAAAATACAAAAAAAAGCATGCTTGTGTTGTATTTTATTTATATTATTTTATTGTATTTTTTTGTAAATATCTCTTATTAAAAAGACAAAAAAAATGTACATGGTGTTTTGTATTCACTTGTAAATTCACCATTATTTTTTCCTTCTTTATTTTGTTGTATTTAAAGTAGCCTACTTTATTTCATTTTATTTATTTAATTATTTTACATTCTCTACAATAACCACCATTCAACTCTGTTCTACCACCAACCTCCATTCAACCCCACCATTTCTTAAACCTCCCATTCAATTCCATTAATAAAATAACCTCCCACCATTTTAATAACCTCTCATCCCATCATCTTTATATACCTCTCATTCTCCTCAATTTTACCTTTGATCCATCTTTATGTGAGGAGAGCTTAGTTCCCTGAGTTGAATCGGTGACAGCGACGCAACCGCGGTCGAGCGACGACAGCCCTCTCTCCGGTGAGATCCGTTGGCTTTTTGGCCAACATCGCAGCCGCAACCGCGCGCTGCTCGTGCTCATCGCTCGCCGGCGATTTGAGCGAAGACCGTGCTTTCGTGAGCACATCATAGGCGACCATCCATCGTAGGTAATTTTATTTTCATTTTTTCATCTTTGTTATTTCATTTGCAAAATTTTTTTATCACATTTACCACCCAAAATCTCACATTTATTTTAGTTCATCATCCTCACCACCACCAACCCTTTTTTTCTCCCCATCATGTTCATTCCCTGTATTAACAAAATTAAAAAAATATAAAAAAAAAGATAAAACAAAAAAAAACCCTTTTTATTACAGCAGTAAGAAAAAAAATAAAAAAAAATAGAAAAAATAAAAAAAATCACGGCAGCAGCAGTGGGAGGCAACCCACCGCCGTCGCCATCTCCTTCAAGGGAGCAGCAGCGGCCAAGCCACCGCCGCCCCCTCCCTCCGTCGCCATCAGCGGCGACCCGCCGCGCCTCCGCCGGCCGCGACAGCCGACCGCCCGCCGTCCCGTCGAAGCCGCCCTCCGCTGGGTTCATCTCTCGCCGCCGCCAGAGCGCCGGCTCCTCACCGCCGCACTGCCCTCCGCCACGGCCGCGCGCGCGTGGGAGGCGCCGCCTCCAGCCCCAGCGGCGGCCGCCGCCGTCCCGACGCCGCCCACCCCCTTTGGGTTCACCTCCCCCATCGTGAGGAAGAATAAGAAGGTAAAGTTTTAAATTTTTTTATTGTAAAAATTATGTAACTTTTGTATATAGTTTTGGTAATTGCAAAATGGTCCTTGTACACGTTTTTGATGTAAATATTGTTTTCTGTTTTGCACGAACAACCATGTGTTTATGCATTGATTTGGACCTCATTTATGCATCTTTTTATTCAATGAAAAATGGTTTGATGTTGAGCAACTAATTCTCTACCTTTTGGATATTTATTTGTATTTTTGTGAGTTATTGTGAATTATTAAAATTGTGCAACTGAACTTTTGCATATTTTACCTAATTTAGACTCTTAAATTCATATCTAACTCACGGTTACTTTAAAAATTCCACAAAAATTGTATGTGATGCCTTGATATGTGAGTAACTTACAGTCCAAATTTCACATCCATTGGAGTTGTCTTGTGCCTAAAATAAATTGTAGAGTGCTTTTAGTATTTGATTTTTAATTAAATCCACGTATATCCTTTTTACGAAATTTCAAATCTCCTGGATTCTACATCTAGTGATATAATTCACACTCTGATTAATTTGATAAGGTTGATTTATTAGAAATTATTTACTTACTGTCATTCTGATTTCACTAAAAAATTCATAAAAAATTCATAACTTGTCAAAAAAATCCAAAAAAGTACTGTAGTCTCATTGCATCATGTTTTAGTTTCAGTAATTTTTTCATAATATTTGCTTACTGTTTGTGTTAAAAATTGCGAAAATACCCATAAAAAGTCTGCATTTTTCATTGTTGCATTTTAACCCTAAAATTCCAAAAAAATGTGTTTTGTGTTCTTCACTGAATTAAGATCCTAGGAAAATTATATTTTGGTTGAATTGGACTAATTTTCCAATAAAGTTAATTTGGCCAATTGTGTGATTTCTTAGGAGCTTAATTCACCTGCATTGGCATCCTATTTGCATTAAAAAAATCTAAAAAATACCGCACTGAAATCTAGACCTAAGTTTTTGAATTAAACCCAAGTTGTTCCTTTGCCTCCCTGAGTTCGACCCCGGACTTGCCCGGGATATAAATTAAAGCCGAGACACTCTTCATGGAGATCTTCACTCGGTTCTGACTGAATCGCTAAGTACACGTGCTACAACTTGATCAAATTAAACAACGTATTTAGCGACACGACACATGTCTGTGACAGATTCTGCACCACCAAATCAACAGGTTGTAGCTATCAGAGCCGTACGCTCACGAAGCCTACCGCGTGCGCCACACGCCCTTGCAGGGTATATTGCATCTTTTACCATGCACTTATATTCTTTCTTAGTTAGTCATGAAAATAAAGTTGTATCTTAGACCTTTTGCAATTAGACCCTTGTATTTTCAGTATTTGCATTTGAGTCCGGTCTGGGTGAACTCGTGTCGTTCCACGTGCTCAGTGGTTTATTTGCACTATATTCCCTGTACTTCCTGGATGTTACATTTTGAATGGAACTTTTTAGTATTTGCATGTATGCCCCTATGAGCCTGGGTCACGTATAGTGCGCATAGTTGTCTGTCAATTTTGCAGGTATGGTCCTAAGCTTTTAATCGTGTTATATTTTGGACTTTAACTTTTGTATAATTGCAAGTAGGTCCCTATGTGTTGTGTGTGTTGTTTTTAATCAAATAATTACTAAATCAACTCCAAAAATTCCACAAAAATAAGATTTTATCCTGGTAACACGTAATATTTATGTTAGTTTTTGTGAATTAATTTAGTTTTATTTGCTATTTTTAAAAATCAAAAATCCCTAAAAAGTGTTCTGTTTGTTTTATAAAATATCAAAAAAATATAAAATTGTTTTAAAAATTATAAACAAATTTGCGTGCTTATTTTTGTTTGCTTTCAATCCACTACCGTTTTCTTTTTTAAAATCATTATAAAACCCTAAAATTGCAAGAGACTCAAAAACATATAAAAATTATTAAAAATTATAGAAAAGTTAAAAAAGGTTTTCAGTTGTTATAGTTAGATATTTTTATTTGCTTTTTCATAAAAATCACACGTAGAACATTAAAACATTTTTATAATTTTAAACTTGCCTTTTAGTCTAGGTTGTACATTATTTTACTGTTTTGATCTTGTTTCATTTCTATAAAATCAAATAAAAATAGGAAAAATCCCATAAAATTACCAAAACTTCTGAATATTTTAGAAAAATTAAAAACATTTTTTCCAATTTTTGAGTATTTTTAGTCTCAAGAAAAATGGTTAAAGCTTGTTTTCAACTTGTTCTTTTTATTAGTTTTCTCATTTTGAAAATATAAAAAAATTTTGTAAATTAAAAACCATAAAAATATATTTTTATTCCTCTGATTTCCGACTACTTCATACTTTTTCGTGCTCCTTGTGTTCGACCCTGGTCGCTATACCAGGTTAAATAAATAACGGAGATCGCTGACATTGGATTTCATGATTTGATTGATTTATTTATGTGGTCTTGATTTTTCTTATTGAGTCCGTTCGGTTGATTGGGGTTGCAACGACCCCTGATTATTTTTTATACTTAACCCTAGTCAGTTGAACGCTCATCAGAATGGCGCTGTTGTTGGGGAGCACAGCTTAGTAGTCAATTTTCTGCCTTTTGATTTATTTTGATATCTATCTTTTATAATTGTGTTCTGGCCCATTTCTGTTTTCTTTTTGTACGAGGAACTGTCCGGGGACGCTTTGGAGGAGAACCACATCCGAGGAGGAGCAGGAGCTGTAGCAGAGATAATTATAATCGATAGACTAGCATAGCTAGTTTCTTTTCAGCAAACTCTTTATTATTGTTGTAATAACATAGGGACACTCAGACTTTTTCTGGACTTGGCATATCGGGGTCTGTTTCACCGAGCATCGGTGTGCTCAGGGGACCTCACGGTGGTTTTTCACCGGTTTTGTTTTCTTTGCATTTTCTTCCTTTGATTCTCGAAGAATTTGGCCCCTAGATTTAAGAATTTCTTTGATTGCGACATAAATAATTAAGGCCAAATCCCTAATATCTTGCCTGCACATATAGTTTGTAATTTGACCTTAATAAAAATCATAATAAAAAGTTAACCTGATTGAGTAAGAGATCACATGCCACTAAAGGCCATATACAGCGTGTGCAGGATCTGTTGTGGCGGACATCGATTGGCATCCGAGACCGGACATCGATCCCTCTCTCTAATCAGTTAACTATTGTTCTTCGCGATCTTAGAAATTGCTCATCTAAGGTTGTTTTCTTCTTGCAACATTTAGATTAGTTTAAATTCTATCTTTAATTTATGCGTAGATCACCTACATGTAGAGTGTTGGAGTCAGGTACACCTTTCTTACTTTGCATGCATTAAACGTTTTGATCGCGCGTCGGCTTTTTGGACTTCTTTCCCCGTTTTTGGACTTAAAATAATCAGGAGATCGAAAAATCTATTAGGCATATGTTTGATTATTGAAAAATATCATAAAAAGAGAAATCATAAAATTGTGACTACTAATCAAACCTGATCCTAAAAGACATCTTATTTAAAAATCTATCGTGGGAGAGTCATCCCCTCATTGTTTGGTTTGCTTGCACGAGAGAGTGACCCATACACTAGAATAGACCCACTCCTGAACTCTTGTTATACTACTGGTCTTGGGGTTAGTCGTTCTCCAGTAAAGATCGCTCCGATCTCCAACAAAGTGGGCCGAATATCCTTAACAGAGCGAGTTGATCGGGTAGCCGGTAAATGGTCTGCAACTTATACTGGCTGGGAAAGATCTAGCTTTGGGATTGGGCCAGTATCTTGGGAGCATCGGGTTTCCAATATCTCTCTTAATCGCTCTGCAAAACTGACTTATCACCTAAATAAAATTGACAAGATAAACAACTGAATCTTCATGGTCATCAGCTTCACATTGTGTAGATAAAATTGGGGTTTGACTTCTGATCTTGTTTGTTTCAAGATCCCGTCCGCATCTTCTTCCACATTATGATGATGGGCCAGAGCTCCCTTAGGCAGCTCTGCTTTCGAGCACTCCGCCCAATTCATCTAAGAAGGTTCGGGAGAGCCTAGACCCACTCTCCGAACCCGAGTTTGATTCCGCCCTTTTCCCCCTCGACCACCCTTCTTCCAGTCCTGAGGTGCCTGAGCAGAGACCAACACATATATTTGTTCATTTGATGGCACCTTAGTTAGGGTCTTTTGTTTTTGCAGAGACCCACGAGATGGCCAACAGTGAAGAGCGCACCGATGGACAGCATCAGAGTACCACATAAGTTCTAGACCAGGGCGCCATCAACAACACCTTATTAGCCTCCATGGAGATGATGTAGAGGCAGATTAGACACCAGGGAGCCTTCATGGCAGAGGTGCGCTGAGAGATGGTACATATGTGAGCCGATAGAGGAGAGCCGCACCGAGCAGGCAGTGGAGAGATTCCAGAGGTTGGAGGAGGTGGAGGACAACCAGATGAGCCGCAGGCGCTAGCCAGACTCGCCAGGCCGATGAGGGAGTTGCACAACCCTGGTGCAACCCTTACACACAAATGGATCCAGCTTCCGGTGATTCTGGGTGACTTCAAGCTCCCTCCCTAGACCATTCAGCTCTTGCCCAAGTTCCATGTGCTTGCCACCGAGGAGTCGCATCTACACCTGCAGTAGTTCGAGATGATCTGTATCATTGTCCACGACAGATTCATGGATGAGGATACCATCATGATGATGGCATTTCCATCCTCCCTCGTCGACAGAGCAGCCAACTGGCTGAAGCATTTAGGGAGATATGTGACTTCGTGGGAACAACTCCAAATCAAGTACTTGAACAAGTACTATCCACTCGACCGGATGAACACAGTGCGAGCTCTGATCAACAATTTCTCTATGATCCCCAACGAGCAGTTCCATAAGGTGTGGGATCATTTCTGTGAGATCATCGACCGGTGCCCACATCACGACATCTCCAAGCCCAATCGCTGACACCGGAGCTGTAGGGGTTTGTGAATGCTTCTTGTGGGGGCTCCTATTTTGCTAAGGACGAAGATCAGATCAGGGCCATATTTGAGGAAATGGCTGAGAATTATACAGTTATGTCCCAGACCCGGCTCTACACTCAGGGGAAGCCTCCACCCCATGCCGTGTCCTATCAAAGGATAACACAAGTTGGTATAGGTCCATCCATCTCTTCAGCAGCCGCAACACAAGCAGAGTCGTCGGCCACTGATATGGGCATTATCAACGAGAAGCTGGACCGCATCGAGATAATCGAGAAGAAGCAGTGCCACGACATGACTCAGATAGATCAGTTGGCACAGACCTTGAGTGACCTAAAGTCCCAGATCATGGGTCTCCAGGAGGCACATACGACTTCTTAGACTCGTCTCAGGTCACGAGCTGATCATAGAAGCAGCGGCTCATCCCAGACCTCCGCCCAGTACTGACAGGTTCACCACATCCAGGCGGAGCCGGTCCAACAGTTGCAGCATCAGTACTCTCAGCCACCACCATCTCAGGACACCCAAGTGGTGGTGTACCAGCAGGATCAACCACTGGAAGTTCTTCCTCCACCCCCTACGAGCAGGAGTCGTTGATGAAAGTCAACGGGATTTGGTATTGACCGACAAAAGCCTGAGATCCACCGAGATCACCCAGGATTCAGGTGGTTGATCGGAGGTCCCTCATCCTAGCAGCAGCCTCCAACTCAGGTGGATAGTTTGGCCAGCAGATCCAATGGACCCAGTTCTCCCACCAGCCACAACAACAACACTTTCAGTCGGGTCCTCACCCTTACCACAGGGACAACAGTGGAGGCAGCACCTGCAGCAGCCTCAACAAAAGCATTCTCAACCTCCCCCTCACCAATTCCAGCCGCAACAACCTCATTTTTAATGAGGCAACCCATCTGGTTCTCATGGGCCAGCCTATGAGAACCCAGCTCTTGATGATCTAGCCTGCCTCCTCTCCAACCAGCAGGCATCATTTAGACGGGAGATTGATGAGTTTCTCCAGGAAGTGAGGGAGATCATCAAGGGAAAGGCCGCCATACCCGCTCAGATTGAGCCCAACCCGAATAACCTCAAGAGAAAATCTGAGCAGGTACATTTTACAGAGACCACATCTCCCAGTGATTTATTGGGTGACATTGCTTCATATACATTTGATGCTGACTTTGTTACACTTAGGAATGTAGGATGCTAGCCAGTGGCGCCTCGTCTGAGCGACGACACCACGAGGATTCAGGAGCGCAAGACGAGGAGGAAAGTAGTGTCGATGCCGCTAATGTTGATGTTGATGACGGTGGTGCTGAAGCCACCAAGGATGACAATCCAGCCGACGGTATTGAGGCCATCGCTTCTCCAGATGCAGAGGGTGGTATTGACGCCACCATACTAGATGATGCTGAGCCAGAGTGCGATGCTGATGCCGCAAAGTACGATGTCATGGGTGGAACTAATGCCACCCCTTCTATTACAGCTATGCCACCTCCAGTTTTTGTATCTCGAGACATTATGAAAAATACCAAACTATTAATAAAGGAAAGGTTTCTTCATCTTCGAGTCCATATATGATGATTGATGATACTTGTATGGATTCCATACCTTCTCAACAACAATAACATTCTCCTAGCCCTCTATCTGAGGAGGGCCCAACGATCCTCTTTCCTCAAGAACTCCACTTTGCGAAGGGGAATAAAAAAGAAAATTCAAGAAAAGACCATCAGTAAGAGTTCAGCCAACAGATGATTGATAGATTCCATATCCAGTTGATTCTACAGGAGGCACTTGAGCACATCTCTCTCTTCTAGAAGAACTTGAGAGAGAATACCACTATCTACAGGAAGAAGAGGAACCATCAGGCAGAAATCCATGTGCTGACCTGTGCCACCTGCTTCGCCATCCAGAACCGTCTGCTAGACAAGAGGCCAGATGCAGGAGCTCCCTACATCAGATGCCACATTCATGAGCAGAGATTCGACCGTACTCTATTAGACAGTAGCTCTTCCATCAACTTCCTTCCGACAGCCTGACCGGTTCAAGTTTGGCCCTCTTCGACAGAGCAAGATAGTTCTTTAATTTGCCGATAGATCTGTCAAGAGGTCAAAGGGGTTGTTGAAGGACGTAGTCGTCAAAATTTAGGGCCTGAAATTTCCCGTGGACTTCATTGTGTTGGACATGGAGATCCCTAAATCTGTGATCGATACCCCCATCATTCAAGGACATCCATTCTTATCCACAGCAAAGCAGTGTCCGACCATGATAGTGGGAAGGTATACTTTCGTGTCAACGGCGAGAGTATACAATAGAGACGATCGACGATACTAGAGCTCGAGATTCAGCTTGCTCAAAGCAGTTCAGTGATAGAGAGTAGACGACAGAGGCAGAGCGAGATGTCCACCAAGAGTGAGACTTTGTGATGACTGATGATGAAGCCGCTTGGTTAGATCCCGTTTCATGAGCCCTTCTCTCGTCTTCAGGTGCTGCCGATTCACAGTTTCTAGCAGAGGAGAGTTTGACGAGCACACTCTTGGCTGAGGACATTTTTGAGGCCGACAACCGTAGTCAGGACAGCAAAGCAGATTTTATGTCTTGTGATTCTGATTCAGATCCCTCGGATTTAGACATAGACTGGGCAGAATTTGATGATTTATTACATGTTTGATTTCCATAGAGCCAGCGGCTAGGGTGGAGACTATACCAGCATCGAGTACAGATGCACCAGCAGGGCAGTCTTCACCACTTTTGCATGATCAACGAGAGTTCTCTCATTCAGATCTGGTTGCATTCACTCAGATTTTTCAAAAGACAGATTTGCCAACTCCCAATTGTTATGAACAGAAGCCTTTGCCGTAGTCGCTGAAGTATAGGTTACTTGCAGGTGAGCATGAGATGTACCCAGTCATTATCTCAGCAGACTTGACTGGAGAGAAAGAATCTCGATTGGTGGAGGTTCTTGAAAAAGAACTGCAAGGCAATAGGATGGAGCATAGCTGATCTCTAGGGGATGAGTCCGGCTCTGTGCTCCCACCATATCTTGAGGAGGACGTGAAGCCGTCATGTGAGCTCCAGGGTCGGTTGAACTCAAATCTTCGCGAGGTGGTCATGAAAGAAATCTCGAAATGGTGGAGCGCCTCTTTTATCTACCCCATCTCCGAATCCAAGTGGGTTAGTCTATTGCATGTCGTGCCCAAGAAGATGGGAATCACTACAATTGAGAATGAGTTCAGAGAGGATATAACTATCTGGGTACCCACTTCTTGGCGAGTCTGTGTGGATGACAGACGATTGAATCAGGCCACCAAGAAGGATCATTTCCCGCTGCCTTTTATTGATAAGATTATAGAGAGGCTAGCTGGGTAGAGTCACTACTGCTTTCTTGACGGGTACTCTGGATACAATCAGGTGGCCATAGCAGCCGAAGACCGGGATAAGACGACATTCACTTGTCCTTTTGGGACTTATACTTTCAGATGAATGCGCTTTGGTCTATGTAACGCCCCGACGACATTCCAAAAGTGCATATTGCCCATTTTCTCGGACATGGTGGGTGACTGTTTAAAGGTCTCCATGTGCATGTTGGCCATTTTCTCGGATATGGCAGGTGACTGTTTAGAGGTCTTCATGGATGACTTTTCGATCTACGGAGACAGGTTCGACGCTTTTCTTGACTGCCTAGACCGCGTTATTCAGCGCTGCAAAGAGGTCCATCTTGTCTTATCTTGGGAGAAGAGTCACTTCATGGTGACTCAGGGGATGGTGCTTTGTCATATCATCTCCAACAGGGGCATGGAGGTTGATCTGGCCAAGGTGGATATCATCAGGAAACTCAACCCACCGTCCAACTTGCGGTAGTTACGGTCTTTCCTAGGGCATGTCAGTTTCTACCGATGTTTTATTCATGACTTCAGCAGGATTGCTCGACCGTTGACTGATCTGTTGACAAAAGACACCGAGTTCATCATAGATGATAAGTGTCTTGCGTCATTTGAGACTCTCAAGAACCTACTCATTGAGGCTCCTGTCCTTCAACCACCTGATTAATCTCTCCCATTCAAGATCGTGACGGTTGCCTCCAATTTTGTCGTGGGGGCCGTTCTAGGATAGAGGAGGGATGTAGTGCCATTTGCCATTCACTATGCTAAGCGTACATTGGATGCTACACAGCGCAACTATACTATCACGGAGAAAGAGATGCTAGCCATAGTTTTTACCTTGGACAAATTTAGATCATATATTCTTGGATCCAAAGTGACTATCTTTATTGATCATACCGCCATTAGGGATCTCATGGCAAAAAAGGATGCCAAAGCGAGACTGACTAGATGGATCCTTCTACTCCAGGAGTTAGATATTGAGATTAGGGACAAACCTGGAGTCAAGAATATGATGGCAGATCATCTCTCCTGTTTGGAAAATCTTGAGGAATCTGAGCAGACTGGTCCCATTACAGAGACCTTCCCAGATGAGGTGATCATTGCTATCGCCTCACTCCCATGGTACGCCGACATTGTGAACTATCGTGTTGCCAAGAATGTTCCACAAAGTAGACCCAGGCAACGACTTGAGACTTTCCTTGTGAAGGCCAAGTCATACCACTGGGAGGATCCCATCCTTTATCATAAAGGAGGGGATAGCGTCTGGCATCAGTGCATTCCTCAGGAGGAGCATCACAGCGTCCTCACATACTGCCACAAGCTTGAGGCAGGAGGACATCATTCTGGGAGGAGAACAACACAAAAAGTGCTCCAATCGGGACTATGGTGGCCTACCCTAATGAAGGATTCTGATGAATTCGTGAAGAGGTGTATTGAATATCAGAGGATGGGCACTTGCGGATAACGTGATATGATGCTGATGCAACCCAATCACTTCTGTGAGGTTTTTGACGCATGGGGCATTGATTTCATGGGTCCATTCCTTAAGAGTCAGGTATTTGAGTACATTCTGTTGGTTGTTGATTATGTGAGCCATTAGGTTGAGGCCATACCCGCCCGAACCGCAGATGCTAAGATTTTTTGCAATTTTTGAGGGAAAATATCATTTCATGGTTCGAGGTGCCTAGAGTTTTGATATCTGACGGGGGGTCTAATTTTATCAAGATAAGGTAATGGCCCTTGCTAATGAGTTCAACATAGACCATCGAGTTGCCACTCCATATCATCCTCAGAAAAATGGTCTTGCTGAAGTATCGAATCGGGAGATCAAGAAGATATTGCATAAGGTAGTCTGCCCAGACCGAAAGGATTGGTCACAGCTTTTGGACTCAGTCTTGTGGGCATATCAGACTTCCTTCAAGACTCCTTTAGGTACATCTCCCTTTCATCTCGTTTATGGCAAGCCCTGCCATTTACTTGTTGATATTAAACATAAGTCACTATGGCCTATCACTGATATATTGTTGGATCCAAATAGTATAGGAGATCAAAGGAAGGCAGAATTGGCAGCCCTGGAGGAGCTTAGAGACACAGCCTTTTCAAACAGCCTACAATATAAGGAGCGAGTGAAGATATGGCATGATTCTCACATCAGCCATAAGCAGTTTGAGCCAGATCAGAGAGTATGGTTCTTTGATGCCAGGCTTATATTATTTCCATGGAAGTTGTAGAGTAAGTGGAAGGGACCATACCTGGTACGAAAGGCACATGACAATGGTAGTATCAACATATATGAGATGTCATATGAGTCCACCTTTCGCGTTAACGGACAACACCTCAAGCCATACCTTGATCATGATCCGCTGGTGGTTGACGTAACCCCGATTCATTTTGCATGAGACGTGGTCTTTGACTCACATCAGTTGCATCTCATGCCTGCTTATCACCTTCTTCTGCCTTGTATATATCCATACATCCATATCATCTCATTCTTTAATCTAACACCCATCTGCATCTTGTGATTATGTTATACTTAGGGTGTACCTTACCCTAAGTATAGGGGGTGTCAGATTTTTTACTATTCTTTTGATTCGTTTTACCTCTGTTTTGTTGCCTATACTTAGGGATATTTTACCCTAACTATAGTGTAGGTAGACCCTTTACATTCTCTCACTCGGTTTTCCCTTTGTGTACAGTCTAAATTATTAGGATTACTTGATCCTAAGTATAGGGGGAATCACCGAGCTCTATTCATTCTATTCTTTGATTCGTCGTTGTAGTATAGCCCTTCTTTTCACTTCCCTATATTAAGCACGAGTTATGTCTTCTTCATTGCTCTTTGATCACTCTGAGGACTTCGTTCGAGCCAAGTATAGGGGGTGTCGTATATATATTATATATACTTTAGCCATAACTCATACTTTGAGTGAGTGTGTTAATAAATAAAATGGCTAAAATTGCTCATTTAAAAATCAAAAAAATTTTAAAATTTTCATGTACATTAAATTCTTTCTTAAACATACATAGCTATTTATAAAAGATAGTTTTGTACAAATGTTTGTAAAAATGTTCTGCTTGTGAAAAGTTTGTAAATACTTTTGTATCAAAACTATGTATATAGTACAAAATTATTGTAAAATGTTTGAAAAATAAAAGTTTGCAAAAATCTATGTGAAAATGTGCGTAACTAGTTTGCAAAAATTCCGTGTTCATACATGCATTCAAACATTTTCAAAAATTTTGCACATTTTTCAAAAACTTTGTATAAAAAGATTTTTGTATATATTTATATGTCCTTCATAATCATAGTTAACATTTAAACTAATCTGGAATGAAATTTGAAAATGGAGCTTGGTTAAGACCTTAATGTACATAATTCTCAGAGGAACCTTATAGGATTTGGGGTTAAGACTTTTCAGGTCCATTGGTGACTTAATTCTTTGAGTCCACTAGGCTATGTTCACATGTCATCTTGATGAGCCTAAGTAGAACATTTAACTACTCACACATGACTCGCACAGACAATGGCTTTACTTGGACCAGCATTTTGCACTCAGCTCCACACGGATGTGGTGGTGAGGAGGCAATTTTCCTTTGGCTTGGTAGCATACGAGGGTAGTACTTCTAGGCGGAACCTCTCATTTTCCTTTAGGGAGGGAAATGCATCTCAACTTGGTCTAGCGTTGTTGAGGTATAAAGACATGAGTTGTGGGTTGCAATAATGCTTCAAAAGAGGGATAGTCTACTGGCTCAAGAAAAAAAAGTCCTCATGTATATATGTTGCACCATGTAGATATGTTGTAGAGATGCACATCAAATAAATGTGTGCAAAAGAAAGAAAAACTCCAAAAAAAGTGGCAGGTCTGATAGACAATAAAATTGCATGTCGGAGTTTATATAGCCAAATAAAGCAAAGCTTATGTTACACCTTCTCATCTCATGAATCTTACAGCGGGAGATTTAGCTACACTGGTTGAGCTCCCAGGGATACGTGGCTACACTGGCCATTGTCCATTCTCTTCTTTCCCCTCTTCTTGCGTCGGTTGAACTTGAACTTAGAAGGGATACCCCGCTCCTCGAGGAAAGAGCTGTTAGACTAGGGAATTAGAGTTACCTTGCTGAGGGAGGTTGTTGTGAGGTGGGGATCTACATATCACTTACACAGTACTAGAAAAGATTCATGGCCATTAGAGTTTGTATATGTAGACTTATTCTGATCTGGATTATCGAGGAGTCTTGACCATAGATTGGTGGAACTTAGAGGTTGTTGAGTCTTAAACCTAGGTCTAAATAAGGTTCCGACAAACTAATAATCCAAAGGTCTGACTGAGCTCCATACTTTAATTTAGTGAAGACAAGTTTCATAATCAACCTTGATTCTCCTTCTTTTTCTTCTCTTTTTCACTTCTTTTTCAAATAATTATTTGCTAAAGGACAAGAAGAAAGGTAAAGTATAGGGGGTGATGAATCCATGATTCTCACTCTTTGTTCTTTTATTTTAGCTATTTATCTTGGCAAAGCATCATGTAAATAGGGGTAAATACAATAAGTTAGCATTCAACATGCATGTGTTAACATTGTATAATTAGCAGGTATTTGTGTAAAAATAAAAGAATAAAGGAAAAGAAAAAGAAAAGAGGTATTTAGAATAAATATAGAGTGACCTGAACCCCAAGAAAAGGTCAAGCCTTGACCTGATCGCCAAAGAAAATAAGTAGAGAGAGATAGGGCCTACTCTATGTTGTACAAATTACTGATATATGTAAATAATTATTTTTGATAAAATATAATAATAATAATATTACCTCCTTGTATATATTTCTAAAAATAAATTAAAAATATAATAAAAATAAAATCCTTTCCAATTTGTACAAAATACATGTATATATGTTCACTCCCTATTTATTTTACACTCCCTATTTATTTTATACATGTAAATAAATCATAAAAATAAAATAAAAATTATTTTGCATCCCTAAAAACATGTGGAAAATATATAAGATACAAAATTCGGGTATTTATGTAAAACTAACAAATTAAAAATAATTGTACAAACTATATAGGTATATTATACCTGTATATATAACTATATATTGTATATAGATTAATTTATTTTTCATAAAAATAATTAAAAATCACAGAAAAATAGTTTGAAAAATAATAAACATTTTTCATTTTACATACTTTTTATTTTGAAGTCATTTACTATTTTTTCGATTTTGTAAATATTTTGTAAAATCGAATTTTCTGATTGGTCTAGCTCGGGTGTTGACCTCCGGTCAACGTCTCCCCCTTTCCGGGTCAGACCCGGATAGTGTTCGCCAGACCATTCTTCTCCCCTTTTTCCAGTCTGACTCCGAGCTCCTTCTGCCTCAAGATTTGGACCCGATAAAACTCGTACATCTGACATCTTCGCATGTCCTTTGGATGATCTGGATCACTCCCGGGTTTCACGCTTTTCATCTTGGACCTTCTAAACCCTCAAGCATTCTATATAGTATCTCTTCTGCCTACCCAGAGCGCTAGCTCATACCTCACCCTTCCTTCCACCCCGAGGCACCTTTGGTTGAGTGACAGCTACCGGAGGCCACCCTTGGAGCGGAGTTGGGTCGCGTGGTTCATGCAGCTCAGCTACGTGGCCAGCAAGCACCGTCGCGTCTAGCCTCCCGGCCTTCCACAGCTTAGTCGAGGCCACAACCCTATCTTCTTTCCCGAATCTGCTCCGCTCCAGTCGTCAGAGCCTCATCTCACCTTCATACCCATATCGGTCAAATTCCCTACGAACGTTCACCTTTCACCATAGCCTGATCATCCTTAGGCTCGACATTTTGGTCGGAATTAGGGCAGCGACTCCCATCATTCACCTTCGCCGGGGGTCAAATTCCATCCACCCTCGTTTCTCTGTATTTCTCCAAGCAATAATCCTCGTCGAAGCTATGCCTGCGAGCGGTGTACCCACTGCAGTTCCTGTAGCGCACGGAAGACCTTCATTTGGCCCTCGATCGCTCAGGTGAGTAGCTCCAGATGCACCTCCACCGCGATGGTCATCCGATCATCCATCTTCACATTGGAGGTTTCCATCAGACGCGGAGTACCTTCATGACGCTCCATCCCTCCTGGGTGAGCTCATCGTCCCGGTGGATCTCTTCCAGTCACCAATCAAAGTTCACCTGGGGGTTGTTCTTCCTCCATCTTCGTTTGCTGTTGGATATCCCCGCCTCCTGCCAGATTGCATCACAGCCGCCCCACAGAAAGCTATCGCGGCCGTTAGATCAGAGCTGTAGTGCCAGACCCAGCCGCATGTCCGCGATAGATTCTGCACCGTCAGATCAACAGGTGGAAACCATCATAACCGTACGCCCACGAAGCCTCCCGCATGCACCACGTACCCCTACAGGGTATATTGCATCTTTTACCCTGTACTTATATGCTTTTTTTAGTTAGTCCCGAAAATAAAGTTGTAGTTTAGACCTTTTGCAACTCGGTCTGGGTGAACCCACGTGTCATTCCACGTGCTCAGTAGTTTATTTCACGTGTCGGTTGCGTTGAAATAAATATACTGTCACGGAGAAAGAGATGCTAGCCATAGTTTTTGCCTTGGACAAATTCAGATCATATATTCTTGGATCCAAAGTGACTATCTTTACTGATCATGCCTCCATCTGGTACCTCATGGCAAAGACGGATGCCAAAGCGAGACTGACTAGATGGATCCTTCTACTCCAGAAGTTTGATATTGAGATTAGGGACAAGTCTGGAGTCAAGAATATGGTGGATGATCATCTCTCTTATTTGGAAAATCTTGAGGAATCTGAGCAGACTGATCCCATTACAGAGACCTTCCCAGATGAGGCGATCCTTGCTATCGCCCCACTCCCATGGTACGCCGACATTGTGAACTATCTTATTGCCAAGAAAGTTCCACAAGGTTGGTTTAAGCAGTGACTTGAGACTTTCCTTGCGAAGGACAAGTTACCACTGGGAGGATCCCATCCTTTATCATGAAGGAGGGGATAGCATCTGGCGTCGGTGTATTCCTCAAGAGGAGCACCACAACGTCCTCACATACTGCCACAAGCTTGAGGCAGGAGGATATCATTCTGGGAGGAGAACAACACAGAAAGTGCTCCAATAAAGCCTATGGTGGCCTACACTCTTCAAGGATTCTGATGAATTCGTGAAGAGGTGTATTGACTGTCATAGGATGGGCACTTGCGGACAATGTGATATGATGCCAATGCAACCTATTCACATATGTGAGGTTTTTAACGTATGGGGCATCGATTTCATGGGTCCATTCCCTAAGAGTCAGGGATTTGAGTACATTCTGTTGGTTGTTGATTATGTGAGTCATTGGGTTGAGGCCATACCCACCCGAATCGCAGATGCTAAGATTGTTAGTAAATATTATGAGGAAGAATATCATTTCACAGTTCGGGGAGCCTAGAGTTTTGATATCTGACGGGGGGTCTTATTTTATCAACGATAAGGTAAAGTCCCTAGCTAACGAGTTCATCATAGACCATCGAGTTGCCACTCCATATCATCCTTAGACCAATGGTCTTGATGAAGTATCGAACCGGGAGATCAAGACAATACTGCATAAGGTAGTCTGCCCAGACGAAAAGATTGGTCACAGCTTTTGGACTCGGTCTTGTAGGCATATCAGACTTCCTTCAAGACTCCTTTAGGTACATCTCCCTTTCGTCTCATTTATGGCAAGCCCTACCATTTACCTGTTGAGATTAAGCATAAGTCACTATGGGCTGCACTGATATATTGTTGGATCCAGAGAGTATAGGAGATCAAAGGAAGGCAGAATTGGCAGCTCTGGAGGAGCTTAGAGACACAACCTTTTCAAACAGCCTACAGTATAAGGAGCGAGTGAAGATATTGCATGGTTCTCATATCAGCCTTAAGAAGTTTGAGCCAGATTAGAGAGTATGGTTGTTTGATGCCAGGCTTAGAATATTTCCATGGAAGTTGCATAGTAAGTCGGAGGGACCATACATGGTCCGAAAGGTGCATGACAATGGTAGTGTCGACATATCTGAGATGTCATCTGAGTCCACCTTTCGTGTTAACGGTCAGCGCCTCAAGCCATACCTAGATCATGATCCATTGAGTGTTGACGTAGCCCTGATTCATTTTGTATGAGACATGGTCTTTGACTCACATTAGTTGCATCTCATGCCTGATTATCACCTTCTTCTCCCTTGTATAGATCCATATGTCCATATCATCTCATTCTTTAATCTAATGTCCCATATGCATCTTGTGATTATACTATACTTAGGGTGTACCTTACCCTAAGTATGGGGGGTGTCAGATTTTTTATTATTCTTTTGATTCATTTTACCTCTGTTTTGCTTCTTATACTTAGGGATATTTTACCTTAAGTATAGGGGAGGTAGACCCTATACATTCTCTCACTTAGTTTTCCCTTTGTGTACAGTCTGCTATTTTTAGGATTACTTGATCCTAAGTATAGGGGGAATCATCGAGCTCTATTCATTCTATTCTTTGATTCGTCGTTGTAGTATAGACCTTCTTTTCACTTCCCTATATTAAGCACGAGTTATGTCTTCTTCATCGCTCTTTGATCACTCCAAGACATCGTTCGGGCTAAGATAGGGTGTTGTCGTATATATATTATATATACTTTAGCCATAACTCATACTTTGAGTGAGTGTGTTAATAAATAAAATGGCTAAAACTCATTTATTAAAAAATCACAAAAATTTTAAAATTTTCACTTACATAAAATTCTTTCTTGCACATACATAGCTATTTATAAAAACTATTTTTGTACAAATGTCTGTAAAAGTGTTTTGCTCGTGAAAAATTTGTAAATACTTTTGTATCAAAACTATGTGTATAGTACGCAATTTTTGTAAAATGATTGAAAAATAAAAGTTTGCAAAAATCCCTGTGAAAATGTATGTAAATAGTTTGCAAAACTTCTGCATTCATGCATGCAATCAAACATTTTCAAAAATATTGCACATTTTTCAAAAATTTTGTATAAAAAGATTTTTGTATATACTTGTATATTCTTCTGAATCATAGTTGACATTTAAACTAGTCTGGAATTAAATTGGAAAATGGATCTTGGTTAAGACCTTAATCCACCTAATTCTCAGAGGAACCTTATAGGATTTGGGGTTAAGACTTTTCAGGTCCATTGGTGACTTAAATCTTTGAGTCCACTAGGCTATGTTCACATGTCATCTTGATGAGCCTAAGTAGAACATTTAACAAGTCACACATGACTCGCATATACAATGACTTTACTTGGACCAACACTTTACACTCAGCTCTATACGGATGAGGTGGTGAGGAGGCAGTTTTCCTTTGGCTTGGTAGCATACGAGGGTAGTACTTCTAGGAGGAACCTCTCATTTTCCTTTAGGGAGGGAAATGCATCTCAACTTGGTCTAGCGTTTTTGAGGTCTAAAGACGGGAGTTGTGGGTTGCAATAATGCTTCAAAAGAGGGATAGTCCACTGGCTCAAGAAGAAAAAGTCCTCATGTATATATGTTGCACCATGTAGATATGTTGTACAGACGCACATAAAAAAATGTGTGCAAAAGAAAGAAAAACTCCAAAAAAGTGGCGGGCCTGATAGAAAATAAAATTGCCCGTCAGAGTGTATATATCCAAATAAAGCAAAGCTTATGTTACACCTTCTCATCTCATGAAGCTTGCAGCGGGAGACTTAGCTACACTGGTTGGGCTCCCAGGGATACGTGGCTACACTGGCCATGGTCCATTCTCTTCTTTCCCCCTCTTCTTGAGCTGGTTGAACATGAACTTAGAAGGGAATACCTCACTCCTCGAATAAGAGCCGCTAGACTATGGAATTAGAGTTACCTTGTTGAGGGCTATTGTTGCCTTGTCATTTCTGAGGTGGGGAGCTACATATCACTTACAAAGTACAAGAAAAGATTCATGGTCATTAGAGTTTGTGTATGTAGACTTGTTCTGATCTGGATTATCAAGGAGTCTTAACCATAGATTGGTGGAACATAGAGGATGTTGAGTCTTAAATCTAGGTCCAACTAAGGCTCCGACAAACTAATAATCAAAAGATCTGACTGAGCTCCATACTTCAATTTAATGAAGACAAGTTTAATAATCAACATTGATTCTCCTACTTTTCTTTTCTTCTCTTTTTCACTTCTTTTTCAAATAAGTGTTTGATAAGAGACTAACAAAGGTAAAGTATGGGGGGTGATGAATCCAAGATTCTCACTCTTTATTCTTTTATTTTAGCTATTTACCTTGACAAAGCATCATGTAAATATGTGTAAATACAATAAGTTACCAATCAACATGCATGTGTTAACATTGCATAATTAGCATGTATTTGTGTAAAAATAAAAGAATAAAGGAAAAGAAAAAGGAAGTAGGTATTTAGAATAAATACAGAGTGATCTGAACCCCAAGAGAAGGTCAAGCCTTGACCTGATCGCCAAAGAAAATAAGTAGAGAGAGATAGGGCCTACTCTATGTTGTACATATTACTTATATATGTAAATAATTATTTTTGGTAAAATAAAAATAAAAATATTATTATTACCTCCTTGTATATATTTATAAAAATGAAACAAAAAAATAAAAATAAAATCCTTTCCCATTTGTACAAAATACATGTATATATGTTTCACTCCCTATTTATTTTATACATGTAAATAAATCATAAAAATAAAATAAAATTATTTTGCACCCCTAAAAACATGTGGAAAATATATAAATCACAAAATTAGGGTATTTTTGTAAAACTAATAAAATAAAAATAATTGTACAAACTACATAGGTATATTATACATGTATATAATAGTATATAATGTATACAGTTTAATTTATTTTTCATAAAAATAATTAAAATACACAGAAAAATAGTTTGAAAAATAATAAACAATTTTCATTTTATACACTTTTTATTTTGAAGTCATTTACTATTTTTTATTGATTTTGTAAATATTTTGTAAAATCGAATTTTCTGATTGGTCCAGCTCGGGTGTTGACCTCCGGTCAACGTCTCCCCCTTCCCAAGTCAGACCCAGATAGTGTTCGTCGGACCATTCTTCTCCCCTTTTTCCAGCCTGACTCTGAGCTCCTTCTGCCTCGAGATTTGGACCTGATAAACCTCGTGCATCCGACATCTTCACGTATCCCTTGGATGATCTGGATTACTCTCGCATTTCATGCTTTTCGCCGATCCTTCTATACCATCGAGCATCCTATATAGTATCTCTTCTGCCTACCCAGAGCCCTAGCTCGTACCCCGCCCTTCCTTCCACCCCCAGACACCTTTGGTTGAGTGACAGCTACCGGAGGCCACCCTTGGAGCAGAGTTTGGTCACGTGGTTCACGCAACTCAGCTACATGGCCGGTGAGCACCGTCGTGTCTAGCTTGGTCGAGGTCACAACCCTACCTCCCAGCATCAAATGGGGCTCAGGAGTCCGTCCAGAACCTCAGGTATCTTTCATACCCCCTTCATTTTCCTTTACGATTCACTCCTTCCACTTTGCACCGGCGCACCTTCATCTGCTCTGCTCCGGTCGACGCAGCCTCATCTCACGTTCATACCCGTGTCGATCGAATTCCCTACGAACGTTCACCTTCGCACCATCGCCTGATCATCCTTAGGCTAGACCTTCTGGTCGAGATTAGGGATGTGACTCCCATCCTTCACCTTCTCCGGGAGTTAAACTCCATCCACCCTAGTTTCTCTGTGTTTCGCCAAGCAATAACCCTCGTCGGAGCTACGCCTCTGAGCAGTGTACCCACTACAGGTCCTGGAGAGTGCGGAAGACCTTCATTTGACCCTCGACCGCTCAAGTGGAGCAGCTCCAGATGCACCTCCACCGTGACGGTCATTCGGTCGTCCGTCTTCACATCGGAGCTTCCCATCAGGCGCGGAGTACCTTCACGATGCTCCAGCCCTCCTTGGTGAGCTCATCGTCCTGGTGGATCTCTTCCAGTTGCTGATCGAAGTTCACCTGAGGTTTGTTCTTCCTCCATCCTCATCTATCGTTGGATATCCCTACCTCCTGTCAGATTGCATCACAACCGCCCAACTGAAAGCTATCGCAGCTGTTAGATCAGAGCAGCATCGCCAGATCCAGCCGCACGTCCACAACAGATTCTCCACCGCCAGATCAGCAGGTGGCAACTATCAGAGCCATATGCCCACGAAGCCTCACGCGTGCTCCACATGCCCCTGCAGGGTATATTGCATCTTTTACCATGCAGTTCTATGCTCTATTAGTTAGTACTGAAAATAAAGTTGTAGTTTAGACCTTTTTTCAATCCGGTCAGGGTGAACTCACGTGTCGATCCACGTGCTCAGTGGTTTATTTACACTATATTCGCTATACTTCTTGGATGTTACGTTTTGAATGGAACTTTTTAGTATTTGCTTGTATGCCCCTCTGAGCCTGGGTCACGTGTAGTGTGTGTGGTTGTCTGGATATTTTGCAGGTATGGTCCTGAGCTTTTAATCGTATTATATTTTGGCCTTTAACTTTTGGATAATTGCAAGTAGGTCCCTTTGTGTTGTGTGTGTTGTTTTTAATCAAATAATTACTCAATCAAATCGAAAAATTCCATAAAAAATTATGTGTTAGCTCCTGCTAACACATAATATGTATGGTATTTTTTGTAAATTAATTTAGTTTTATTTGCTATTTTCAAAAATTTAAAACCCCTAAAAAGTGTTTTGTTTGTTTTATAAAATACCAAAAAATTTAAAAAGTGTTTTAAAAAATTTTAAAAATTAGTTTTGTTTTTGTTTGCTTTCATTCCAGTACTATTTTCTTTTTAAAAAATCATTATAAAAACCCTAAAAAGTACAAAAGACTCAAAAACTTATAAAAATTATTAAAAATTCTAGAAAAATTAAAAAATTTGGTTTTTAGTTGCTGTAGTTAGATATTTTTATTTGCTTTTTCATAAAAATCACATCCAGGATATTAAGGTATTTTTACTATTTTAAACTTGCCTTTTAGTCCAGGATGTACATTGAGTGTATGTTCTAATCTTGTTTCATTTTTATAAAATCATATAAAAATGGGAAAAATCCCATAAAATTACAAAAAAAACATCTGAACATTTTTAAAAACATAAAAACAATTTTATTTCTAATTTTTGAGTATTTTTGGTCTCAATAAAAATTGTTAAAGCTTATTTTCAACTTGTTCTTTTTATTGGTTTTCTCATTTTGAAAATATAAAAATTTTTGCAAATTAAAAACCACAAAAATATATTTTTATTCCTCTAATTTCCGACTACTTCGTACATTACCGTGCTCCTTGTGTTCGACCCTGGTCGCTATACCAGGTTAAATAAATAGCAGAGACCGCTGACATTGGATTTCATACTTTGATTGATTTATTTATGTTGTCTTGATCCTTCTTGTTGAGTACGATCAGTTGATTGGGGTCGCAATGACCTATGATTATTTTTGACACTTAACCCTAGTCGGCCGAATGCTCATCAGTGGTCACCACTTGGGAGCAAGTCCGGACCGAGTACTTGAACAATTACTATCCACTTGGCCGGACCAATGCGGCCAGAGCCATGATTAGCAACTTCACTATGATCCCCAATTAACAATTCAATGAAGTGTGGGATCGTTTTAGAGAGCTCATCGACATGTGTCCACATCATGAGATCAACAAGCCTAACCTCGTCCAGAGTTTCTTCTGCGGGCTGACACCTGAGCTGCAGGGGCTAGTGAAGGCCTCGTATGGAGGTTCCTACTTCGCCAAGGATGAAGACCAGGGCCATTTATGAGGAGATGGCCGAAAATTACACCGTGATGTCCCAGACTAGGGTCTACACTCAGGTTAAGCCTCTCCCGCAGGCAGTTTCATACCAGAGGATAGCACGCATTGAGACCGGTCCTTCTACCTCTTCTATGGTAGCAGCATTAGTAGAGTCTTTAGCTACCGATATGGGTATCATCAACTAGAAGTTGGACCAAATAGAAATCATCGAGAAGAAAGCATGCCAGGGACTTGGCAAGATTAATAAGATTGATGAGCTGGACCAAACTCTTAGGGTGTGTTTGGTACGCGGGTTAGGGTGGGTTAAACTAGTACAGGATAACCTATTTTTGTGTTTTGGTGTTTGGATATAGGGTTAAACTAGGGGTGGGTTTGAAGTGGGGTTATTGTGATATGATTGTATTGAAGTTTGAAAAAGTGTGTAGTTATTGTGATGTGATTGTATTGAAGTTTGGAAAAGTGAGTAGAAGTGGAGTAGTTTATAATTTTTATATGATATGATGGTATAATATATTATTTTTTTGTTAGAATTAATAAAAGAGAATTAATTTATTTAATATATTAAAAAGAGAAAATGTGGGGCCCACGTGAGAGAGAAAACGAGTGGGTTAAATGGGGTAAACTCCCCAAAAACTACCCGAGCGGGGTCTTAGTGACATGAAGACCCAGATCATGTGTCTCCAAGAGGCACAAATGGCTTCTCAGCCCCATTCCAGGTGGCGAGCTGATCTAGGGAGTAGTTCATCTCAGGCATCCATCTCATATCATCAGGTTCATCACATTCAGGCGGAACCGATCCAGTCGCTCCCGCAATACCAGTTACCATCACCCCTCCTTCAGACTCAGTTGGTGGTGTATCATCTGGATTAGCCCTTGGCGTCCCTTCCCCCGCTATTCCACTATCAACAGGAGCCATTGATGGAAGTCAACAGGATTTGGTACTCCCAGTACCAACAACATCCTGGGATCCGTCGTGACCACCCCAGCTTCCGATGGTCCGCTGGAGGTGCTACATCCCAGCAGCAGCCTCCAACTCAGGTAGGGCAGGGCGCCCAACAGCAGTAGCCCCAACACTCTCAACAGCAGCCACAACATGGTCCTCGACCCGCATATCAGGGTCAACAGTGGAGGCAGCAACGGCCTCATCAGCAGTATCCCCAGCCTCCTCCTCCTCACTACCAACAACAGATCCAGTCTCATTTTCAGCAAGGCAACCTGTCCGATTCTCATCCACACTCATATGAGAACCCAACCCTTAATGATCTCGCCCGTATGCTTTCTGAACATCAAGCTACCTTCCGACAAGAGATGGATGAGTTCCTCTAAGAAATGAGGGAAATAATCAAGGGCAAGGCCGCCATACCTGCTTAGATTGAACCCACTCCTAACAATTTGAAGAGAAAGTCTGAGCAGATACAGTTTACAGAGACCGCCTCTCCTAGTGATATTCTGGATGACATTCATTATTTATTTGATGTTGATTTTGTGACACTTAGGAGAGGTAGGAAGCCAGCCGACAGACACTCTTCTAGGTGACATCCAGCTGCATATTTTAAGGCACCAGACAAAGTCTGGAGCAGTGCTGATGTCGCTAACCATGATGGTGATGGTGGTACTGATGCCACCAAGGATGATGATCCAAACGACGGTGTTGATGCCGATGTATCTCTAGTTGCAAATGGTGGTGTTGATGCCATCCAATTATCATATGATAGGCCAGAGCGTGGTACTGATGTCGCAGGTTCAAATGTTGTCGGTGGTACTGATGGAACTAAGAGTCATACAATTATTTTGTCCTCTCCTGTACCTGAGGATCTTTATGGAAAAATACAAAAAATTAAAAAACTCCATAAATAAAAAATATGAATAAAGAAAAAGTTTATGTATCTCTTTTAGATCCATCTATGGTGATTGATGATGCTTGCATGGATTCCAACATTTTACATGCTCAGTAACCTAATACCGACCCTCACTCTTCTCAGGAGGGTCCCTCTATCCCCTTCCCTCAAGCACTCCGCTTAGGGAAGGGCCCTAAATCTGAAAATCCCAAAAAGAGGCACCAAATAGAGATTCATCGAGCAGATGATAGACAGATTCCAGATCCAGCTAACTCATCAGGAGACACTTGAGCACATCCCTCTATTCCAGAAAAACCTAAATGAGAAAACCAACATCTGTACGAAGAAGAGGAGAAATCCCAATGCAGAAATTTATATGCTCACTCGTGCCACTTGCTTCACCATCCAGAACCGATTAGCAGCCAAGAGATCCGATGCAGGAGCTCCTTATGTCAGATGTCGTATTCATGAGTAACAGTTCGATCGGATCTATTAGACAACAGATCCTCGATTAACCTCCTCCTGGCTGCCTTAATTGACCTATTCGAGTTTGGCCCTCTTAGACAGAGCAAGACAATTTTCCAATTTGCAGATAGATCTGCCAAGAGACCGAAGGGGTTACTAAAGGACGTTGTCATCAAATTTCAGGGCCTGAAGTTCCCCGTGGATTTCGTTGTGTTGGACATGGAGATCCCTGAATGTGTGACCAATACCCCCATCATTTAGGTTAACCGTTCTTGGCCACAGCCAAGGCGGTATCCGATCATGATAGCGGGAAGTTATACATTCACGACGAGGGCGGGAGTATATAAATAGAGATGATTGAGGAGATCAGAGCCAGATTCAACTTGCTCCGAGCAGAGTTACGAGCAGCTAACAGATTCAGAGCTAGACTCCCACCAGGAGTTTAATTTGTGATTACAGAAAATGAAGCCATTTGGAAAGACCTGATTTCACAAGCTCTTGTCACACCTTCAGAGACTACAAAGCCACAGGTGACATCTGATGAGAATTCGGAGAGAACACTCACACATGACACATTAGAGGTTGATGATCGTGATTTGGGTAGTAAAGCATATTATGTTTCTTGTTATTCGGATTCAGATCCCTCGGGTTCAAACACTGATTTTGATTGGCATGATTTTGATGATTACTTATGTTGTGTCTGATGTCCACAGATCCTGCAGCCAGGGTGGAGATTGAGCGAGTATAGTTGATATATATCACAGCAGGGTCGTCTTCGTCAGATTCAGCGATATTTCTCCCATGCAGATTTGGTAGCCTTCACTCAAAATTTTCAGAGACCAGATCTGCTAGCTCCCACATGTCCAGAACTTGTCGTAGAGCATGAAGTACAGATTCCTTGTGGGAGACCTTGAGAAGGTCCTAATCATTATCTCAACAAATTTGATTGAAGACCAAGAATCACGTTTGATGGAGGTTCTTGAAAGAAATCGCAAGGCAATCTTATGGAGTGTAGTTGATCTCTAGAGGATAAGTCCAGCTATGTGCTCCCACCACATATATCTCGAAGATTATGCCAAGCCATTGCATGAGTTCTAGCGGAGGTTGAACCCGAACCTTTACAATGTAGTTATGAAAGAAATATCTAAGTGGTGGAGTGCCGATTTCATCTACCCCATCTCCGACTCGAAATGAGTTAGTCCTTTGCATGTGGTACCCAAGAAGATAGTTATCACCACAGTTGTGAATGAGTCTGGAAAGGAGATAGCTACCCGAGTACCTACTTCTTGGAGGGTATGTGTAGACTGCAGACGATTAAACCAGGCCATCAAGAAGCATCATTTCTCACTACCATTTATTGACCAGATTATCGAGAGGTTAGCTGGGAAGAGTCCCTACTATTTTCTTGATGGGTACTCATGATACAATCAGGTGGCCATAGCACCCCAAGACTAGGAGAAAGAGATGTTTACCTGTCCATTCGGAACGTATTAGATGGATGCCCTCTGGATTATGTAATGCCCTGGCCACATTCCAAAGGTGCATGCTTTCAATCTTCTTGAACATGGTGGAAGAATGTTTAAAGGTCTTCATGGATGACTTTTCAGTCTATGGTGATGGGTTTGATGCTTTTCTTGCATGCCTAGACCGAGTACTTCAGCGCTGCATAAAGGTCCACTTAGTCTTGGGAAAAGAGTCAATTCATGATGACTCAAGGGATAGTCCTTGTTCACATCATCTCCAATAGGGACATGGAGGTTGATCCGACCAACGTGGACATCATCAAGAAGCTCACTCCACCATCCAATTTGAGACAGTTATGATCTTTTCTAGGGCATGTCGGTTTCTACCGACGGTTCATACAGGACTTCAGTAGGATTGCCCGACCATTAACTGCTTTACTCACGAAAGACACCGAGTTTCTCATAGAAGATAAGTGTCTTTCATCCTTTGAGACTCTCAAGAATTTGGTTATTCAGGCTCCTGTCCTTGAGCTATGAGATTGGTCACTCCCATTCAATATCATGACGGATGCCTCTGACTTTATTGTAGGGGTTGTGCTTGGATAGAGAAGGGATAATATACATTTTGCCACTCACTAAGGTAGCCATACTTTGGATGCCGCTCAACGGAATTACACTATGACTGAGAAGGAGATGCTAACTGTAGTTTTCGCTCTAGATAAGTTTCGATCTTATATTCTGAGATCTAGAGTGACTAGTTATACCGATCACATCGCCATCTGATACCTCATGGCCAAGAAGGATGCCAAAGCTAGATTGACGAGATGGATCCTTCTACTCCAGGAGTTTGACATAGAGATTAAGGATAAACTTGGAGTCAAGAATGTGATGGAGGATCACTTTTCCCGATTAGAGCATCTTGAGGATTCTGATCAAACCACACCTATCATTGAGACATTCCCAGACGAGGAGATTCATGCTATCACCTCGCTCCCATGGTACGCTGACATTGTGAACTATCTAGTTGCCAAGGAAATTCCACAAGGTTGGCCCAAACAGTGACTTGAGACCTTCCTCGCGAAGGCCAAGTCGTACCATTGGGAGGATCCTACCGTTTACCACAAAGGGGGGATAGTGTCCGGCATCGATGCATTCCTTAGGAGGGGCACCATAGCATCCTCACCTATTTCCACAAGCTTGAGGTAGGAGGACATCACTCTGGGAGACAGACAATGCTGAAGGTTCTCCAATCCGACCTTTGGAGGCCTACGCTCTTCAAGGATTCAGATGAATTCGTGAGGAGACACACTGACTGTCGGAGGATGGGTACTTGTGGACAGATAGATATGACGCCGATGTAGCCCATTCACTTATGTAAGGTTTTTAACGCACGGCGCGTCGATATCATAGGTCCATTCCCTAATAGTCAGGGATTCGAGTGCATTTTGTTAGTTGTTGATTATGTGAGTTGTCGGGTTGAGGCCACCCACCTGAGCCGCAGATGCAAAAACCATTTGCAAACCATTTGCAAAATTTTGAGGAACAATATCATTTCATGGTTCAGGGTACCTAGAGTCTTGATTTCCGACAAGGGACTCATTTTATCAGCGACAAGGTAAGGGCTCTTGCTAACTAGTTCAACATTGACCATAGAGTTGCCATGTCATACCACCCACAGACGAATGGTCTTGCTTAGATTTCAAATAGGAGATTAAAACTATTTTACAAAAGGTTGTCTGCCCAGACCGAAAGGATTGGTCACAGCTTTTGGACTCGATCTTGTGGGCCTATATGACATCCTTCAAGACACCCTTGGGAACATCTCTTTTTCAACTCGTTTATCGCAAGTCATGTCATTTACATGTGGAGATCAAGAATAAATCACTTTAGGTAGTTACAGAGTTATTATTAGATACATAGAGTATAGGAGATCAAAGGAGAGCAGAATTGGTAGCCTTGGAGGAGTTGAGATATACAACCTTCTCAAGTAGCCTACAATATAAGGATAAAGTTAAGATATGGCATGATTCTTACATCAGCCATAAACATTTTGAGCCCAACTAGAGAGTATGTCTGTTTGACGCTAGGTTGAGATTATTCCCAGGGAAATTACAGAGTAAATAGAAGGGACCATACTTGGTCAGAAAGGTGCACGACAACGGTAACATTGACATATTTGAGTTGTCTTCTGAGTCCACCTTTCGCGTCAACGGTCAGTGCCTGAAGTCATATCTTGATCATGATCTTGTGACTGTTTATGTTGCCCCTATTCATTTTGTATGAGATGTGTTCTTTGACTCACACCACATGCGTATCATACTTGAGTTTCACTTCTATCCCACCTCTGCATAGATCCATATTGTCTATATCACTCATTCATTTGGTTTAATACCCAGATCCATCTTATGATTTTGCTATACTTAGGATGTACTTGATCCTAAGTATAGGGGGGTATTAGACTTGTGATTTTCCGTTTCTCCATTACATCTATTTTTGATGTCTATGCTCAGAGGTATTTTACCCTAAGTATAGGGGATGTAATATCAGTACATTCTACTCCTCAGTTTTCCCTTTTGTGTACAGTCTTTTGTACTTAGGATTGCTTAATCCTAAGTATAGGGAGGTCACCGACTTCTATTGATTTTATTCTTTCATCCTCTTGAGTCATCGTAGAATAGCATTCTTTTCACTTCTCTATACTCAGCAAGAGTTATGTCTTCCTTCATCGTTCTCTGATCACTTTGAGGACATCGTTCGAGCTAAGTATAGGGGGTGTCGTATATATTGTATATATACTTTAGCCATAACTCACTTTAATAACATGGAAATTATTTATAAAAATGCTTTTAAAATAGCTTCAAAATTGTTTCTAAAAATATTTGCAAAAATATTTTTGTACAAATTTGTAAAAAATTTTCTTCAAAAAGATTTGTAAAATTATATTCTGTATAAAAATTAGGTACACCGTACAAAATTTTCGAAAATTATGTTAAAATAAAATGTTTGCAATAATAGTTTGTAAAATTATTTGCAAAATAATATTGACAAATATTTTTGAAAAATATTTGCAAAACTATTTTGTCACATAAGGAAAAATGTATGGGGTACGAAAACTACTTGTATATATATGTACATAAAAAACCATAACCTACCCCTAAATTCTCTGTTCATAAGTATCCTTTATAAAGCATGCACAAGAGCTTGTAGATAAAATCCACTTGTAAATAAAACATGTAATATACTTCCCTTTGCAAGTATGAATATATCTTTGTAAAAATTTTCTATTATTCTTTTCCAAAAATACCTAAAATTTTGAAAAATTAAAAAGTCCATAAAAATTTGCATAGTTTGAAAAATTCCCACCAAAAAGAGTTTTTGTAAATATTTGCATCTTCTGTATTATGGTTGACATTTAAACTAGTCTGGAATTAAATTGAAGAATGAAGCTTGGTTAAGACCTTACTCCACTTAACTTCAGAGGAACCATATAGGATTTGGGGTTAAGATTTTTCAGGTCCATAGCGACTTAGGTCTTTGAGTCCGCTAGGCTATGTTCACATGTCATCTTGATTAGCCTAAGTAGAGAACTTAACAACACACGCATGACTCTTAGAGATAATGTCTTGACTTGGACACACACCTACATGTTGCTCAACATGGATGAGGTGGTGAGGAGGCAGATTCCTTTGGCTTGGAGTAGCATACAGGGGTGGTACAACTAGCTGGAACTCCCGTCCTCCTCTAGGGAGGGATGTGCGCCTCAACTTGGTCTAGTAGCATTGAGGTCTAATGACAAGAGAGTGTGGGTTGCAATAATGCTTCAAAAGAGGGATAATCTGTTGGCTCAGGAAGAAAAACTCTGTATGTATATGTTGCACCTTGTAGATATGTTGTATACATGAATTCAAAAAAATGTGCAAACATGCAAAAACTCCAAAAAAGGAGACAAGCCTTATTGAAAATGAAATGCCTGTCGGAGTATATATAGTGAATAAGCAAAGCTTATGTATTCCATCGTCTCATCTCAAGGAAGCTTGCACCTAGAGACTTAACTACACTGGTTAAGCTTCAAGGGATATGTGACTACACTGGTTACGATCCATTCTCTTCTTTACCACCTCTTCTTGAGCTGGTTGTACTTGAACTTAGAAGGGAATACCCCGCTCCTCGAGGAAAGAGTTGCTAGACTGGGGAATTAGAGTTACCTTGTTGAGGGAGGCTGTTTCTTTACCATTTTTGAGTTGGGGAGCTGCATTTCACTTACACAGTACAAGGAAAGATTCGTAGTCATTAAAGTTTGTGTATGTAGATTCGTTTTGACCTGGTTGCTGAGAAGACCTGACCATAGAACTATGGAACTTGAAGGCACTTGAGTCTTAAACCCGTTTCCCTATAAGGTTCTGCCAAATTAACAACCCAAAGGTCTGACCGAGCTCTACACTCCAATTTAATGAAGATAAGTTTAATAATAAACTCTGATGCTTTCTTTTTCTTTTCCTTCCGTTTTCACTTCTTTTTCAAATAAGTGTTTGCTAAGGGACTAGCAAAGGTAAAGTATAGGGAGTGATGAATCTAAGATTCTCATTCTTTATTCTTTTATTTTAGCTTTATCTTTTAGAAAAAAGACATCTATAAATATATGTAAATATAATAAATTACTACTATGCATACCTTTGTTAATATTCCATAATTATCACATATTTTCCAAAATAAAAGAACAAAGAGAAAGAAAAAGAAAATAAGGAGGTAATTATGTAATAAGTACAGGATGACCCAAACCTCGAGAGAAGGTCAATAATTGTCCTGATCGACAAGAAATGAAGTAAGGGGAGATAGGGTCCTATGATGCCTATATTTTTAAATACGTATATCTAATTATATTTTATACATACTATATTTTTAAACTCTCGTACATATCTCCAAAACTAAAACAAAAATAAATTAAAAACTATAAAACATAAATTAGAAAGAAAATCAAAACTCTTTTGTACTTTTTCCACACTCGTTAATAGTGTGCATACTGCCTATTTATTTAATACCTTCATTTAGCTTATAAAAATCAAATAAAAATTCAATTATACTCATTAAAGTATGTTATAAATAAATAAAATATAAAATAAAGTGTATTTTTGTAAAAAATAATAAAATAAAAATACATGTATATAATATATAGGTATATTATACCTATACATACTACACTACACTGTATGTACCACATATATATTTTTTTATAAAAATAATTAAAAATCATAAAAAATAGTTTGAAAATTACAAATATTTTTCATTTTATTTAAATTTTATTTCGAAGCCATTTGTTATTTTCTATTTAATTATGTAAATCCCTGCAATATGATTGGTCTACCTCAAACTATTAACCACAGTCAACTGTCCCTTCTCCAGGCCCGGACTCGGATCTTTGTCGGCAGACTCCATTTCTCCCAATTTTTGCGCCCAACTCCGACCGCCATCTACCATGAGATTCATACTCGAGATTCCTTGTCGATCCAAGATTCTCGCGGATCCCTAATTCAATCTGAATCTCCCTAGAATTTCATGCATCCCCTCGATCCTTCTAAACCCTAGGGCTACCTATAAATAGTCGTCTCCACAACCCTCACTCAGCAACTCGTCCCTTGCAACACCATTCCTCCTGTAACACCTCTAGAAATAGTGAGAGGGTTCCAGAGGTCCCTTTGGGAGCTCGATTGGACGCCGGCTAGCACGTAGCTCATCACATGGCCGGAGCGCCTTCGCGATAAGCCTCTCAGGTCTTCCATCACCTAATCGAGGCCAGGACTTCACCTCCATCTCACTTCGCCATTCACACTAGACCACTCAGGTACCTCTCAGTTCTCGATTTCCATTGACCACTCCGATTTCGATCATCAGCCATCATCCATTTTATCAGCTCTGACCACCGTGGACAGAGCTCCGCGACCACATTTACCCGCATCGATCTCCACCTCATTTCACTGTCATCCTTCTCTCGTAGTTTGACCCCATGTATCTCGCTCATCAGAGCGAGATTAGGTTAAACACCCGTCCTTCGTTTCATCGGACTTGGACCTTCATTCCCCCACCACTTTCCTTCACTTTTCTTTGCAATAACCGAACCGGAGCTACACCTCCGAGTTGTAGTATCCTTTACAAGCATAGGAGCACACAAGGAGGCTTATCTGGAGCCTCAAAATGAATGGTGGAGCACCTACATGTACCATCACCTCACCGAGCACATCTGCATGTCCGCCTCATCATCTGAGCCCACCATTCGATGCAGAGCACCATCACAAAGGTGCTAGACCTTACCGCGAGATGATCATCCCCGTGGATCGCCAGACCTTCTTGATCGAAGATCGCTTAGCTTCATGTTCTTCCAACATTCGCTAAAGCTGTCGGATTCATAGGAGTGCCCCAAACTTGATCTAAATCATACGTGCATGCACGAAATGCTGACCGTCTAATCCGACAAGGGTCTGATCTGACCATACGTCATCATCTTTTTATAGATCGTCGGATCTGCGTCCTAACAATCATCAGAGTCGTATGCCAGCGTAGAGACCTGAGCCGTCGGATATAGTTACGTATCGCCCTCCCACCTGCAAGGGTATATCACACTTTTACCTTATCATTTATTCTATTTTGTAGCAGTCCAATAAAAATAGTTGTAGTTAAAAATATTTGTAGTAAGACCCTTGTAGTTTTTATTTTTTGCATTTTAGTCCACTTGAGTTGTAGTCGCGTGCACTTGCATGTGCTTTTTGGGAATTTTGTAATATTTCTCTTGAACTTATTGCTGGTTGTGGAATGAATTTTTTGTTTTGAGAATTGCATATATACCCTTGTGAGTTTGGTTCATGTGATGCGCGTGACTTTTGTGGAAAATTTGCATATAGGGCCCCTAGATTTCCGTGCTTGTTATTTGTTAGACCCTAAGACTAAAAGTAATTGTAAATTGGTCCTTGTAAACTATTTCTAATTACTTATCTTTTATTTATTACAATAAATATAAAATTAACTTCAAAAATTGCCTAAAAATTTCTTGTGATTCCTGATTGCACGTTGTATTTATGGTGATTTTTGCTTGTTGATTTTCTTAAGTTTGATATTATTAAAAATTCAAAAAACAATAGAAAAATTCCTTGTTTGTTTTGAAAAAGCCATAAAAATTTGAAAAATCACTTAAAAGTTTTATAACAACTTTTGGAGTTATCTTTTATTGCCCTTTAGCTTCATATAAATTTTGTTGAAAAATTCCCTATAAAAATCTAAAAATTTGCAAAACACTTAAAACTTATAAAAATCATTTAAAATCATATCAAATTCCAAAAATATTGATTTAAGTTTCTGTTCGGAGATATGTTTCTCTAGTTTATTCTAAAAATAACTCCAGGATTTTTTAGCTTTTTGCTTATTTTTAATTTGCAAAACAGTCCTGGTTGTTTAATGTTTATCATTTTTATCACTATTTGATTTTTAGAAAATGACAAAAACATCTGAAAAATATATAGAAATTATCAAAAACACTATAAAATACATACAACCCCAAAAAAATTTTATTCCATTTTTTAGCATTTTTGACCTATCTGAAAATTTTAAAAAGATTGTGTGTGTCTTTGTTCATTGTGCTCTTTTCCTTAACTTTGAAAAAATAAAAATTTACAAAATTAAAACTGCTAAATTAATAAAACCCCTTGGATTTCTAAAATCTACCACTTAGTATATGATTGTGCTCCTTGTGTTCGACCCTGGTCGCTATACTAGGTTAATAAAAGTAGGAAAACCGCTCGTTTTCTCTATTTGATCTCTTAGTGGTTTATTGTCTTGTTGATAGATTTAATTGATTTAGGAAAACGAGAATTGCTTAATTTAGTCCACCTAATCAGCTTGAATATCACATCACCCGTAGAGAATGGTTAGGATGAGATCTGGGGATCTCGTCCAAGGGTGGAGTGAGTAGTGGTGACGTGCAAGTATAGGAGGCGTTGGATGCTAGGGCATCCAATGGCATAGGATGAGGTGGAAGTGAGTGGTGGAGACATGATCTGGGATCAGATCAGAGGGATAAGGAGAGAGCACGAATGGAGGGCCAGGATGAAGGCAGGAGAGGCAAGATCAGACGGCACACGTGGGGGCCGAGTGGCCGAAGAGGAAGCGACCATGTGGGCGACCCAAAGGGCACCATGAGGCTGCACCAGATTATTTAGAAATAGAAAAAGAATTTAAAAATAAAAAAGAAATAAACAGAGGCAAAATTAGAAAAAAAAAACATGAAAGTTGTAGAGCTCGATGAGAGCTACAAGTTTCATGTTGATTAAAAAGTCAAAGAAGGTCATTTTTACAAAGGTATATCTTTGGGAGTATTTTTAACAGGTAAAAATATTGTGCTTTAAAAGTCTGTTATTTTTTTGTATTTTTAATTTCTCTTTAATTCCAAAATAAATATATACAATAAATAACCCAATTTTTATAGATTTTTAATAAAAGAGAAAATAAAGAAAATGTTAGTAATTAAATACAATAATTAGGGTTAGTGTTAATGGTTTATTGATAGAGATGCAAAATTAATGAAGATTTCCCGTGAAGTTCTTATTTTTTGAGGATAAAAATAGAGAATAATGATGATCCAACAAGGATTCATCAGACCCCTATACTTAAACTATGCTCTTCCTCAAGCATCTAAAGAATGAAGGAGTTGGATTAATTCCTGACAGTGCATGTGAAATTCAAGGCTTAATTCATCGAAGAACGTCAATTTATGTGATCCTAAATTTTTGGTCTCAACCATGCTATAGTCAAAAGGAATCCAACTTCTTTATTTATTAGGCTCTCTATTTGTACATAAATATAAGGATATGACATTTAGTGTACAGTATTCATGAGAGTCAAGTTGAGATGTCACCCAAGGTTCCAGTCCAGGAGACTCTCCTTTAGACCTAATCTTCAACACTAGGGAATAAGTCGGTTCTTGTTTTAATACACCATCTCATTAGTTTGTCAGATATGAAAGTGTAGATGGACGACCAGATGATGGAGGGCATAGGATTGTGCATTTTCTTCTCTCCCTCACATTGGAACAAGGATCCTCTCGAGTGTCTTATTACTCAACACATGTATATTTTTATTGTTGATCAGTGTGTCCGCTAAGAGAGCTTGGAGTCGTCTGCACTTGTTTTCCTGGGAGTACACGGGGGTGCGTCTCTTTTGGGTATCTAAGATACCTTCGACACCCAGACTTGTATCATTATTGATGAATCCGTGATTCATCATCACAATATATTAATCTTAGCAAAATCCCTGAGTAAAATCTCAAATAAATGTTCATAAAATCAATAAATTAATAAAATGACTCATGTAAATAAAATATACTAATTATTGTATATTACATTGTACAAAATAAATTAATAATAAAAAGCCAGAAAATAAAGGAGTTTTCACCTTTAAATAGCTCAAAACTTCATATATTTTAGTAATTTTATTTCAACTCCTTTTTGGCTAATTCTTTTAATGACGTGTTCATAAAAATGTATATAAAACAAAAATGCAAAATAAATTCCATCTCAAATAAATAATCCTAGATCTCAAAGAGAAAAAGCCGTAAAGTCCAACTTCCCGACCAAGTTCCTGCTCCGTATGAACTACAATTTCACCAAACTTAGTTTTAACGTTTAAGTTAGAAAAATATCTATCCAATGAAAGTGGTTTTCATTAAAATCGGAGCTCGTTTGCAAAATTTGGGTTTTGGGATCTATGTGTACATTGTATATATTATACATATTTTTTCTTTTCTCATTTTTTATTTCTATTTTCTTAATTATTAAAAATCCAAAAAAATCATTGTTGTGTTTTATTATATTTTTAATAATTTATTTTTTATATTACAAATATCTTTTATTAAAAATATATAAAAAAATTAAAATTATAAAAGTAAGAAAACATGTACATATTGTTTGTCTTATTTTGTAAATTCTCCACTCTTTTTCTTCTGTTTATTTTATTGTATTCCAGTGTACTACTTTATTTTATTTTTTCCAATATTTATTTTCCATTCTCTACAATAACTCCCATTCAACAACATATTTTTTAACCTCCATTCAACTCCATATCTTCTAACCTCCCATTCAACTTTATTCAACTCCACCATTTTTCCAATAACCTCTCATTCCACTACATCTCCTCGACCTTCATTTTTTCTAACCTCCCTTTCTCCTCTCTTTTTATTCATCTCTTCATCCTCATTTTTGCCCATCCACCTTTATGTGAGAGAGAGCCCGTGCTCCTTGAGTTGAATCGGTGACAGCATGACAACCATGGTCGAGCGATGATCACCTCCCCTCCGGTGAGATAATTCCAGCCAACATCGCAACCGCCTCCGCACGTTGCTCGAGCTCATTGCATGCCGGCGATTCGAGCGAGGATCATGCTTCTCGTGAGAACACCACAGGCATCTGCTTCAATCCTAGGTAATTTTTTCTTTCATGTTATCATCATTTTTATTTTTGCATATTTTTATCACATCACATTCACCACCCCCACTCCTTCATTTGTCCTACTCCATCATTTTCATCATATAATCACCATCACCATCCCATCATCCGCTTTGAATTTGTTTTTATCATTCTTTTTATTACTCATTGTGTAAGAAAACAAAAAATTAAAAAAATTAAATTTAAAAATCAAATCTAAACAACAAAAAAATCATTTTTTTTAAAAAGCAGCGGGTGCAGCAGCTCGCCGCCGCACCCCCTGCCCCCACCACCGCCACCACCGCCACCACAGCCCACCAGGCACAGCCCTCTAGGACGCAGCCTTCTGCACAGCCATAGTTGCCGGTGGACTTCCGTCGCACGCCTCACGGTCGTCTGCATCCCACCGCCGCCCGTAGCTTGCGCCCACGCGTGGTCGTCCACCCCGTCGCGCCAACCTTCCCCCTTGGCTTCCACCAGCCCAGCCTCAGCGCCGCCTCCTCCAGAAGATAGCGCTCCACTGCGTCCCCTGCCTACATCTGTCCTCCTCCACCGCCCGTGCCGGCGTGCAGTCGTCGCAACAGCTCCTCCCGCGCGGGCGACGTCACCCCGTCGCGTTTCCCCCACCATTGTGCCCTAAACGAAGGAGGTCCTCCCTCTTTTCATTTTTATATTATTGTAAAAATATCATTTTATTTTTGTTAGATTTTTGTAATTACAAACAAGTCCCTGTGTTTTCTAGAATTTGTGCGGATAGTCCTCTATTCATACAGTAATTTAGATATTAATTTTGCATCTTTTATTTTAATGAAAAGTGTTATGTTGTTGAGCAATTAATTTTCTATCACGTGGATATATATTTGGATTTTTGTTAGATTTGAGTAATTAATTAAAATTATTGTATTGAGAACTTACATATTTTACCCAATTTGAGCTTTTAAATTCATATTTCACTCACGGTTGCTCTAAAAATTCCACAAAAAAAAATAAACGATGCTTTGAAATGTTCTTTAAGTACATCCAAATTTCATCTTAATTGGAGTTGTCATGTGCCTTAAATAAATTATAGAGTGATTTTGGTAGTTGATTTTTAATTCAATCCACACATATTATTCTTATGAAATTCTAACTCTCTGATTGCTTGTTAAAATACCTATATTAGATAATTCTCTCTTTAGATAATTTGACATTATGGATTTATTAAGAATTAATTACTCACTGTCACTATGTTTTAATTAAAAAATCCATAAAAAAAATCATATATTATCATAAAATTCCAAAACAATTATTATAAACTAATTGCAACATAATTAAGTTCCAGTAAATTTTTTATAATTTTTGCATTCTGTTTGTGTGCAAAAATTACGTAAAAATCCATAAAAAGTATGCATTTTTCATTGTTGCATTTTTACCCCTAAAATTCCAAAAAATGTGTTTTGCATTCATTACTGGATTAAGTTTATAGGAAAAATATAATTTGGCTAAATTGAATTAATTTTGTATTAAAATTAATTTGGCTAAGTTGTGTGCTTTCTTATTAGCTTATTTCACCTGTATTTTGCATTCGTATTTATTTTCTTACAAAAAATACGAAAAAAATCTGCATTGGAAGCCTAGACCTAATTTTTCCGAATTAACCCAAAGTTATTCCTTTTCCTCCATGTGTTCGACTCGAACTTACTCAGGATATAAATTAAAGCCAAGACACTCTCCACAGAGATCTTTTCTTGATTCTGACTGATTCGCTAAGTACCTGTTCTACAACGAGTACGAATCATATCACATACCTTACATACCAATCAACTATATGATGCAGAGCCCTTTTTTGTGCTAGTCCCACTCCTTGGTCCTAATAGCTTTGGTCCGAGTGGACACTTTGAAATATTTGGGAGCGCTCACCTTTGGTGGAAGCTCTTTTGAGTTTGTATTTGTAATGATAGAGCATTTCTCTGTATGAGAGAAATTTTCTTGAATTTCATTGTTTGGCTAGCTCCACTACTTTTACCAAAAGTGGGTGCACATTGATTAACAATTTATTTAGGTTTCATCACACCATATCACATAGGTAAATATCAAATGATAGCATGTGTACTTGTTCACAAATTGGCTAGGGTTTACTGACACTTAGGTTTCTTTAAGCCTTCATTGACTTCATCCCATCCTCAAGCATCATTAAATCGGGTCTAAACTCAAATCTCCACTCCCAGTTTCTCAAGTGATAACTCAACTCATCTCAACAATCATGCAGTTGTGAAAGTTATGTGATGATCATATTCTTTAGAAGGTAGAGATGAAGAGTGCAATATAGTGCTCAAATCTTTCAAACTAGGGAAGTGTGGATTATTAAGTTTCAGAAACCCTAATGACTAAGGCATGTTGACTCAGACTCTCACAATCTCAGAAATCCAGTGTCCTCACAAGCCTTGAGTGATAGTGAATGGGTTAGAAATACAACAACTCCGGAGTTAGTGAATTTTAGTTTTTTGCAATTTTTTATTAGTTTTTTTCAATCTCAAGAGAAATAATGATTGGCCCAAGCTCATATGAATAGTTGTATCAATTTCCATCCAGAAAGGGTGTAAGTATAGACCGCTAGACGACTACTCGCATTACTTCAAGACGGTGTCATTCGCATCGTCTTTTAACTACCCACTCTGCTAAGGGAGACCATAGTTCCCTCACTGAGAAATGGTAACTCATTTCTACTCTCAATAGTCAAAATCACATATCAAGAAAAGATTTTAGTTTTTCAGATTTTTATGGAATTTTTAATAAAATTAATTGAATTTACAAAATAATTAGTCCCTCAGTTTTTAAAAAGATTTTTACAACAATTTTACAAAAAATCAACTCACAAGAATACTAAAAACCTAGTCCAAAAATGTTTCAAAAATTTTAAAATACGAGCTATGGATAAAGTATATACAATATATATGGTATACCCCTTATACTTAACTTTTGTTATGTCCTCATAGTACAAAGTGATATGAAGCCATAGCTCAGGTTAAATACAAGGTGATAAAGCGGAACTGACTCAGAGGCCCCCCTATACTTAGGTCAAACTAACCTAAGTATAAGAAAACAAGAAGAGGGAAGAATGACTCGATTCCACCCTATACTTAGGTTGTCAACAACCTAAGTATTGGATATGCAATAAGTATGGGGGGGACTCTAGGTAAGTAATCAGTTACTATACAAGACTCCCCCTATAGTTAGGCTGAAGAGTAGCCTAAGTATCTAGATGTGAGATTCAGGTTGGGGAACCGGAGCTCAGCTAGGGTTAAAGGGTGGATTTACATAGATGAATAGATGGAGGTGGGGGAGGGGTGGATTGGATGTTCGGAGATGGGGGGAGGGGGTTGTAGACCATCAAGGGGTGGTAAATATCATAAATAGGTCCCTAGAGGGACCTGTTTACAATTTGTAAAAGCCGGAAGGGGCCCTTTGTCATTTTTCCTTTGCACAAGGGCATTTTTGTAATAATTGAAGACTAACAGGACTCTTGTGTAATTTACCCCAGGCGCGCATGCGAGGCATGTGCTTGAGGACCTTTTTGTAATTTTGAAGATGTCTGAGGGTATAGCTGCAAATTACCCAGCTCCCACGTGCTGAGCACGTACGAGGCCAGGCTCGGTGACAATGTAGCTTTGGGAGGAACGTGGCCGCTACTGGTGCTTCGGATGAGGCTCGGTCCAACCGAACCTCTATGCCTCAGAAGGGGTACTTGGCATCATCTCCTGAATTGTTGGATGGCCACCAGAGGGGCGCCATCCAACGGTGACTGTAAGCTATGGTGCTTCCGCTCCACCGTTCGAGAAGTAGTGCTATCAAAGCTCCAGTGACCTTGCCCGAGCTCCTCCTTGCTTGAGCGTGCGGGTAGAGGGTTCGGGAAGACTTCTGAAGATCAGGCGATGAAGCTTGAGCGGCGGAGAAGGCGCAAAAGTGGTTTGAGACGGCTTTCGACAAAACCATGATGGAGGTGGAGCTTGAGATCAGAGTGGCGGCACGAGCTCTGACAATTGAGTACCTATATTGGCTAGAAGATTAGCTGAAGCGTGCATGAAGTGCGAGCAAGTGAAGTGAGTAAGATGGGGGACTGAGGTGTGAAGAAGGTGGAGGTCCCAGGTGGGTTACTCCGCCGTGAGGGTGGAGGAAATGGGTGAGGTGCTGGAGGGCATGTGGAAAGAAGACGGTAGTCTGGACCTCCTACGAAGATAAGGGAGGTTCAGTAAGGGTGTTTTTGTGATGATCTGTCTGTGAAGATGAATGTGGGTGTGGGGTTTAATCGGAAAAACACAAAGAAAACAAAAGGGTGCGTACCTGGAGGATTCAAGGAAGAAGAAGGGCGGATGCATTAGCTTGGGTTGAGCTTCATTCAAAGCTCACGTCGTCGCACATCGAGTTCAGCCAGTCCTCGGAGATGCGATGTTATGGGAAGCCGTGGCACAATATGAACTACTGTAGGTCAACACCTGAAGTCCGTCCATTATCACGCATCAATTACGCATCCCCTTGTCACAGGGAGGGGAAGATGGCTAGGAGTGAGCCTGAAAAATGGTGGACGAAGGAGAGATGTGACGGAGTGGGGGTATTTGTAGGTGAATGTTGGCCATTACAGATGGAGGAGCGGGGAGTTTTGCAATGGGTGGATGAAGAAAAGTGGCTTGGGATTCATGGTCATTGAAGGCTGGCGAAGATGGCAGGCGTTAGGGCTATGCGAGGGGAAAGTTAGGAAGCAGAGAGGGGGATCGGAGCAGCGTCTAGAAATGGATGGCAGAGAGGGTTGGCAGTGAGGCGTAACACCTGGAGAGTGGAGCTAGAGGTAGAATACGAGGTTTAGGGCGGTTGGATCAGGTGATCCAACGGTCCATATGGGAGCACTGGTAGAGGGTGTCGATCTGATCCTTCAGATCAGATCGAGCGATGGGGGGAGAGGTGGTAGCAAAATGTTAGGATGAGATCTAGGGATCTCATCCAAGGGCGGAATGAGTAGTGGTGATGTGGAGGTATAGGAGGTGTTAGATGCTAGGGCATCCAACGGCTCTGGATGAGGTGGAAGTGAGCAGTGGAGACCTGATTTGGGAAAAGATTGGAGGGCTAGAAGAGAGCGTGAATGGAGGGCCAATATGAAGGCGAGAGAGGAAAGATCAAACGACCAATGTGGGGGTCGGGCGGGGAAGAGGAAGCGACCATGTGGGCGGCCTAGAGAGCGCCATGTGGCTGCACCAGATTATTCAAAAATAGAAAAAGAATTAAAAAATAAAAAAGAATTGGGAGGCAAAATTAACAAAATGTCAAAACATAAAAGTTGTAGATCTTGGTGAGATCTACATGTTTCATGTTGGCCAAAAAGTCAAAAGAGGTCATTTATACAAAGGTATATTTTTGGGAGTAATTTTAATAGGGAAAAATATTGTGCTTTAAAGGTTTTTTTTGTATTTTTAATTTCTCTTTAAGGCCAAAATAAATATATACAATAATGGACCTAATTTTAAGGAATTTAAAATAAAAGAGAAAATAAATAAAATGTTAGAAATTAAATACAATAATTAGGATTACTGTTAATGGTTTATTGACAGAGATGAGGAATTAATGAAGATTTCCCATAAAGTTCTTATTTTTTAACGATGATCCAACATGGATTCATCAGGTGCAGAGGAGGGTGGAGGCTAGAGGCAAAAGAGTGGGAGGCTGGGGGCAGAGGAGGTCAACATGAGGAGGAGGAGGTTGTCTTGGGAGGAGGATTAGGGGAGGGAGGAGGAGGCCGGCCAGGAGAGGAGGAGGATGGGAGGGAGGAGAAGGTCGGTTTGGGGGAAGGAGGTCAGTCAGGAGGAGGAAATCATCCTAGGGGGAAGAGGAGGGGAGGGAGGAGAAGGCTGACCTAGGGAGGAGGAGGGAGCGGTGAGGAGGGTCAAGAAAGACTTCTCAACCCCCTTTTCTAATTCATTTCTTCTTGTATCCCCAAAGTTAACATCTATTTGCATTGAGGATGAACAACATCTAGCTTGAGGGGCTCAAGTGATAGAATAATAAGAAGCTGGGGGTACAAGTGATATTCCCAAAAGAGAGGGGCATAACTGATATTTTAATATCTCGGAGGAGCACAATTAATAAAACCCAAAAATAAAATGTTAGGAGATCTGAATCCATGCTAGCCATGATTGACGAAAGTTAGATCGATATTCTTCGCTAGCCTATGTACAACAATCATGCTCCCATCTTATTTATGTTAGATAACTGGTTGAAATTCAAACACCTTGGAGATTTCTATTAGAATACTAGATCTTATCATATATGCCATTAATGGTAATAAGGAAAATTCCAATCACTGATGGATAATAGGAAAAAGTCCATCTTATTTACGGGAAAAATAGGGCATAAATGTAAAAAATCTTATTTGATAACCCCATTTAAGTATAAGATTTTGTATTTCTCTAAAAAGAATCAAGAATTTTTGTTATTTCAGTCATATTCTACTTATGCAAATGATATACCACATGACGAAAGAGGTAATTATACATCAACCTAAGGTACTTATACATGCTCGTATTTAGTATGTTTAGTAATGAGGTGACAAGTATATCACAGTTAGATCATTGCATCGAAATTGGTTGCAGGAGGGTCGATGATGGGGATGACGGTGATGACGACACATATGTGTTGACGAGGGTGGTGCCGGGAATGACATGCACATGATTGTCGAAGATGGGATTGTGATGAATCCATGATTCATCAACATTATGTATCCATTTTGTCTTCAAACCCTTAACAAATACAGGTAGATATTCACTAATTTCCATCGTTTAACAAACCCATACTCATGAATAAAAATGCACTTTTATGCATCAAAATCATGTAAATAAAAGAATAAAAATAAAGAAAATAAAAACGCAGATTGTAGATATGTGTATATGTACAATATGACTTATAAAATAAATATATCTGAAAGATATATTTATAACCTAACCCTCGAGACCAAGCCGACATGGATTGGTCGACGAGTAAATAAGTAGGGGGAGATAATGAAAAAAATAAATAATTAATTAATTAATTATTCACTTTATACATCCTTCACTATTTACCCAATAATTATCAAAATTTCAATGATTTTTAATTAATTCATATGAACATATTTTCACCAAACTCTTTTCTTAGTTATTTCTAAAAATGTATAGAAAAATATAAAAATAAGTTAAAAATATTATCTTGTATATATACCAAGAAATCCAACCTGTAAATTGTCAAAATCTCAGCTTCGAAACATCATAACTTTCTCATACGAACTCCAATTTCACTCTACTCATCTTTAAATTCATAAACTAATATTCTCTAATAAATAAAGGTGATTTCACTAAAATCAGAGTTCGTTTGCAAAAAGTCGATTTTGGGACCTAATCACAACCGGGTTTCTGGACTATTTATTTTATCTAGAATACATTATTTATAGTTTTAATGATTTTATATTTTTTAATTATTTTCATGATCTTGTACCTTAACCATGATTTATTTCGTTATTTTCTGACCTTATTTATTTTTTAAATAAATCAAAAATCATAATTTATAAATAAAATTGAAATGTGTAACTTGTACCTGTATTTATTAATAAACCTAATAATTTATTAAAATCCACAAAAATTCAAACATACTCTATTATTATTCTTATAATTAAGAAAATATAAAAATAAAGTATTATTTACTAATTCATTAATATAAAAATCCAGAAGTTATTTATTAAGTATATTATATACCTATTTATTAATTTAATATTTATATTCCATAAATTATCTATAATTTATAAAAACCAATTATACCATAATTTAGATAACTTAATTACTTATACTTTTAGTTTTTATACCTATTTAGAATAAAATTATTTACTATTTAATACATAATTTATATTATATTTTTATCATCTAGCCAACGAGGTGCTGACACTTGTCAGCACGTGGTGCATCTTCTTCAATAAGAAGTTGTTAGCTTCTGTTCTACCGGCCTAACTTCAACAATTTCTACCCACTTCATCCTAACCTCTTCGTTCAATCTTAATCATCCATTCTACCCTCCTAACAACCCTAATACAGGCCCACCATTGATTCACACCAAACCTTCATCGATTCTCCTATAAAAATCCCCGAACTTCACCATTTCAAACTAATTTCCTAACTTCCAGTTCCAGTGTCCGTCGACCCACCTTCATCATTTCGCTCCACCTCAAACCAGCCGTGACAAGGCCTGAGGACCACCCCACGTTGAGGAAGGATCATTGGATGATCATTCCAAGGTGTTACATCGCCTTGAATCGCCGCCACCACGCGACGTTAAGCTCCGAAAGGCCACCTCGTCGAGCTACAATAGTGGGGTTCTACACCTTGCATTCCTAGGTACATCCTCCATCTTTTTCATTTTAATTTGTCAATCTCCATGACCAGATTAGTTCAATTAAGTGCGTGATTAAAAGTACGTAATCACAATTTCAATCGCACACTTCAAATCCTTTCCAATTCACCTTCAAATTCCCTTTCATTTGCATTTGAATTGCCACTGTTCCAGGAAACTATCTTTTATTTGATCTGCAAACTCTTAATCTCTTGGTAGATTCTTTGGTGAATTGAGCACCCAAATCATCCATTTCATGTCTATTTCGTAGCTGGAGAAACAATTACTCAAGTGGAGCGTCATCTTCGACGAATCGTGCAAAATCTTTCATTTGCAGGGCTCTCACAACTTCAATCAACCTTCACGCACATGAGCCTCCTTCATCGATGTCTCGAGGCCATCGCAACCGTCCTTGCCGCCTTCTCACCCGTAGGTGAGCTTGAGGGATGAAGGAGTCTCCCGTCTGGCCTTGCAGGAGGCCGGAGCATGCAACCCTACGCCGACGATAACTTTGAGAAGAAGCGTCGCCTCCACCTGTGCAGAAAGCAGGAAGAACCAGCAAGAACAGAGGAGAGGTACAGTTTTTCGACACGTGGCAGCAACAGACGTCTGAGATCTCTGCAAAGCCATCTAATCCAGACCGTTTAGATCTGAGGAGGTAGAACATTTGCATAAGAAGCCCGACAGAACTCCAGAATTTCATCAGCACTCCAGAAGTTCCAGAATTTGCATTTATGCCCCCACGCAGGGATCTAAATGTAATATAATGTATTTTCCTTTCAATTCAGTCCCCAGACAAGGACCTTTTTGTAACTGACTCTTTTATTTTTCTTACATTTCTACCCCTGTACTGTAGGTTACATTTGGACCCCTTTTTGACTTTATTTTTCATCGATTTTTCTAGGGTAGTTACATAACTACCTTAAAGAGGTTTCTTGATATCTTTCATAAATTTTTGTCACGTATTTTTCTTGTTTTGGTTATCTAAATTTGTATTAGTTTTGAGTGTTTTGTTGCCTTTTTCAAGAGGAAATAAAAATCATGAAATTCATCTTCTTCTCAAAAGCCGTAGTATTTCTATTATGCCTCCTTTAGTTCGAGTCAGGGAAAACTACTTGGATAAATAATTAGTTTAAAGATAAAATAAGAGAGAAAATTCATTCCATTCATCTCACCTTTATATCTCTCTTATTTTATCAGATTGTTGTTTGATGATCGGGATTTTTCGTAGCGATTTTCTACACCGACACTTTATTATTGCTCGCAAAATCCTGATTATGAGGTTGATGAAGGAGGATAATGCCATACATGTGCCAACAAGGGCATCTCACGTGTAACTCGTGAAGGAGGGATGAGGATGGTGTTGGTGAGATTACGCTCAAATCCAATGTTTATATCTATCTTATCTTAAATATCAACAAAAAATTCAACATTTAAAGAACTTAAAACTCATTAAAAAAAGTACGAACCTTTGATCGTTAAGAAAAAAACAGCTAGAAATGTTAGATATAAGTAAAATTTGATAAGTATGTAAAACAATAATAATAGATTTAATCTACACAGTTGGATTTTCGAAATATGTTTTGTAAAAAAATCACAGCGAGCATGTAACAAAAGCTACAAAGAGTATGGCTACTAATTGAATTGAAGCATTCGAATTCGGTTATGATTTATTTTATAATAATGCAGAAATAAATCGATTCGAAATGAATTCAATTCAACAAAAAAATAACATTTAAAGAACTTAAAACTCATTAAAAAAGTCTGGACCTTTCATCACTAAGAAAAAATACCTAGAAATGTTAGATATTAGTAAAATTTGATAACTATGTAAAACAATAATAATAAAGTTAATCTACAAAGCTGGATTTTCGAAATATGTTTTCTAAAAAAATCGCAGTGAGCATGTAACAAAAGCTACAAAGAGTAGGGCTACTAATTGAATTGAGGCATTCAAATTTGATTATGATTCGTTCGAATTCAAATGAATTGATTCGAATATTAATTCCAATCATGGTTTCGATTTCCAAACAAATTGAATTTGAATTAGCTTGAATTCGTTCGATAAAAAATCGATACGATTCAATATTATATACATGTATACCTATATATAACACTACCTTTTATTTACCAACAATTCGCATCTTCTATATAAATATGAATAGTTTATGTTAGATTTTCCAAACTACTCATAAAAATATAAAAAAGTACTATTCACTCAAATCTCAAACCCCTTTCACGCACTCCCCCCTCTCTCTCTCACGCACAACACACTCGTATCCCTCTCCTTCTCTCATGCACCATGCATACACAAACTCTGACTCCTACAGTGGTGCAGTGACATTTTCCGCCACCGTCGACGCCCCCCTCTGCCCTTCAATGACCACCTGCATCTCCATCACGTGGATCATGTGGCGCCTCCCTTCCTGCACCTTTCTCTACCGATGCCCCCTCCGCCCTTCAGCGACCACCTGCGATGCCATCATCCAGACCATAGCGGTATCTCCCCTCCATCGCCCTTTTTCGCCACCACCCCCCTCCGCCCTTCAGTGACCACTTATGCCACCATCGTGTGGACCACACTTCCCCTCCCTGCTTCAGTGCCATTCTCCATTAGCGCCAGTGCCTCCCTCCACCACCATTAGTGTCGCCACTCCTCTGACACCGTCGCCCTTCCCCTCCAGTGCCTCCAACAATGTCTGTCCGTTGCCCCTACAGTACCCCCCGCCAGCACCATCACTTGTCTCTCTAGTCTCTATCTCAAGAATTGACATGCCTCCTTCACCAATGCTTTCCCACCTCGCGACATAGGTATCACCACGTATTTGTTAATGAAGTACGACTTAAGTAATACATTTTTGTGAGTGTTTGGATTGATTGACTTATAAAAATCAATTTCTTTAGATATCATGTAGGTATATAATGAGAAAAAAGATGGAGATGATTCCTATGAAAAATTACATGGATCACAATTTTCTTATCATGCTTTTGGACATGTGTATTAATATCTTATCATTTTATTAATTGATGTGAAAATTTTAAATTTAGTTATTGATTTGAAAATCTAGATTTAGTTATGAAAGATGACTAATTTTAACATGTCATCTTCACAAAATTGTTTCCATGAAAGAGTGGTTGAAGATGAAGATGATGTGATTGGGGAAAAATGTGGGAGAAGAATGAGAAGAAGTAGAAAAAGTGAATGATGAAGTAATTACTAAGGTTGATAGAAAGAAAAGATTGTCGGTTTATCAATCATTTACTAAAGAGAATGTGAAGGTTGGCAGAGTATTAGTTGAAAGGTGGAAATGTTTGGATTGTAAAAAATAATCAAGGAAATGGATTGTGGAACTACTTTGCATTTTAAAAAATCATAGAGAGATGTATTGTATCATGCAAATTCAGGAGATAAAAAACAACAAACATTTTCTTTTGGTCCTTTGTCATCCGAGTTGTATCATTTAAATGAACTTGCATTATCATTTTCAAATTTTGATCAAATGAGAGGGAGGGAATTCATTTCTAAATGGTCATCATTCATGTTCATACCTTTAGTATTGTGGAAGAATTCTTACTTAATGCTATACTAAAATATTTGAATCCTAATTTTAAATAAGTTTCCAGAGCAACAATAACAAATGATTGCTTGAAGATTTTCTCCATTGAAAATGAAAAACTGAAAAGAAATTTTCTACAAGTGGACATGATTGGTCTTATTAGATATACTTGGACATACAAATAAATGATAGGGTACATGTGTTTGACTGCCCAATATGTGGATGCAAATTAGAAGATATAAAACACATCCTTAATTTTTTAGAGTTAGAACCACCACATGCAAGTTTTGTAATTGCAGATGCTATTCTGAATTGTCTTTTTGAATGGAAGATTGACAGTAAAATCATGAGTATTACACTAAATAATACCAGCACTAATGATGTAGTTGTGAAAACATTAAAAGACATATTTGTTGGAAGGGGTTGTTTGTTATTTAAGGGAAAACTCTTTCATGACAGATATTGTGCGCACATACTAAATCTTATGGTGAAAGATGCCCTTCGTGCGTTGGAAAATGTGAACTCTAATATTAGAGAAAGCGTAAAGTATATCAAAAAAGTAGTGAATGTTTGGAGAAATTTGGTGAGATTGCAAAACAACTGAATCACTCTACTTCAAGGGGTCTCTCCATGGATGTTCCTACTCGTTGGAATTACATCTTCTTCATGCTTGAATTTGCATTATGTTATAAAGTCATTTTTCAAAATTATGCAAGAAGAGATGATGTTTACAAATGGTTGCCATCACAAGAGCAATGGGAGACAACTGAAAAAATCTGCCCACTCTTGAAGAAAGTTTTTGAAGCGACATAGGTCTTTTCTGGTGCGAAGTTTCCAACAACAACTTTATTTTTTCCAAAAATTTGGGAAGTAACAGAAATTTTGAAAGATAACACATTTTCAAGTGATGATTTGATTAAGGAAATGGCTATTGCAATGAAACTGAAGTTCAATAAATGCTTGAAAGATTGCAACCTTTTAATGTCTATTGCATGTCTCCATGATCAAGATACAAACTGAAGTCCGTTGAATTTATTTTTTTATAAGGTTTATACTTTTATTGAATATCAAGAGTAGCCTATGAAAATGAAAAAGGAATTATCATGCATATATTCTTTTTACTTGTAAAGAGTCGGCAAATAAAATGATGGAAGCAAAAACTTTGGAGAAAATACATAGTTTCTGAATGCATATTCCAATGAAAAGACAAGTGAATCAAAACTGGATGATTATTTAGATAATGTTGAAAATGAGCCTCCAGAGAAGTCTGACTTGGAGAAATATTGGAAGAGTCAACATTGAAATCAAGAAAAAGAGACCCCTCTTTTTGATGTCCTAGATTGGTGGAATATTCGACATTTCATGTGCTCTCTATTATGGCTCGTGATGTACTTTCAATTCCTATTAGCTCTGTTGCTTCAAAGTCGACTTTCAACACTGGAGAGAGAGTCCTCACTAATTATAGAAGTTATATATCTTCCAAAATCATTGAGGCTCTTATACATATTTCTGATTGGATACGAGCCATTCAAGACATGTTCAATCTCAAAATGTAAGAATACCTAGTATGAACTTACTTTGAGCTTATCATAGTTAAATACAATGCTAATTTTTTAAATAAATTACAATGTGTTGTTTGCCAAGATGAAAGCTTGAAGGTACATGTTCCGGAATAGTTCAATCTTCTCTTCGTGAAAGTTAGTTATCACTATCAGCTCACATATACAATAAGTCGGAGTTTACTAGTTTCATTTTTATTCTAATAAATTTTCTTAATGTGAATGAAGTGAAAGTGGCAGTGGTCTCAGTCCTTTCAACATTAATGGCATGAATCGAGAATGGATTACAATACTACTTTCTTCCATTTTTTAAGGATGAATGTATTTTAAAATTTATCATATTGTGGCACATCATATGTTTAATAATATAAAGTACTTTTAATTGAAATTTGACTATATCATTCCAGTTTAGTTTATTTTTTATATGTTATGCATAAAGTGGTTTTATCATTTTTACACTATTTGCTGCCATTATTGTTTTCAAATAACCTGATTTTTTTGAATTTTCATTTACGAGACTCGTCATTTCGTGAAACAACAATTGATCAAAGGTAATCACAATTTTCACAATATGTTCATTTTTTTATCAATTATATCCAATCTCTATAACACTCTTATTATTTCTACTTCATATATCTAAATCATTACAGATAATAAGAGAAAATTAGGATTGCAACAAATTTACAAGGATCACACAACTAGATAATTTTATGCATTCCATGTTATATGTTGAACACTTCCTTTTTTCTTAAAATTTTAAATTTATCTTAGTTATTTTTACTGCAAAATAGAATCACAAAAATTATTATTAAAATTTTTAGATAATGTTGGTCCTAGAGTTATTAATGCATACTTTAACACATTAATTAACATTCATGTTACTATGATAGGGTAAGTGTCTTCTCAACATCATACCCTCTTTTTTCTAAAAAGTATTAGTGATTAACATTTCAAATTCGAAATAAAATGAATCGAATTTGCATATTTGAAACTCATACTGAATGGAATTTGAATTGAAATTAGCAAATTCAATTAAAATTTGATTGGAGTTTGGATTGAAAAAAATTATAATGAACTAAATAAAATTCAGATAAATTCAAATGTATTAGACTGTAGTAGCACTACTAACAAAGAGGATATGCTCCCTCCTGATGTCTTACCTATCCAACCTCGAATGTGAGGTTCTGGTATGTTATACACGAAAGCGTCTACCTCAGTCATCATCCAACGATTTCAAGTGGAAGAAAGGCTGCCCCGAAACCGAACAGAAGAGAGATAACATCTCATGGATACCGCAATTCTGCTTCTCTCCATCACCATCCCTCTCCTCCTCTTCCTCCTCCGTCGGAGCCAAACGAATAAGCAGCCACTATCCACACGTCTCCCACCTGGTCCACGTCCATGGTCCGTCGTCGGCAACCTCCCCCACCTCCTCAAGAAACCCCCCGTGCCCCTCCACGTGACCCTCGATTCCCTATCGCGCGCCCATAGCACCCCCCTCCTCCACCTCCGTCTAGGAAATCAGCCCCTGGTCGTAGCCTCCTCTCCGGCCGCAGCGTCGGCGATCCTCAGAACCCACGATCTCGCCCTGTCTACGCGCAACGTTCCCGCGAGCTACCGGATTCCCGGCTACTTCGACCACAGCTTTGTCTGGTCCGTTCAACGCGACGAACGTTGGAAGTCCCTGCGCTCCCTCTTCCGCTCGGAGCTCTTCTCCTCCGCCCCCCTCGAAAGAGGGTCCTCCATTAGAGAAGAGAAGGCGCTTGAGATGGTCGGTTTCTTGAGGGGGCGAGAGGAGGAAGAGGTCGACGTGAGAGAGTTCGCGTTCGGCGCCGTGTTTGATATGCTCGGCAGAACCATAGTCTCGCGAGATCTGATGGAGGATGTTGAATGGGATCTGAGCGTCACCATGAGGCGAGGACTGGAGCTCGGAAACGCCCTCAACTTGGAGGACATCTTCCCAAATCTATTTGGCGGGTGGGATGTGCAGAGGCTGAGAAGCGAGGTCTCCTTCCTTATCGGCATGATCTATGACTTCTGGGAGCAACTCATTCGGGAGAGGAAGGACGAGAAGAAGAAGGCTACGGGCGACTTGCTGGACGTGTTGTTCCGTGCGGGGTTGGAAGGCTCCCACCTCAAAGCCATCCTGATGGTTCTTACCCACACAATCCCAACCCCATATAAAAATATACAGCGACTGATATGGTAATTCACCCACAACCCTGCAGGATCTCTTCACGGCAGGGACCGAAACAACGTCTACCTCCATAGAATGGACAATGGCCGAGCTCGTGAGGAACCCCGGAGCAATGAAGCGCCTCAAAGAAGAGCTCGGAGCAGAAGAAGCGCCCCTACGCGAGTCACGGCTCCTCCATCTGCCGTACCTCCAGGCTTGCATCAAGGAAACCCTTCGCCTGCACCCTCCGGTACCGCTACTCCTCCCACGTCGCGCGTTGGAGTCGTGCGAGGTGATGGGGTACACGATCCCCAAGGGAAGCATGGTGCTTGTGAACGCCTGGGCCATCGGGAGGAACCCCAAGACATGGGAGGACCCGGTAGTGTTCTCGCCTGAGAGATTCCTTGGTGGGAAGGATGTGAGGGACAACGACTTCGAGATGATCCCGTTTGGATCGGGGAGGAGGATGTGCCCCGGATCCACGCTGGCTCACAGGATAATGTCGCTCGCGATAGCGTCCATGGTGCGGAGCTTCGAGTGGTCACTTCCGGAAGGTGTGCCTGCGAGCGAGCTCTCCATGGAGGAGAAGGTGAGTCTCGTTGGTGCGAGAAAGGAGCCGCTTGTCATCACACCCAGATCTAGTTAATCGATTAGAGATCTAAGATCCCCGCTGTTACAGCACGCCGCTGTATGGCAAAGAGATCTGAGGTCTCCCTGCAGACTCTGCATTAACCGTGCGAGCCGTTCGATCATGATCGAGCGGTTCACACGAATTTGCGCGGTACAAATCCAAAAAAAGTGTGAATTCGTACGAACCGCTCGATCTTGATCGAGCGGCTCGAGCAGTCCCATGATATTGCATCGGAGAATGCCTTCATTTTACACAAGTTAGAAAATTTTGTTTTACTTTTGCCTCTCCTCTAGCTTTCAATTAGATTTCGACTGAATTTGCATATCCTCTAGCTCTTCCTCAATTTCCTAAATTGGATTGTCTGAACACCAATTTTGCAGTTTATTTAGCCGATAATTAAGTTTAAAAGCACAAGATGTGTCATTTAAGTCAAACATTTTTGTTGCATATTTATTTATAACAACAGCAATCTATTCTACATTAAACTTGAAAATTGAGCATTTGGAAACTAATTAAACGCACTATAATCTGATTTTATCAGCTCCCTTGCTTCAAAAAACAATTAAACACAAATAGTGAATAAGCTAAACCTAAATTTCGAAGTATATATATGATGGTATAACGTTAAATGATCGTATATGATAGAACTCGGTGTCTTAGGAGGTTTGGTCCCACAAAGCAATAGCTCGTGCTCCTCATGCATTGAACCATTAAGATCTGAAAAGATATTTTCATCTCTTAGAGTCAAATGTGTATTAAGAACAAAATATGTGTCAAGATTATCCTTAGTGTTAAGAACAAAATATGTACAATGAAAAATTCGACAGTATCCTATTTTGATGAGCGATAGAAGTAAAGCTCAAACAATATCTTCTTTAATTCATAACGGATCAAAATTTTGTTAAACATGATGATAGTACTTCCAATTTGTGCCCAAAAATAATGTGACGTGTAGGATGCGTATAGCTCAATGCTAGCATATTCTTGTAGTGTGATTTTCATGTCTGACTACACCATTCTGAGGTGATGTTATGATTGTTCAAAATTCATGATTGATCCCTAACATTGTACTGTACTATGAAAACTCATCATTCTCAAACTCATCGGGATGATCACTTTTTAACTTAGTGATAGTGATCCTTGCTCGTTCTAAATTTGATTGACTAGATTTTCAAACTATGAGAAAGCTAAATTGTTGTTTGTAAGAAAAAAATACTAGTATAAGGTGAATAGTCATCAACAATCATAAACTGATAATGACTTCCACTTAAGCTTTTAGATTTTACAAGTCCAAGTAGCTCTAAGGGGACTATCACTTGGGGACCCCGCCACCTCCTAAATCAGACTCTTCCACCCTTTCGGTGAGGGTTTTCCTCCCAAACCACATTCCCAACCCAAGGGTCACATCAGTTATTTTTTATTCCTCATGTGGGGCCCACCTAAAAATTACTCTCTCTCATTTAATACATCAAGCCACTCATTTCTCTTTCATTCATTCCAATAAAAAATATTATAGTGTATCGTCTTGTCATCTAAAAAATATAAAATACTCAACTTCTAATCGATTTTGCAAACTTCAATACAATCGCATCATAACAAACCTTCTCAATAGTAAAACCCTCTATGCAACCATCAAGACATGAAAGGGTTATCTAGTGGATAGTCCTTTTCTTGAGAAGGTTATCCTCTTCATGATAACCCTCTATCTAAATACACCCTACTATGGTTCAGGTAGCACTAATGAACTTTTTGCTTTGAGGAGGTTTTATGTAGCTTTCCTAATTTATATGTTGAACACACGTCTTACTTTTTATAATATATCTTGGGAAGTTCCTGAACTAGGTTGTTATTACTAAGATTATTAAATTCAGTTTATGAAAATGTGACCTAATCTTTTATGATAAAGTAAGGGTTCATCTTGTAGAGCTAATAAGCAATCTAGTGATGAATACTCATCAAACCTAAGTCTGCATATACTTTTGTTCATATCTCCATTAAGAAAAATCTTTTTTTGTTCTTTTTTATAACTTCAACCTATTATTTTGAAAAGGAGACTAAAACGTTTGTCACATATTTGAGAAAAGCTTAGAAAGTTATGGATTAGACCTTAAACAAGAGTAACCTTAACAATAGAAGTGAGAGTTACCAATCATACCTTCAAATATAACCATACATGTATAGTAATGAATGAAAATGACTTTCATATTCTCCTTGTATTCTATGTTGATAAACAAGTTGGTATCGGACATGCCTCACCCTGTACCACTCTTAATGATCAAGAATTAACTTCGGTTGTAGCCGGTGATAAAGAGCGAGTAAATAAAAAATGATCACACAAGAAATAATATGAAAGTTGATCCGATGTGGTCAAATTATTTATTTTACTTGGGAAAGTCCGAACGTCAAACCCATTGAGGTAATATCAGGATTTATAATTAATTTTCAAAATAATTTAGAAATTAGCTTTTCAGAGAGATAAATTTTTATGGTTCTTTTTAATTTGGCAAAATTTTATGGGTTTTTCAAATAAAAAGATGCAACTAAGTGAAGCAAATATAATGCATGGATTTTGCATTTTTTTATGCAATGAAATAAGTGTTATGCAATGCGTGAGAAAACAAATAATGTATTTTTTTAGAGTTTTTAGATGATAATGAATGAATGATGCAAGATGAATGAGCAAGAAATTAAACATGCACTCAATTTTATTTAGAAACCCTAACGATCAATTAATTTCAGAAATAATATAATCAATAACTTCCAAATAATCCCAAATCAATTTCTCCCTTTCCTGCAATTTTGTGAGCAACAAAAGTAATTTCAAATAATGTATGTCTCATAATGATCAAATGAACTTCTCAAATTTGTTGATATCAAATAATATCTCAAAATGTGAAATTGAGTGTTCTATATAATAGATAATGCAATAAGTTTCAAAACGAGATAAAGAATATTGAAATCAGACTATAAATGTACAAGATATTAATGAATGAAGTTCAAGGGCATAAATATCATAAAAATAAATAAATTGTTCTTAATTTGGACCTTCAGAGAAGCAGATCTGCAATTTGAGGGAATCGAGTGGGTTTCTCTATAACTTATCCTAGATAGGGGTTTCTTCAATATTTCTAGGAAGTGGGAGGGCATGCCTAAAATTTGGCACAACATGTGATTCAACTCACATGAGGAGAGGCTCAAGCGATGGGGGTAGCTTGGATGCCCGAGCCTCCATTGGTGCGGGATGATTGCTCTGGATCCACCCAAGGACGTAGGCTCGGGTGGGCTTGCGTGGATGTCTCAGATGTGTGTGATGTGACGATACAAGGGGTGCAAATTGGGCATGTTTCAACAACCTCGATCTGATCTATTCACGAACGAACAATGGTTGTAGGTTCCTCGTGGGGACTTCATCTTCATCGAACGAGGGTTTCTCAAGCGAGCGCCTATAGATCTGGCGATCTATTGAAGCTCCTGATGGCTAGCACACGGCCATGGATCGTCAGGGCTGGTGTTGCTTGTTCTCCAAGGAGGGCTTCTCCCATCGTGTACCTTCAAATAAGAGGAGGTTCGAAACCCGAGGGTCTTGATCTAATCATGAAGGTGTAGGTAAGGAGATGGTGGGTGGAGGCTCTATCATGGGTAAAGGATTTGAGCCTAATCGATGGGGGTTGTGGATGGAAGAAGAAAGTGAAGAAGTAGGGATCTAATGATGATGAGTAGTCAATGATTTGTGGTGGGATTGGGGTGATCATAATAGAGGAGGTTGGGGAGATCTAAGAATAAGGGGAGGAAGAAGGTCAGAGAAGAAAGAAGAGGGAAGAAGAAGGGTGTTACCTGTAGATTGTCATTCACGCCTATATTAGAGGAGTTTGAGCCTCTACTTTGGTCCTTTCCTCAGCTGTGGGAGGAGCATGACAAAGCTCTATTGCTATGACACAAGCAGCCACATGGGGTGGGGTCTTCGTCGGAGGAGATTGGTCGCTGTCACCAGCCACTCCCTCAGAGCTCTCCCTCTTCCTTTCTCTCTAGTGAAGGCCGGAGGTAGATAAAGGTTTGAGGTGGTCGGATCGAAGGCCTAAATAGGAGAGGGAAGGGGGGATAATCTTGGTTCTCGCTGAGGAAGAAGGGGGGATAAGGGTAGGGGGATTTGGTTCCTATTGTTATTTTAGATTCAGTCGAAGTTAATGGTCATTAGGGATCATAGTTTGGGTCATCAATCGCATAGATTAGGATATGAGTTTGATTGGTTATAGGTGATTGATCATTACAGAGGATAGAGTCATAGGAGGTATTGATTGTTCTGGACTTGATTTGAATAAGGAGTCAAATGGAATCAAGTTAGTTGGAGGTCCAACGATAGGATAAGGATAGGGATGATGCCCGAAGATGGGTTTTGAATGTTGGATTTCGAGGTGGTTGGAAGAGGATACTGAGATAAGGGGCGAAGTTTTTGGTCATTAAGGAGAGAATCCGATATAGAGGATGGGGTTGTCGGCCATGGGATCAGGTTGGTTCAGCCATGGCAGTTTAAGTTCCATCGCAGGGATAGAAATGGGAGGAGAGCTGGTGGTTCAGTTGCAGAGAGGAGAGGAGGGAGATGGTCAGACGAGGAGGAGGAGTAGAGGGCAGTGATGGATGGAGGAAGGGGCGAGGCAATGGTCATCGGATCATGCGAGTTCCAACTGTGAGGAACAAATCAGGGGCGTTAGGGGATGAAGGAACCTTGATCAGGAGTGAGTGGGATTGTCCTGGGCATTGACATGGACCAATGGGGATGTGACACATGTGCAATGTTGACCAGATGGTTTGACCAAGCATGAAAATGAAAAGAAAGATAGATTACAAATAGCAAATGAACTTAAATGCAAAAATACCTAAAATAAAAATGATCGTCTAAATGCATTCTACAATGTTCATGAACTCAAATGCAATTGAACTCCATTGTCCAATATATGAAATTTGTTGATGATAATTTATGTACATAAAATATCCACTTTTAGTTTTGTATGTTTTATCTAGTTTTCTATGGATAATAAATGCATGCAAAAATCAATCATGACGTAAAATAATACAATGGACACAAATGATTTTTCTTGTTTTTTATGTATTAAGAAAATATCAAAATAAATAAATGCTGTGAATTATGTATAGGTGAATTAGGTCAGTGAGCTCAAGTCAGAATTTATCCTTTTCTTTTCTTTTCTCTTTTTTGGATTTTTAATTTTATGTGATTAGTTAAAACATCAGATGAAATAAAGAAATGAAAAGGAAATGAATAAACAGGCTTAAATATGAACATGAAATAACAAGTCAAAGATCAGTAAATATGTACAATATACAGTTAGGTTCCATAACCCAAATTTCACCAATGAACTTCGATTCTTTTGAATTTAGACTTGATTTGTGGATAATTGAATGTACATTAATTCAAAAGTGAGAAGAGTAAAATTGGATCAGATTTTACGACTTCCTACCATGGAATTAGGTTTTGGGTTTATTTCACATATATACAAGTTAGTATTATTTTAGAACTTTTCATTGATTAATATTAATGATATGTACACAATGGAGTTATTTTTATATTAATTAGATTTAGGATAAGGAGATGGATAATGCCCAGAGATAGGTTCTTCATGTTGGGTTTCGAGGTGATCGGAAGAGGAGATTGGGGTAAGAGGTGAGGTTTCCGGCCATTAAGAAGAGAATCTAATAGAAAGGATGGGGTCGTCGGTCTTGAGATCAGGTTGGTTCAGTCGTGGCAGTTTAGATTCCATCGAGGGGATGGAAATAGGAGGAGATTTGGTGATTCAGTCGCCGTAGAGAACAAGAGAGAAATGGTCGTACGAGGAGGCATAACAGAGGGTGGTGATAATTGGAGGTAGGGTTTGTTCGATCATTGGAGTGGGACTACTAACGCCTTGTCTTGGTAGGCCTGCAGTGTCCGACAAGTCAGATTCTTCAATCGTTGTATTGGCTGCTCTTGCGATTCTCAAAACATCACCAATCAATTAAGATAACAATCATCCCACAATATTTAAGCAATAAAGGAATGGGGGGTGAAATTTATTATACCATACATAAAGATGTGTATAGACAGAAAAGGTTGGGTCAAACCACTGAGAGCAAATCGCGGATAGGTATAATTATTATCAATTAATAAGAATAAACAATAATTGTTTTTGTTTTATTCCTACTTTTTGAATTTTTGTGGGTTTTTAATTATATTTAATTTTTTATGGTTTTTTTAATATTTTTATATTTTATGTTATTTTTTAATTTCTTAATTTTTAATTTCTTTTAAATTTTGCAATGTTTTAGTTTCTTTTTCATTTTTAAAGATATAATAAGTATGTATATATCTATATATAGTAATATGTATATTATAAATATTGTATACGATATATAATAAATAGAAATGTAAAAATATAGGAAATATATACAAGAACAATCCTTTTTATTATTTTTAAGGGTTTTAATATATATAGCTATTTATAATTAATAATAAAATAATAAGTAATATAAAAATATTATATAGTATATATAGTATATGGAGATTCTATAATTTTAAATAGGGAAAATGGGGTTGTCCCCACCACATTTTTCGCAAAATTTTTTATTTTTTGGAAAAATATCACCATGTATATTCATCCATCCCTATATCCCTCCTATATGCCATTTGAATTTCGTCAGAAATAGACTCCTACGGCCTCCATCCAGACGTCATTTTTTCAATGGTTGTAGGATTTTTTAAATCGACTTTGTCTGGATGGAGACCGTAGGAGTCTCTATTTCTGATGAAATTTGAATGGCACATAGGAGGGATATAGGGATGGATGAATATACATGGTGATATTTTTCAAAAAAAAGTAAAAAAATTGACAAAAAATGGGGCGGGACAGCCATGTTGGCTGCCCCCATGGGGCAACCCCATTGACACCTTTTAAATATAGATATATATATAGTCAAAAATTACAAAATAAAATATTTTTGTGTTTTTATAATTTTCTATATTTTCATGGTTTTTTATAATTTTTGCTTATTTTTAGGAATTTTTAATTGATATAGACATACAAAATAATGAATAAGATATATATGTTGAATTGTTTTGGGTTTTAAAAATAAATAATAATTCCAAAAATTCTCAAAACTATTTTTAATATATATAATATAAATAAAAATAAGAAATAGAAACCTTTTTTAGTTTTTGTAGGTTTTTATTGATTTTTATGACTTTTTAAGGGGTTTGCATTTTTAAGGTTTTTCTTCTATATTTTTGTGATTTTTGGTTTGAAGATATAATATATAGTTATATATACAAGGTATTTTTTTGGAAATTTTAAATTTTATGTCTAATTTCCTAAAGAGGGAATAAATAGCTCTTATTCTATTTTTAATAATTTGAAAAGTGCAATAAATGCCAGAATAAAAATAGGTGTGAACAAGCATCAAGTGAAGTATTATAGTAATTTTCCCAAATTAATGTTTTACATGAGACGATTTTTAAAAATACAAATGCAAATAAATAATTACAAGTTTGAGAGGGGCAAATTTATAATAAAAATATATTCTGAAGTGTTCCATGCAAATAACCTGAAAGTTTTACATTTAATTACAAAATTTAAGTACTAAACTGAAATAAAGGAAGTCAGAGGGGCAATAATGCAAAATATACCCGCTCACATGGGGAGGTACGTGAGGTGAGCTGACACAAACCTCTATGCAATTTACAATAAGTTCAGGGGTCCAATGCAATTTTTACACAAATTTAAAATGTAACTTACCCCCAACGCGATCGAACGCTTCAGAAAGCTCCATGTGGCTTGATCAAGTGTCTCCAAGTGAGATTCATTTCATCTTCAATCCAAGGGCTAGGAAAGAACCTAGTGCTTCTCTTCAATCCTATGGTTCATAAGGTCAATGGAAGAATGGGGAAGAAGGTCTTCTTTCTCGACCTTCGGTCGCCGAGCGCTCTTAGCTCCGCCAACCAATCTTCGATCTGATTAGCCCAGCACGTTAGTGGAGCTCCTCTACGCCTGCAGGATGCTTTAGATCAGTCCAGGGCCCATCAAAGGGGTGTTGGAGCTCTCGTTGCCTAGATCTAATGGTTTTAGCTTCGAGGTGGTGCTCCAGGCTCTACTATGCTTAAGGATCGCATCCAACCCTCTCTTGAAGCTAGATGCACAAGAGAGCAATGGAGCTCCGGTGAGAGGCAGAGGGAAGATCTCAACAACTCGGATTCGTACAGAATACGAGGTTAAAACATGAGGGAAGTGTTGAGAGGGCGATGAGGAACACAAATGGAGTGGAGATGCGAGTCGAAGCTCAGCAAATCTAATTCTACAAAATTAAACTAAGATAAGGATTATCAACTAAAATTAAACATTACAATACAAAACAGGCTAAGAAATGCAAGGAAAACAACTTGAACATGCATACCTAGAGCAGATGGGAGGCTTCATCGGAGGTACTCCGATGACACTCGGACCACACTGATCTCGGCCTTATCCGCGCTGACAAGGCATGGGAAGGCTTGTTGTCACCAAGGCCCTCAACCTCGGAGCTCCTATAAGCATTACAGTTGTGAAACACGGACCAAAACTCAAAAGAGGGGCGGAGGTCGGTTATTTATGCACGTGGATAGGGGGAGTTTTGAGAAGAGATGGTGTGCAAGGAGAGAGTTGGTGAGTGGTATGGGGTCGGTGATGGAGACAGATGATAGGGGAGCACAATGGAGGGAGGCTCCAGGAAGGAGTCATGGTGAAGGTGACGAAATTGGGAGAAACATGGTGGTCACAAGTCTGACAAGGGCAGGGTTGAAGTCAGTACAATTGACTCGTCCGATCAACAAATGAAGGCTCCTGGTTGGTCCATGTGGACTAACGAGGAAAAAGAATGAAAGAAATTCTTTATTAATCCGAGTAAAATTAATAAATGATTTTATTAATGTTTGGTTAAAACATAAAAAATGTTTCTAATTTTATGTATTATTTTATTCTAATTTTTATTTATTTTTACAAGTTAATTTATTTGAGGTTAGTACTTACATGTATATGCATAGGTATATATCTGTATTTATAGCATTTTATTTTTATTTTGTATTGTATATTTTTATATGATATTTACTTATTTTATTTATTTATAGCTTATTTAAGTACATATTTGCATTTTTAGTTTAGTTTTCTAATTTTATTTGTTTACTTAAATAAATATGTGCATGTATTATATGGGTATAGTTTACCTATATATTTTATACATTATTTATTTTAATATATTTTGCATGATTTTATTTTAATTTTTTTATTGAAATGTATTTTGAATAATATTTACAAGTATATAAAAATACAAAGAATGTAAAAATATAAAGAATGAATATTCTGATTATTATATATACAGTACAATAGAGACCCAAAAGCCAACTTTTGCATCTCAAGTCCAAATTACATGAAACGACCTTCATTAAATAGATAATTTATGTTTATGGACAATAAAGGTGAGTTTGGTCAATTTTGATATGTATGAAGGAGATATGGGTATGGGTAGTTTTCTTTACGCCTTTTTGTTCTCTGTGTCCCAGGTGCACTATGTAGTGTTTTTTAGTGAAATTAATTTTGCATTTTTCTTTGTATTTTTATGTACAAGTTTCATGTTGAGGGTATATTGATTTGAGGTATAAATAATGGAAAATTAAATAGGTCCCAAAAGTATATTATTGATCTATAGAATTAGGTTTTTGTGTGGTATTTTCTGTACATTTGGTTGTCCTATCTCCACCTATTGTATTCCTTGTCGACCAAGTCATCATGATGACTAGGTCTCGGGATTTAAGGTCACTCGGTGTCTTTGCACTTTAGTCTTTTTCTTTCCTTTCCTTTATTTTTTATGTTGGTTACATTATTTATTATCAATTATTGAATGTTATTTTATACAAATTAATGCTATATAATTCATTTAACTAGGGATTTAAGGCCAAAATGAAAGGATAATGGTGATGAAACGGAGACTCATTACCCCCCTATACTTGCCTTTGCTAGTCCCTAGAAAACACTTATGCCAATGAGTGCAGAAAAAGAAAATAAAGAACATAAAAGAAAGAACTTGAAATATTTTTTAACTTTAAACTTATCTTAATAAAATCAAAGTTTGGAGCTCAGTTAAGACCTTTGGATTCTTGGTTTGTTCGGTACTGCATTAAGGTTAGGAAATGTGACACAACAACCCTTAAGTTTCATAATCTTCTACTGTGTTCAATTCACAGTCTGGTCAGAACCATACTTTCAATCGCATATTCTCGCAATCTTGAAATAACAAGTACCATGTGTGTGAATTGGTTTAGCTCTTTCCAAATAAAATATTGAACCATCAAAGAGTCTCCTCGGCAACTTGTCCTCAGGGAGATGGATATTTCCTTCTAAGGTCAGGTGTGTGCTAGTTCACAACCGAAAAGGGCTAAGCTAAAAGAATGGGAAAAGAAGCAGAAATGGACCAGTGTAGTCTCATTTCCTTGTGAAGCTCGGCCAGTGTAACCGAGTCTTCATCAAGAAGCATGTTTTTTGAAAGGGGTATTTACACCCATAACCCTGAGTAATCTCGTAATTACCCCAGAAACCCTCGATAATCACGAATTACATCGAGTACATAGAGAACCCTGAATAATGATTAACCTTTACATGTCATAACCCTGTGTTAAGTTCCATCATAATTCTCTATTAATTTTGATGGAAAAAGTTATATGTTGACAAATGTACCCTTAAAACCACATCATATTTATAACAGCATGCCACTATGTACATGAAATAAAATAAAACCCCAAAACCTACCGTCGGAGCTTCACCGTGCACCTCTTGCAGCAAGCTCCCCTCTCCCGCCGCTCTCTCCAGCACCCCCTTCCAGGCGCGCCTCCTCCCTGCAGATCCACCCCCTGCTCCCGGCACGCCTCCGCCCTGCAACCCATGCCCCCTGCGATGCCGCCACACCCCCCTCCCCCTGCCACCCTGCCCGAGCCCGCAAGCCCCCAGACCCCGCCCCACTCCCGCTGGTACCCCCTCCCCTACCCCCGCGTGCGCCGCCCCCACCCCTCGCCACCCTCCCCAACCTGCCTGAGCCCGCAAGCCCCCCCCACCCCCCACCCCCCCCCGAGCCCTCGCATGCGCCTGCACCCGCCCGAGCCCGCAACACCCGCCCCACTCCGGTCGTTGCCCCTGACCCTGCGCGCGCAGCCGCCACCCCCTGCGTCCCCTGCCCCCCGCCATGCCCAAGCCCGCAAGGCCCCAGTCCCCGGTACCCTCCCCACCCTGCCCGAGCCCGCAAGGCCCCAGTCCCTGCCCCACTCCCCCCCCCCAACCCCCAGCCCCCGCCCCACTCCGGTCGTTGCCCCCTCCCCTTACCCTGCGCGTGCCGCCGCCACGCTCCCCACCCTGCCCGAGCCCGCAAGGCCCCAGTACGCGCCCCACTCCCGCCGCTGCAAACCCCAGCCCCATCTCGCAAGCCCCTTCCGGCAGGTCGCCTACACCGTGCCCGCAAGCTCCAGTGGGTCCCTGCCAGCTGCTCCAGGCCAAGCTCCTCTACCCCGTCGCTGCCCGCCATTCCAGGCCAAACCCCAAACTCCAAGCCAAGCTCCAGTGGCTCCCTCCTCTTATTCTCCCTTTTCTTTTTTTATTAATCTCAGCCGTTAGATTCTTGATTGGGTTAGATTAACCCAGCTATTTGGTTGAGTTAGTGAACTAAAGTAACGTAAGGTTATGAATGTAAAATGGAGTGGTTATTTAAGGTCATGGGTGCAATTCGTGATTAGCGAGGGTTTCTGGGGTAATTACGAGATTACTCAGGGTTATGGGTGTAAATATCCCTTTTTGAAAGCTCAATATTTTTTGCGATTTTTGGGTATAGTCTTCTTTTTGAATATTTTTTTGTTGGCCTTACTCTGCATTCTTATTTTTCCCTAACATATATAGAATCTTTTGTTCTGCCCATATTTTGGGGTCTTGGAAAAAGTTGTGCTAGTAGATCATTCCTCATCTGAAGCTTTATTTCAATCCAGACTCCAGTCATTAGATGTCCATGCTACCAAAGGAAGTGGGTTGAAGTATGGTTTCTGCAGTCCCCAAGAATGGTTCCTAAGCCACCCTTGACGAAGTAGTCTAGTATCATTCTGACATAGGCTCCAAGATCTTTCAACAATCCATCTGGGTTGAGGTAAGTGTTAAGTGTGAGGTTTCTAGTTAAGCTATTGTCTCAAGAGTCCTACAGATGACATGAAGGGTTGTAGTTCGATACATCGAATTGACTCATGACCATAGTTTCATGGAATATAAAGAATTAAGCCAAGGTGACCTGAAGCATCTCAATTCCGTGCCTTAATGGGTTCATCTGGAATTAGGTGGATTAAGGACTAGACCAAGCTCCAATCTTCAAACTTTTTAGACTTATTCAATTGCCATTATCATTTCGAAAAATACAAATGATATGTACAATGCATGGAAAATATTTTTGTGAAGCAATTTCTAATTTTGAACTTTTTATTGATTTTTTTTAAAAATGTTTTACAATTTTATACAATTCTTGAAAATATTTTGCAAATTTTTATGGATTTTGAAAATTTTGAAGATTTTAAGGATTTTTTATAAAGGTTAGTAAAAGAAGTATGTGCAAATTTTTACGGTGGAGTGTTTGCATATTTACAAGAGTTAATTGTGGAATTTACACTGGGAATTTATACATGAGTTAGTTGTTATTCACAGGATTTTGTATATACGATGTTTATAAAGAATTTATTTTCTACAATTATGTAGAAAGTTCTCAAAATAATTTGAAAATGTTTCTACAAACATTTACAAAATCTGAAAATCATTTTGCAAAGATTTTTCAAAGGTATACATAGTTTTTTCAAAATATTTCTGCAACCATTTTCCAAATCATTTGCAAAGTAATTTTCAAAAATTTTATTCAGATAACCAAAATTTTGCAAATATTTAAAAAATATTTTAACAAAAGTTTGCAAAAAATTTTAAAAAGTTTTCCAGCTGTTTTCAAAAGATTTTTCAAGTCATTTACAACTATTTTTCAAATCATTTTCCAAAAAAAAATGAATGGGTTTATTAATCATATTTAGAAAGCATATTGAAAAATTTTATGCATGTTAATGGTGTATTCATTACAGTTGATTAATCATATACCCTTATCCATATAGTATATTAATCATATTATTCAAAAATACGAAAGTACGAGTTATGTCTAAAATAAATACAATGTATATACAACCCCCTATACTTAACTTAAGCTATATCCTCATAGTGATTAAAGAGAAAAAGAAAAACATAACTCATGCTGAGTATAGGACAACCTATACTACAACAACTAAAGAATGAGAAGTAGGTCATCCCCCCTATACTTAGGATCGAATAGTCCTAAGTGCAGCAGGTTGTATACAAACTGGGGATGATCGAGAATCATAATTTATGAAATTAAATGGGCTCAACTTGTGCCCTCTATACTTAGGGTAAAATATCTCTAAGTATAGACAGAATATCAAAAAGTTGAGGGACAATATAGAGAATGAATAACGAATAACTCAAATAAACTCGTCCCCCCTATATTTAGGATGGAGCATATTCTAAGTATAGCATAGACGAATGGGATGAGTGCTCCACAGAAGAATGGATGAATTGGAAAATTGATATTAAAAAAAGAAAATAAAAAAAAGAAAATTAATTAAAGATATTTTAGGAGGTACTATCCCGCCCACTGCTAGTGTTGAAGCTGTGGAATCTTCATTAAAAATTACTTGAATTGAATTGACAACGGCCAAATGTGTCATGCTCTAAATATGGCTTCGGTAAGGTCAATCAAGGATTAATCAAACACTGCTAAATTAATAATTATCTAATTAAAGCAAAAACTAAATAGTTATACTTAGGCAAGCACAAGGTCAAACTCAGGGGGGCACTATCTCCTTAGGTGAATTATTAGGCGATCTAGAGGTTATGTTTTCAGGAAATATTTTTTTGGTATTTTTAAATGCAATTTAATGGTTTTAAATTAAGCTACTATAATTTTTTTGGAGTTTTCATGTGCAATATGAATTAATTACAAATAAAATATGCAGACTAGGTGATTTTGAGGCAATTAATTTTAATAAATATCAAACCAATTTATTTCTTGGAAATATAATTATCCTAGATAGGTTTATGTAAGAGTTATCCATGAAAAATTCTAAAATGTAGAAATAATGAGTTTTTTGTCTATTAAAAATCAATTAATGAAATCACCATTCATTTTATTTCGACCCCGATATACGTGTAAATGCAACAATTTTTGGGCACACTATAGAATACAATTACAATTTGTCTTTTTGGGAATTTTAGAGCAACAACATGTTAGTTGTAATAATGGGAGAGAATTACATAGAAATTGATGGGAGACGGGCAACAAGATGCGCCACCAATCCCTTTTGAATGGCAAATCCAATCCTTCGAAATACAACATTCATATCAATGAAAGAGCACGCAGTGGGCAAAATATGTAATTTTCACTTAAAAGGTTTACTAAATAAACCATTCTCCTAGAAATTCAACCAAAAATCCATAAAGATAAATCATCACGTGTTCTATAATATGCAATTTTTAAAACAAAAATTTGTTGCAGAAAGGATGTTCAAATAAATATGCAAACAAACGGTTCTAGATGCAAATATAGAAAATAAGAAAAAAATATAAAAAATACAAAAGCGAATGCAATTACCTAAACTCAGGGGAATATGGATGCAATTGTCCATAGGGCACGTGCATTGCACATGTCTTCTGGAAGATGGGGTTCTCCTTGTGATTTTGTTGAAGTAAGGGCGAGGCTTTGCAATTCGCCTAATTAGGCACATGCGATGCATGTGCCCTCACTAGAGAGGATGCGAATGAAATATGGGGAATTGTGGGGTACTTTGTGCAATATTTCCACTAGTGGAATGCCCTTCACATGAGGGGATTTCTCCCCTTTTTCTTCTTCCCAAGTGTGATCTATGGGGAGCGGGGTCGATCCAAGTCGAGGTTGTGATGCAGACGCGAGCGGAGGGCTCGAGGCAGGTAGTTGCTCCAGGTGCGCAGGAGGCGCGGGCGTCCATGGCAGCCGTAGGCGACACACGCTCGGCGGTGAGGTCAAGATACGAGGCGAAGCCATAGGCGAAGTGCAACTAGACCTCTAATCCTTCGACGATGAGTCTGGAGTGAAGCCTCAAGGAAGACGGGGAAACCGTAGTGATAAGAAGCTGGTAATCAGGGAAGAGGAGTTATTCAACACATGACCAACTGTGGAGCTTGAAGGCGATCGGCTGTAGGCCTTTCAGGCTTGAGTCTAAGGGCTGCTCGACAGAGTTGACTTGATTGACCTCAACAAAAAGCGACGATTCTGATGCGATGATTGTCCTTTAATTACCTCCAATAATGCAAGGATTCGAGCTGAAACTCGACTGCACATGAAGCATAGGAGGAATGTGCCTTTGAAACTTGGCGAATGGTATGGGGGGCTCAATTTTGAAGCTCTTACAGAGCTTTAAGATGGGCAGAGAATGGAATGAGGTGGTGAAGCTCCTTAACGAGGCGGGAGATGTGGATCCAATCAGTGGTAGGTGTAGAGATATAGATTAGAAGCAGAGAGATGGGAAGAGACGATTCGGGTTGTCGATCAGAGGAGTTGGATTATCTAATAGTGTGAAGAGGATGATATTGGGCAGCGACAAAGAAAATGAGAAGAGGAGCACAGGAAGAACATGGAGGAAGATAGATAAGGAGAGGGAAAATGTATACCTGAAGGTGGTCACCTAGGATCAAATGAGTTCAGCGGAACTCGTCTTTGTCGTCACCTCGAAGTGGCCGAGGCGTAAGGCCACAAAGCTCAGGCAGCGATCTCAGAGCTGTTGTGACACAAAGGTGGCCTTTGTGGATCACACCTGAGGAGGGAGAAGTCGTCCTCGCTCGAGATCCTTCTCTCCATGTTGTCCTCACTAGAGGAGGGAGAGTTGGGCCTCTCTCTCTGTTGAACTCAAGATTGACGGATGCCTCTCTAGGTTGACGAAGAGGGTATTAAATAGAGATGGTCGCCGGAGGTTACGGGCGAGTTTTTGGCATTCGACAGAGCGAGGTTCGCAGGTGGTTGATGAGGGGATAGTATAAGGGTGAGATAAGGGGGAGGCGATGGCAGCCGGTGGAGCGGGTGGCCGTTAGGGACGCACGATCATCGGGTGAGAAGAGAGTATGGGTTGGGGAAGGAGGTTGGGGATGCACATGTGGGGCACATGCGTCGGGAGACAGGAGAGTAAGTGGGGGTGGCACGTGGCTGCCCCAGGAGGAGCCACATGTCGCCCCAAAAAAATCAAAATTAAAAAACAATCAAAAATCAGAAAGAAATAGAAGAAGACCTCGGATCAGAAAAAATTCTTCGTGAAGGATATTCTCTCGATGAGATCTACAACTTTCATAAAGGGACCAAAGGCAAATGAAATGTGAAATGCGAGAAATGAAAATTTCTTTGATGATATTTTATGTATATAAAATACCAATTTTATGCTTTGAATTTCTTATTTGATTTTCTGACGATAAATAAATGTAAGCAAAAGTCAAACATGCTATTAAATAATGTAATGGATTCAAATGACATTTTTTGGATTTTTATGGGTCGAGTTAATGTCAAAAGAAATTAGGGAGGTTAATTATGTACAAGTTGATTAGGTGAATAAGGTCAAATCAGAGTTGGTCTTTTTCTTTGCTTTTCTGATTTTTTTGGAATTTAATTTTTATATGATTTATTAAAACAATGAATGAATTACAGAAATGAAAGAGAAAATAGTTAGAATGGATGAAATATGCACATGAGATGATAGGTAAAAATTAGCGAAAATGTACAATGCGCAAGAGGCCCAAAACCCAAGTTTTATAAATGAGCTCCGATTTTTATGAAATTGATATTGTTTTGAAGATATTTGAATGTATATTATTTTAAAAGTGAGTATAGTGAAATCATACACTGTATGAGAAAGAAATCAGCATTTTGGTCTATCTTTTCTGAATTTAAAATTTGCGATTATTTTGCATGTATACAAGTTATCATTTTTTAGGATTTTGCATGGATTAAGGTTAGTAATATGGACACAATGAAATTAGTTTCATGTTAATTGGAGTTAGCATGTTTTAACTAAAAATTCATGAACTTAGGTGAAAATGTGAAGATGATTATGAATGTAATTATGTGTGATAAAATGCATATATTAATTCTAAGTGCATGAATGGGAAAATGCAGAATAAATGATGAAATGCAGCTAATTACTCGGGAAAAAAGCTCTATAACTTTTAGGACGATGAATCATGGATTCATCAACCCCCTATGTTTAAATATTTCTCATTTTCGAGCAACTGAAATGAAATGCACAAGTGAAATGATTTTGGGTTCCATACCAAGGTCATGAACAAAAGGTGAAAATGGAGCTAGACCTGACCTTTGGATTAATAATTTGGTGGAATCCTATGAGAATTAGGGTTTTAAAATAAACAGCCCTCGAGTTCTACATCTCATTGTAACAGTCTCGGCTCAGAAGTCATCTTAGGTCAATTCTTCTCCCAAAGCATACCCCATGAACATTGAACAATTGTCTCATGTGTGTGAAAGGTTTTAGCTCTTCCCATCAAGAATGTCAGACTACCATGCAAATATCTCCTCTAATTACTCATCCTCAGAGACTCACGTATTTCCTTCTGAGTTCAGTCATGATGTGTTCACAATCGAAAGGGGGAGAATTTTTTAGAAGAAAGGGAAAAGAACTGGATGGTGACCAGTGTAGTCACCTCTCCTTGTGAAGTCGGCCAGTGTAGCCAAGTCTCCACCAAGATTTGTAGGTTGTCTTGAAGCTGGACCTTTTTGGTCAAATATTTATTTGGTAGTCGGCTTCTTTTGGTATGGATTTTTGGTAACTCGGCATGGATCTTTTGTGCCTCTACGGATATAGAATTTTCTTTCCGCACATGTTTTGAGGTCTTAGAAAAAATTGTGCCCAGTCATCCATCCCTCATCCGAAGCTTTATATCAACATGTACTCCGGTCTTTAGATGTCCATGCTACCAGAGAAGAGACTCGCATAGTCTTCCAACACCCCGTCTGAGTTGAGCTAAGTGCATAGTGCAAGAGTACAGATTAATTCCCTATTCCGAAGTCATACCCATAATAAAGAGACCAGGTTAAACACTAAGAATCAAAGTTCGCACATTGTCATGTAGAACTCGGAGAATTAAGTCAAAGACCTAAAGCTTCTAAAATCCTCTTTCTCGATGACATTCCTCTGAAAATTAGGTAGATTAAGGCCAAGTCAAGATCACTCTCAACTTCTATTCATAACTTAGTTCAGAACCCACCAACTTTTCACTTTGCATATGCTAGATATGTAAGTGAAATGTAGATGCTCTGAAATGTATATGAGGTGCAAGATGATTTCTTTCTCATTTTTTATTTGAATGCAAGGATGATATGCAGGAGTAAATAAGACGTCTTTTTCTCTTCTTCTTCTTTTTTATTTTCTTTTTTAATATATTTTTATTTTTATTTTAGTTTATTTTTTATTTACCAATTTTACCCATCCCATTATTATTACATAATATATACAAAAATACTCAAAAGTACAAGCTATGTGTAAAGTATATATGTAATATATACACACCCCCTCTTCTTAGCAGGTGTTATGTCCTTAGAGCACAAGAAACGACGAAAATACATAATTTGTGCTAAGAGTAGGAGAGTGAAAAACAAAAAGGAGTATAGAAGTCGACCGCACCCTATACTTAGGCTCTGATCAACCTAAGTATTGAAGAAGATCAAAATGGGACGGTCAAGGTCAATAGGAGAAATGGGTGAATATATACAGGGTGGGCATCGGTCCCCCCTATACTTAGGCTCTGGTCAGCCTAAGTATATGACGGAAGTGAGTATGAGGACCGATGAGATCTGGAGAATATACAGAGCGAATGGGGTGGGGTAAGATTTATGGAGATAATGAAAGTGGTGTGGCATTCATGCATTCCCTAAGAGTGGATCATGGTATTCTAGGATGCACATGAATGAGGTCTCTTCAACACGGGCTAACTGCTCATCTGATCCTACAAAATGCTTAAGTAGCTGCCCATTCACAAGGAATGGTTGTGCACCATCTGTAAGCTCTGAAATCCGTACATTGTCGTTCATATTCACTTCTCTAACAAGGAAAGGTCCCGTCCACTTGGATTTTAACTTGCCCTAAAAGTTCTTCAACCTACCATTGAATAACCATACCTTCTACCCTGAGATAAAATTCTAGCGTATGATATGGTGATCGTACCAGCGCTTGATTCTGTCCTTATAGATCACACTATTATCATATGCATTGTTTCTGATTTCTAGAAGCTCGTTTAGATCCATCTTTCTGCTATGTTATCCTTCATGGGTGTTCTAGTTCACTTTCTTTAATGCCCATTTGGATTTGTGTATCAGCTTAGTGAGTAGATGACATGGCTTTCCATGAACCATTCAGAATGGGGAGGTTCCAAGTAGGGTCTTGTAAGCAGTCGGTATGCCCATAGAACTTGGTCCAAGAGCCGGGACCAATTCTTTTTGTCAGGGCAGACTAGCTTCTGCAAAATGCCCTTCACCTCCCTATTCGACACCTCAGCCATGCCATTTGATTGTGGGTGGTATCGACTAGCGACACGGTGTTTGATACCGTAGTTCTTTGTTAACTTTTTCATTTCCCTATTAACAAAGTGGCTACCCGCGTCAGAGATGATGACTTTGGGAACCCCGAACCGTGAAATGATGTGATCTTGCATGAATTTGACGACATTCTTATTGTCGACGGCTCGGGTAGGGATATCATCCATCCACCTAGAGCGATAATCAAACGCTAAGAGAATATGCTCATAACCGTGGCTGTTAGGGAATGTGCCTATGAAATCTATGCCCCATGCATCAAAAACATCAACCATAATGATTAGTTGCATGGGCATTTCATCTTTGGAACCGACGGTCCCTCCCATTCTCAGACATACTGTTCATGACCTAACAAATGCATATGCATCACAGAACAGGGTCGGCCAGTACAAGCCACACTGTAGCATTTTCCAGACGGTCCTCTTTCCAGAGTGATGTCCTCCTACCTCCAAGGAATGGCAGTAGATGATTACACTCTTGTATTCCTCCTGAGGAATACACCTCCTCCAGACACAATCTGGACCTTCAAAGAAACGGAACGGATCCTCCCAATGGTATTTCCTTGGTTCCGACTTAAGTCGGTCAATGCTGCTCTTAGGCCAATCACGGGGAACTACTTTAGGCACTAATAAATTCACCATATTAGCATACCATGGAAGAGAGTCTACAGAACAGATCGATTCATTGAGGAAGGAGTCCTTTATGGGGTTAGCCTCAGAGGAACGAGGTGATTCTATGCAGAAGAGGTGATCAACCACCATATTCTTCACTCCAGGCTTATCCTTGATTTGCAAATAGAATTCTTAGAGTAGTAGAATTCAAATAAGAAGACGCGCATTCGCATCCTTCTTTTCCATGAGGTACTTGATGGTTGTGTGATCTGTGAACCCAAAAAGATGTGACCTGAATTTGTCCAAAGCAAACACTACGACAAGCATTTCCTTCTCTGTGACAGTATAATTCCGTTGAGCCTGATTGAGTACTTTGCTTGCGTAGTGGACAACATAAGGAATCCTTTCTCTACTTTGTCCAAACACGACCCAACAACAAAGTCATAAGCCTCCGTCATGATTTCAAAAGGAAGAGACCAATCTGGGGCATGTAGGATAGGAACATCCATGATCTTCCTCCTTAGGAGCTCGAGGGCCTCAAGACACCTATGTTCTACAATGAACTTTGTATCTTTTCCTAAGATCTCTGTTAGCGGTCGGGCAATATTTGAGAAGTCCTTTATGAATCTACGGTAAAAACTGGCATGCCCAAGGAACGACCGCACTTGCTTGATGTTGGTTGGTGGTTGAAGTTTCTTGATCACATCAACCTTAGCAGGGTCAACCTCCATTCCCCTCTTGGAGATGACATGCCCAACACAATGCCCTCTTGAACCATAAAATTGCTTTTCTCCCAAGAGAGCACAAGATTCACCTTACTGTACTTCTTGAGGACTCGATCCAAATGAGATAGACAAGTATCAAACGAATCACCGTGGATCGAGAAGTCATCCATGAAGACCTCTAGGAAATCACCTTCCATCTCGGCAAATACTACAATCATGCACCACTGAAAAGTCCCTGTGCATTACATAACCCAAAGGGCATGCACCAGAATGCGTACGTACCAAATGGACATGTAAAGGTGGTCTTTTCCTGATCCTCAGGAGCGATGGCTACTTGGTTGTAGCCCGAGTACCCGTATAGAAAGCAAAAGAATTCTTTCCCCATAAGGGCAAATGATCCTTTTTTGTCACACCATTCAAGTATTTGTAATCCACACAGACACGCCACGACGTGGGTACCTGTGTCACAATCTCCTCTCCATCTGAGTTGGTGACTGTCTGAAGTCCCGCTTTCTTAGGGACTACATGAAGTGGTGTCACCCACTTGGAATCAGAGATGGGATATATAAACCCTGCATCACACCATATTTCAATCTCCTTCTTGACCACATCTCGTAAGTTTGGATTCAGCCTGCACTGGAACTCACGAGAGGGTCTAGCACCTTCCTCAAGGTAAATATGGTGTGAGCACAAAGCATGGTTAATCCCGCGAAGATCGGACACGCTACAGCCTATGGCCTTGCGGTTCTGTTCAAGAATCTCTAGTAGGTGAGATTCTTGTTCGTCAGTTAAGCCAGAACTAATAATGATCGAGAAGTTCCGTAGTGGGCCTGCAAGGAAGGCATACTTCAAGGTGGTGGGCAGAGGTTTGAGCTCGGGGGTGGTATGATCATCGGGTAAATCTGGCTCAACAGCTTTTGAATCTAACTCTGTGGTGTATGTGGTTGGATCTGCTGTGATAGTAGCCACCAACTGATTCTGCTCAGGAGTCGGACCGCAAAAGATATCCAAGAAATCGGTAACAACTACGTCTGACTTGTCATCCTCATCCTCTGGTTGACCTGAAGGGAACAAATCTGACAAGCCTAAGTTGGCTTCTGAGTCATCAAGTACGTAGGGGGATGCATGAGAAAATTCTCATGTGGATAAGGTTTGATTCTGCAGGGTTTGTCTAACTACCTCATCTACAAGTTCCTCTCCTGGTGAGAGGGACTTGTCAACTGAAGCTGGCTGTTGTTGCCAGTGATCAACTGTGTCAGCTCTATAGCACTCAGCTTCTGATGAGAGATACTATGTACTGCTCTCTGAATCAGGTCTCTGCCATTTCGTTTGATGCATCTCTAACTCTGCATTTTCATCATGTGCATGAAAGCATATATTTCCCAGAGTATAATCAAAGATAGCTCCAGTCGTCCTCAGAAAAGGAAGACTAAGTATGATCTGAGAATCTTTCCATCTTCAGGGACACTCCATGTCTAGGACCGTGAAGTCCACCTTGTACTACTTCCCCTCGATGTCAAGGATAACATCCTTCAACATCCCCTTAGGCCTCTTAACAGATCGGTCTGTGAATTGTATGAGTGCTTTCGATCTCCTTAGAGGTCCTAAACCTAGATGATCTAGGAGGAATATGGTAGTAAATTGATTGAGGATCCATTATCGAGTAGAGTACGATCAAATGATACTTAGTTATCTGACTGGTGACAAAGTGTGCTCCTAGATCTCTCTCCTTCCTTGGAATCTCATTGCGGATCACACTGGTAGTGGCTATGGACAACACATGTTTCACTGTTCGAGTATTCTTTTTTTTGCTAGTCCTAACATGTGTGCATCTCACCTTTAGGTACTTCTTGAATGCAGGAACCATATCCACTAATTGGAGGAAAGGAATTTCAACTTTAACATTTTCATGACACATCCTTTCCATCTCCAAAAAATCAAGATCATTTTTTAAAGAATTTTTCCTCTTTCCCTTAGATAAGGCATGAGGGAAAGGGATTATTGGAGGCTCACAATGTGAAACAGAAATATCATCATCTGAGTTCTTGTTAGAATCAAAATGCAGTTGTACATTACTCTGACTTGGACTTGGACTTTGTACAGGACTCTACTGGCATGCATAAAATGGAACCAAAACTGAAGTTGGAAAAACTACTGGCGATGCATCTAAGGTGGTCTTCTCATCTCTTGAAGACTCGGTGCCCGCGATCGTGCTCGATGTCACTTTATTCTTCTTTTTGGATTTTTCTTGTTTTTTTATTTTTTTTGGATTTTTGGGATATTAAATCTCCCTGGTGATCTTGAAGGTGTCATTGGTGATGATAATCCTCCTCCTCTGAGTTATCCACGGGGGTTGGCTCATTGGTATCCTCTACTCGCCTCTATCGTGCCAGAGAAGGGGTATGCACGGTCCTACTACTCCTGAGAGTAAGACGGTGAACACCATGTGATAGGATGTCATGATCTGATTCTAAGATATCAGAATAGCATACCTAATCCTTCTAGCGATTCTGTCCTTGGTTCATGTTATTGGGGTTAACATGAACCTGTGCTGGAATGGAGATCCTAGGTACGATGAACTCATCACACCAACATGAAAGCCGATTGATGTTGGATCTCTTATCATGGTACTCATTGCGGATGAGTTTGATCTCATTAAGGATCCTCTGAAAGTCAGAGGTACCCGAAGATGAGGCTTTGTGGTCCTGCCTCTGGAACTGTTGCTGCTGACTCTGCTGCGGTCTATTAGGTCCCTAACGGACCTGTTGATGATATTGGCTCTGTTGAGGGGAGTACTACTGCTATTGAGGGGGTGTAAACTGGTGATATTGAGTTGAGGGAGGTACTGTGGGCGATGCTGCTGTCACCAGATGGCATTGGGATCATTGGTGTACCAGATCCCATTTACCTCCCACACCTATGGAGGCTCCTCGGTGACTGTCTCAATGGTCGACTCTATGTACTGGCTCTCATGGACTTTTGGTTGACCCTGAGTCCATGTGATGTAAGACCCCTGCATGGGTTGCTTTTGAATATGGTGCACTCGGTAGATGGGAGCATGTATTATATATGGGGTGGGAATCTTTATCTTGGATACCCTATTAACTAACTCAACCATATATTTGGGAATCTTGGCGAGGTTCTCCCATTATGCGAGCTTGTGTATTTAGCTCACCTTCTTCTCAATCTTGTCAACTTAGTTAACTTATCACTGATAATCCCAATATTAGGGAGTTGGTCATTTTCCATATTGGCGACATATGTTCTCCCCACCTCCTGATGTACGCGAGAGGGAGGTGGCTTGTCATAATCCCTGCTTGATGGTCTAGTGCAGCTGGTCTCTGCCATCTAATCTAAAACCATCCAAACCATGTTGGCTCCTTTGTTCAGATAATTGTCTCCACAGGTAGCATTCAACAATCCTTGAACCTCAGAAGTTAGACCACTGTACAGGTTCTGGACCAGGATTGGTCAGCCAATATCATGACCTGGGCATTTCTAAATCAGGTCCTTGAATCTCCTCATTCCTCGTGGAAAGGCTCATGGGACATCTACGTGAAAATCGATATCTAGGACCTCATTTGATTAGTCCTACTCAATAGGTAGAACTTCTTAAGGAACAAGTCCTTCAATGCAGCCCACGTGGTGGCTACCCTGACCAAATTCTTTAGCCAGTAGGTGGCTTTGTCTACTACAGCAAAGGGGAGGGCTCCAAGACGTATGTAATCATGTGCTATGCTAGGGTGTCCTAGATTCTCACATACCATTTCAAACTTCTGTAGGAACATGTATGGTTCATCTATTGCATTGCCATAAAACTTTTTTAGGAGTGTCAAAAAATGAGGCTCTAATACTCCAGCATTTGGTGGTATGATCGGCCTAAGCCAGTTTTCGTTTTGTGCGACACTGGGAATATAGTCATCTCTCATTGATCACCCTTAATTCCTCAACTGACCAAGCTCCTGTCTGAATAGTTCATTTCTCTGCTCAACTTGTGTAAGTCTGGCTAGGATGTCCTTCAATGCATCATTATCTCCCTCTTCATCCATGTGCTTATTGGGAGGAATCTTGCTACCTCGGTTTTCTTCACTTTCAGAATACAAAGAACTTGAATTAATAGGGTTGTAAGAAGGTGATCTAGAAGCATCGAGGTGAGAGTCTTCCTCGATGTGGTGAGAGAAGAGAGGGTTAGTATGGGTCTAACCACCCTTGAGAATAAAGAGTGAATTATTGACCTTGGTCTCATGGGAAGAGTGTCCATGAAACCGAGGGGATTCAGGGGAAGAGTGTACATGAACCCGTGAGGATGGTCGGTTTGGAGTGGTCAACGAGAGGCTCGTGAAGTTTGAGCAATAATCACCCCAATATTCCATTCTCTATGTCAAGAGGTTCGAATTAAGAGCACGATTTGAAACAAGGAATGATAGGAAAGGCGCTAGGAGTGCAGTCTTTGAACGCACGCCCCTGAATACAAAAACAAAGCAACCTCCAAATTCACCAACTCAACGCTGTGAAAGCCGTGAAGGTTCAACCAAATTATCTTGTCTATTTTAGTTGGCGATGAATGCAAATTTTGAAAGAGTTAATGAGCTGTTAGAAGCTTATATTTCCCAAAAGATTGGCATGACTATTATGACTAGTTGCACCTACTTTCAGCTAGTATGAATGTAAGTACAGATCGTAGAACAAATACCCATTACTTAAGGATCGAGCATTATCAACGTCCTTTAAACGTCCACTCTACTAACAAAATACGGACTATTTACCGGCTACCTGTATTTCTTCACTAAGGAGTAGCTAATCATTTTTTTGTAAAATTAGAAGTCAATATGAAAATCATGTCATGGATCTATCCTAATGTTTGTCTCTCTCTCACTTGAAAGTAAAGTCAAACAATAAGGGGGTTACTCTCCCAAGTTTTAATGTCATTTTTTGATTCAATTTGTATTAGCAGTCTCGATTTTAAGTTTGATTATCATTGAATTTAATCCACTACATAAGGCATGTCTAATGAACAATCCTAATTTCTTTTAATCCTAAGTTATAAAACCAATGGAAAGGGAGTCGAGAAAAGCTGATGCAAATATAAAATCAATGGTGCATGTGCAGTTCAGAAGACTTACAGTGATCCTCGCACTCTACATGCAGGATGCAATACATAATTGAAAATTTTATACTATATGAAATGCATGCGATGAAACTGCACCTAACAGAAAGTTCTAATTAGCCGGGAAGAATTGAATTGTATTAGACTAAGTTGAACGATCTAAAACATGCTTATCAATTAAGTGCAAAGTGTGGTCCTAAATTCTACGAGCACAACAAATAAATCCTAATAATTGTAATAGTCGTGTGTGCTGTCCTAGAATTACGAACCACTAAAGTCAGACCCCACCATCACGGGAGAGTGAAACAGATCTGACATACAACAGAAAAAGTCCAGTCTCTTTATATACACGAGAACCTGATCAGGAACCGCTGGAAATGAGCAATTAATTACAAATTAAAGAAGAACACTCTCTCCAAATATAAGAAAATAAAATCTCCGTGTGTACTAATAGCTTCAAGTTTGCATTGGCTTCCAAGAAAGCTGCTCCAAGTCCACTGGGTCTTGTACAAAAAATGAAAGATCAAATATTAGAGAGATGTTCACAGAAAAATATAAAAAATATAAATAAATAATGCTGGAAAAAATAGAGAAATAAATACAAGAAAATCAGACTACCAACGGATGGAAAACCTAAAAACTAAATTATCTAAAAAACAACCTAAGTCGTGCCTCCCGGGCAACAACGCCATTTCAATACCCCAAAAAATGGCCTAGTTAATTTTTCGATTTATTGTAGTATTTGAGCAATCAAGGATTAATCAAAAACTGTTAAATTAATTTTTTTTACTTGAGCAAGCCCAAGGTAAAACTCAGGGTGGCCACTATCTCCTTAGATGAATTATTAGGCGATCTAGAGGTTAGGTTTCCAGGAAATATTTTGTTGGTATTTTTAGATGCGATTTAGTGGATGAAATGTAAATTTGGTAAAGTTCGGGGACTAAAACACAATTTTCATTCTATCGATGTCCAAAAATTATGAAACTTAGCTGAAAGATGAATAATGCTGAAATTAAGCTACTATAATTTTTTTGAATTTTCGGGTGCAATATGAATTAATTACGAATAAAATATGCAGACTAGGTGATTTTGAGACAATTAATGTTAATAAATATCAGACCAATTCATTTCTTGGAAACAAAATTATCCTAGATGAGTTTATGTGAGAGCGAGTTTATGTGAGAGCTATCCAGGAAAAACTCTAAACCCTAGAAATAATGAGTTTTCAGTATATTAAAAATCAATTAATGAAATCACCTTTCATTTTATTCTGACTCGATATGCATGCAAATGCAACGATTTTTGGGAACATTGTAGAACACAATTAAATCTATATAATATGATTTTTTTAGAATTTTGGGAGCAACAGATAATTTAATATCAATGAAAGAGCATGCAGTGGGCAGAATATGTAGTTTTTCACTTAAAAAATTATATTAAATAAACCATGTCTCCTAAAATTCAATCAAACATCCATAAAGATAGAGTGTCACATGTTCTAAAATATACAATTTTTAAAATAAAAATTTGATATGAAAATGATGTTCAAATAAATATGCAAACACAAGAATCTAGATGCAAATATAGAAAACAAGAAAAAACTAAAAACACAAATACGGATGCAATTACCTAAACTCAGGAGTATGGATGCAATTGTTCCATACGGGGTTCCCCTTATGATTTTATTGAAGCATGAGCGTGGTGGGTGTGGCGTTGCAATCACTCAATTAGGCATATGTGATGCACGTGCCCTGACTGGAGAGGGTGCTAATAAAATATGGGGAATTGTGGGGTACTCCGTGCAATATTTCCACTAGGGGGTGCCCTTCACGTGAGGGGATTTCTCCCCTTTTTCTTCTTCCCAGGTGCGATCTACAGAGAGCGATGGGGTTAGCCCAAGTGGAGGTGGTGGTGCGGACGCGAGCGGAGGGGTCGAGGCTAGTAGTTTCTCTAGGTGCGCAGTAGGCGTGGGCGTCCAAGGCAGTCGTGGGCAACGCATGCCCGACGGCGAGGTCAAGATGCCAGGCGGAGCCGCTGGCAAAGTGCAGATAGCCTCTAGTCCTTCAACGATGGGTCTGGAGTGAAGCCTCAAGGAAGACAGGGTAACTGCGGTGATGAGAAGCCGGTAATCAGGGAAGAGGAGTCAGTCGACACATGCCCGACTGTGGATCTTGAAGGCGATCGGCTATAGGCTTTCAAGCTTGAGTCGAAGGGTTGCTCGACAGAGATGACTTGATCGACCTCAACAAAAAGCGATGATTTTGATGCGATGATTGTCCTTTAATCACCTGCAATAAACGTAAGGGTTCAAACTGGAAACTTGATATGCACATGAAGCATAAGAGGAATGTGCCTTTGAAACTTGGTGAATGGTATAGGGGGGATTCGATTTCGAAGCTCTTATGGAGCTTCAAGATGGGCGGAGAACGAAATGAGGCGGTGAAGCTCCTTAACAAGGTGGAAGATGTGGAGCCAATCGGTGGTAGGTGTGGAGAGATAGATTAGAAGCGGAAAGATGGGAAGAGATGGCTGCGGCTGTCAATCGTAGGAGTTGGATTATCTGATAGCGTGAAGAGGATGATATCGGGTAGCGACAATGAAAACAAGAAGAGGAGCACAAGAAGAAGATGGATGAAGAGAAGGAGAGGGATGGATGAAGAGAAGGAGAGGGAAGAATGTATACCCGAAGGTGGTCGCCTGGGATTGAACGAGTTCAATGGAACTCGTCTTTGTCGTTGCCTCAAAGTGGTCGAGACGTAAGGCCACGAAGCTCAAGCAGCAAGCTTGGAGTTACTGCGACACGAAGGTAACCTTGGTGAATCATGTCTACGGAGGGAGAAGTCATCCTCGCTCGAGATCCTTCTCTCCATGCTGTTACCACTGGAGGAGGGAGAACTGGGCCTCTCTCTATATTGAATTCAACATCGACGGATGCCTCTCCAGTTCGACAGAGAGCGTCTTAAATAGTGATGGTCACCGGAGGTTGTGGGCGAGTTGTTGGTGCTTGACAGAGCAAGGCTCGTGGGTGGTTGACGAGGGGATAGAATAAGGGCGAGATAAGTGGGAGGCGATGGCGGCCAGTGGAAGCAGGTAGCTGTTAGGGATGCACGATCGTCGGGTGAGAACAGAGAGAGAGAGAGGGTTGGGGCTGGACGTTAGGGAGGTGCATGTGGGGCGCGTGCGTCGAGAGAGAGAAGAGTAAGTGCGTCGAGAGAGAGAAGAGTAAGTGAGGGTGGCACATGGCTGCCCCATGAGGCACCACGTGTCGTCCCAAAAAAATTTCAAAATTTAAAAACAATAAAAAAAATTAGAAAGAAATAGAAGAAGACATCAAATAAAAAAATTCTTCATGAAAGTTGTTCGTCTCGATGAGATCTTCAACTCTCATGAAGGAAGCATAAGCAAATGAAATGCATAGTGCAATATTTGATTTTTTTATAATATTTTATGTATATAAAATACTACTTTTATGTTTTGAATTTTTTTATTTGATTTTCTGATGATAAATAAATGCAAGCAAAAGTCAAATATACTATGAAATAATGTAATGGACTTAAATGATATTTTTTGGATTTTTATGGGTTGAGTTAATGTCAAAATAAATTAGGGAGGTTAATTATGTACAAGTTGATTAAGTAAATAAGGTTAAGTCAGAATTGATCTTTTTCTTTATTTTTTTATTTTTTTGGATTTTGATTTTTATATAATTTATTAAAGCAATGAATGAATTAAAAAGATGGAAGAGAAAATAATTAGAATGGATGAAATATGCACATGAGATGATAGGTCAAAATTAGCGAAAATGTAAAATGCACAAAAGAGGCCTAAAGCCCAGCTTTTACAAATGAGTTCCGATTTTTATGAAATTGGTCTTATTTTGAAGGTATTTGAATATATATTACTTTAAAAGTGAGTAGAGTAAAATCGGACACTGTATGAGAAAAATGTCAGCGTTTTGGTCCGTCTTTTCTAAAATTGGGGTTCGAGATTATTTTCCATGTGTACAAGTTAGCATTTTTTGGGATTTTTCATGGATTAAGGTTAGTAATATGAACACAATGAAATTAGTTTCATGTTAATTGGAGTTAGCATGTTGTAACTAAAAATGCTTGATATTAGGTGAAAATGTGAAGATGATTATGAATGCAATTATGCGTGCTAAAATGCAGATACTAATTCTAAAATTGGTGAAAATGTTTAATAAATGATGAAATGCAACTAATTATCTGGAAACAAAGCTCTATTTTTAACTTTTAGTGTGATGAATCACATATTCATCAACGGTAAGGAGATGTGACTTGGTGATCGATGTTGTACTCCTTCACTAATTTCTTAACCTCTTTATTTATGAAGTGGATACCCCCATATGATATCATAATCTTCAGTATCCCAAACCATGAAATGATGTTCTCTATTAGAAACCGACTAACTGTGCTGCTATCAACAACTCAAGCAGGTATATCTTATACACATCCACTCACATAGTTCACAGCAAACAGAATGTATTCGTGGCCCTGACTGTTAGGAAACGGGCCTATGAAACCAATGCCCCATGTATCGAACACATCAGATATCTGAATGAATTTTAGGGGCATAGAATCTTTAGCATTGCGTGTTTTTCTCATTTTCAGACAATCAGTGCAAGCTTTGACATATTCTGTAATATCCTTGAATAGTGTGGGCCACCATAGGTCACATTGCAGTATCATCGCTATCGTTTGAATTCCAAAATGGTGTCCATCAAGTTCGAGCTACTGGCAATGCTCGAGGACACTTGTGTACTCCTCCTGAAGAGTACACCAATGTAATATGCAATCTTCTCCTTCCCTAAATAGGTATGGATCTTACCATTAGTAAAAATAGATTTCGGACATGAACTTTTCCTTCTTGATTCTTGTCCAATCTTGTTGAACTACCCCGGATATGAGGTAGTTCACAATATCATCAAACCAATGGTGAGACCCGATGTTGATGATGGATTCATCAGGGAAGGTCTCCGTGTTCGATGCACTGCTCATTTGAGTAACTGGGCATTCAATTCTGGTCAGTTGATCTGCTACCACATTTTGAACTCCGGGTATGTCTTTGATTTCCAGATCGAATTCCAGGAAGAGAATGATCTATATGAGTAGATGTGATTTGACATCCTTATTCTACTGTAGGTATCAGATAGCAGAGTGGTTAGTGAAAAAGATGACTTTAGATCCTATAGAAGATAGGATTTGAACTTCTCTAAGGTGAAGACAACTGCTAGCAATTCTTTCTCTATTACTGTGTAATTTCTCTATGCTTCATCAACTATTTTGTTGGCATAGTGAATGGTACATGCAAGTTTTTCTCTTATTTGTCCTAGGACAACCCCAACTGCAAAGTCTGATGCATCTGTCATGATCTCAATTGGGAGAGACCAATCCGATGGTTGTAGGACTAGAGCATGAGTGACTATCTCTTTCTGCTGATAAAATGATTGGAGAACCTTTTGATCAATAATGAACTCGGTCTCCTTGCAGAGAAGCTCTGTGAGAGGTCAGACAAGTCTGTTGAAGTCCTTGATGAATCTTCTGCAAAATCCAACATGCCCACGGAATGACCTCATATTTTGACGTTTCAAGGTGGTTTAAGTTTGGCAATGACATCCACCTTTGCTGGGTTGACTCCCATGCCTCGCTTGAAACGACATGGCCCAGCACAATACCCTTGATGCCCATGAAATGACTCTTCTCCCATGATAAAACCAAATACACTTCATGACACTTCTGCAGTACTAAGTCTAGGTGCTCAAGATGAGAACCAAAGCTGTCAACCTAGACAGAGAAATCATCCATGAGAACTTTGAAAAAACTCCCAACCATGTCAGCAAAGATGGAAAGCATACGCCTTTGGAATGTGGCAGAAGTATTGCACAATACAAAGGGCATTTTGTGAAAGGAATATGTGTCGAATGGGCAAGTGAAGGTTGTCTTGTCTTGGTTCTCAAGGGCGATCACCACTTGATTGTACCTGGAGTACCCATCTAAGAAGCAGAAGAATTCCTTTTTGGCCAATCTTTCAAGAACTAGGTTAATAAATGACAAAGGAAAGTGGTCCTTCTTCGTATCCGAATTCAAGCGGCGGTAATCAACACACATGCGTCAAGATATCGATACTCGAGTAGAAATCTCCTCTCCTTGGTCATTCTTAACCACTGTGAGCCCTGATTTCTTTGGAACAACATGCAAGGGGGCTCAACCATTTTGAGTCGGAGATGGTGTAAATGAAGCATGCTTCACACCATTTTGTGATTTCGTTCATTACCACATCCCGAAGATTAGGGTTCAATTTTCTCTGGAATTCTCAGCGTGAACTTGCAGTCTTTCAAGATATATGGTGTGAACAGAAGGCCGAATTTGTCTTGCATTTGAAATTTTCCAACCAAGTGCCTTACGATTCTTCTCTAGAACCTCGATAAGTCGAGATTCCTAATCCATAGTCAGCATGTTGCTGATGATAATCAAATACTTGTGTTCTTCACCCACAAGGAAGGCATACTTTAGACCTATCGGGAGCTATTTCAATTTAGAAAATTATGGAGTATGCTCCGCAGACACTTTAGAAATTGCTCTCATAGATTGATGATCTGCTAAATTCAATGAGGTGTTGTCCACCTCTATCAATACTGGCTCTAATATATATGTACCAAACATATCTGCAATGAATTCTTCATGTTCAGTTTGGCATGAATCTTCTTCAAATAAGATGATCAGTGATTCTAATTAAGTATCCCAATTTATAGTAGAGCAAGGATCGATTGTGTTTTCCAGGTCCTCCTCTGTAGAGAGGATTTCCCGTGTCAAAATGTCATTCAAAGAAATTTGTTGATCAATGATACCAACAATGTCATAGTCTTCAGCTTCTAATGGCTTCCCTTCGTCATATACGGCTTTCAGCCCGGCGATCATGTCCATGATGACCTTGTCAATGCGAGAGCGAAATGTGATCTTTTCAGACCCGTAGTCGACGATCGCTTTGATAGTTTGAAGAAAAGGTCGACCAGGAATGATGGTCCGGAGTAACGATGTAGGAGAGTCTATATTAAGACAACAATATCCACTGGAAAGCCCATGTCATGTACCATCACATTAACATCCTCTAGTAAGCCCCGGGCCACTTGACAAACCGATCTGCAAACTGTAGGATCATCCGAGTGGGTTTGAGAGGTCCTAGCCGAAATCCTTCGAGAAATGAGGGGGCATGAGGTGTATAGACGAGCCTCTATCAAGCAAAGCTCACTCAAAAGTCTGATAGAAAATATGGCATCTGATGAGAGGTGCTCCCTTGTCTTTCTTTTTTTGTAGAAGATCACTTATGGCATTTACAGTGGCCATGTTTAAGATGTGTTTCTCTCTTCAGTTACATATGTTCTTGCAGCCTTGACACATCGAGGTACATGCCTCTTTTAATTCCTTCTTAACAACATGCATGTATTCATGGTCTTCATTAATGACATTTTAAGCACATGATTTTCAATAATTTCAACAGTGCTAGAGTTAGACAATGCATTTTCAAATTTCTTGGTTTTTTGGTATTTTTCATTGCTTTAAGAAAAGGGATATTCACAGGAGAAAATGTGTTATTCTTAATTATAGGATTTTGTATAGATGACTTGCTAGAAGGTAAGCGACAATTCAAAACAAGCAAAAATGTACCTACATGAGCTTTGGCATCATCAGACAGTACTGAAATTGTTGCTGATGCTGACTCCTCCAGGGTTGGTGCGGCTTGGATTCAACTCTTCTTTTCTTTTTGAAGATTTTGTTTTAATGATTTTTTGGTACTTTTTCTCTTGATGGTGGTGGTGGACTGGTGCTCCTCCTCCATCATCTTCTTCCTCACCTGGCTCTGCTATTGGATCGGCTGATGCAGAAGACAACTTGCTAGAGATGCTTTATTCTTCCCCTTTTGTGCAGCAGATGGCTTCAATGTCCTCCTACTCTTTTATATCTCTCAAGGTCATAAAGCTGATATCCAATACCATCCTTAACATACCCAATGAAGTAGCACTCACGAGTGTGAGATTCTAGCTTACTTGCATCCACGTTCTTCGCATGGACCAAGCAACCCCAAACTCTCAAATGTGTTAACACTGGGTTTGGTTCCTACAAAAGTTCTTGAGGAGTTTTAGGTACAGACTTGATAGGAATATTGTTCAAGATATATATTGAAATCTATACTGCATATTCCCAAAAACTAAGTACTAAATGTGCTTTACTCATCATTGAACGAACCATGTCCATGATGGTCTTGTCACGTCGGGGGTTCTGAGAGAAGTGAGATTGGAGAAAATTCTTCTCTCTTTAATGTATTCCTTGAATTCATTTGAGACGTACTCGCGCCTCGGTCAGATCGAATCCATTTAATCTTCTTATTGGTTTGGCTCTTAACTAAGACCTTGAACTCTTTGAACTTTTCAAAGGTTTTAGATTTATGATGTAATAGGAAGATAAACTCGCATTGCGAATGGTCATCAATAAACATCAAATAATATCGATATCCATTTCGGATCACGGTACTGAAGGGACCACATACATCAGTATGTATTAGCTCAAGAATACATTCGCTTCTTATAACCTTGTTATGGAATGGCGTCCTAGTCATTTTACCTCGAATACAATGTTTGCATGTATGCAAAATTGAACCTGTAGAAAATCTAAGGGTCCATCCTTTATTAATCCATTAATCCTATCAACAGACAAATGATCAAGCCTTTGATGCCAAATCACATTTGAATGATTTCCATCCTCCCTGGATCTTTTAGTTTTTTTATTAGTGGTACTAACATTCATGACATTTTCATCAATGCACAATTCAGTGAATCCACCAGAAGTCAGAACACCATCAGCAATATATTTATCATAACGACTTATAATAAGTTTATTACAGAATAGAAATGAATAACCAATTCTAACCAATTTAGATATAGATATTAAGTTCCTTCTGACATTTGCAACATAAAGACAATCTTTAAGTACTAGGACTCCTCCACTAGATAATGATAGTTCGCATGTCCCGACGGTGACTGCTGCAACACTTGCATTAGATCCATTGGGATGACTATCTCCCCTTCATCAAGACTCTTAGTTTCCTGAAACAGATGCAACAAATTGCATATATGAACAGAAGCACCAGAATCGATGATCCAACTACGTTCTTCTCCAATGAGAAAATTAGTTTCAATGATGAAAGTAAAATTCATACCTGTTGGAGCTTTACCTTTGTTAGCGGACTTTAGGTAATCTGGATAATTACGCTTTCAGTGCCCCGGCTTCTTGCAGTGATGACACACATCGATCTTCTTCGATGTCACTAGTGCAAAAGCAATACAGGATGAGCCAACACTTTGACTCTTCTTCTTTCTCTTTTGGAACAAGCCCTTCTGAGATCCTTGCTTCCGACGCATTTCTCCTTAACCTGTGCAAGCATTGCACTGCCAGAGGGATTATCTTTCTTCATTACGTCTTATACAGACTTTAATGAAGCCAATAGCTCAGCATTAGACAAGTTCAACTTGTTCATGTGGAATGGTACCACAAAGTTATTGAATAACTTGGGCAGAGACAACATAATGAAGTCAGACTGCATATCCGCATCCATATCTGCCCGGAGAGTTTCCAGTTCAGATATGTACCCAAACATTTTGAGTACATGTTATCTAACTAAAGTCTCTTCCTACATTTTGCAACGAATAAGCTCTTTCACAACATTATAACGCTGAGTTTGGTTGACATCTCCGAACATCTCCCTAAGAGTCAGCATTATATCATGCTAGGTCTTCATCTCCACATGTTGCTTCTAAAGCACATTGGAGAGAGGTCCAGGAATATAACACCTGGCCAATGTATGATCTCCATCATATTTTTCTTTGTATTTGATATGGTGTCTTAGGATTTTCAAACTTGTCCTTGAACAACACATAGGATATGCACTCCGCAGATAGGACAAGATCCAAATTACAGATCCGATATGAGTAGTTTCGTTCGGTCAATTGATTGACCTCCAAAAGCCTAATGAGTGGATTCATGGACTTCATTGTCTAAAATTAAAAATGCACTATATTATAACATATAAATAATTATATATTCGATATTAAATTCTTTGATTGAGGAGTTTTTAATCAAATTAGTCTTGCCTTTTCAACTTTGAAAGTTCATTCCCTTAATCACTTTCTAATCAAGAGCTATACTTATCGATATATCTCTAACAAGAACTGGGATCTCCTTTTTACCTTCGTTACATTCCAATAATATGAGAACTTGCAACTCGGATAAAAAAAGTAGGAACACATTCGGTCTTTAACACCCGGGCCCACCACCCCTAAAGTGATGTTGACCCGTCGTTAATTGAACCAACCGTCAACAAGATTAGAACTCGCTATACACAATCCAATATCACCTCAATAATATGAGGACTCAATATTAGGGTCACTATGTATACGACCTTACTCTTTTGAGAAGCAAAGAGCCTGATCCAGATGCGCTTGTATGCATGAGCTGTCACTTCGGACAGGCATCTCCTACATACAATCCCTGGCGACGGAACCCTTCGCCTTAATAGGAGACCATGGATGTCACTTATGTGATCCTTCACCTCATATTCAAATTTTAATTAATTATTATGAATCATATTCATATAATTAATTCTTCCAAGGGAAATAGTAATCTATTCATAATAGAGTGTTTTTAATTGGATATAATTCATTTAATCATATTAAATCAATTATCAATCTATTTTATTTAACCAACAAACAATTTTTTATTGTTACTTGAAAGGATGGTATAATCTCAAAATACGTATTAATAGAATTTTAATAATTAGAAAAATACATCATGATCGCTTTAAGCATTATCCTTTCCTCACCCGTTGTCAAGGCCAGTACTGACGGGGCTGGTACAGACCACTCACGGAGCAACTTGCTACCCTAACGCTCCCTGACTAGACACCATATTTGCCACATGCCAGGATAATATGATCTGATCATTTTGTATTTGAGATGATAATCAGTCTTTCAATCGAAGTTATACAGTATAATATTTATCAAAACCTTATTGATTAATATTATAAGGAGATTTGCTAAACAAATCCCCAAACCTATCAAGTAACAAAGTTTTACATGTAGAGATTGTCCTACAACTATTGTCGGATAAATTAGGTTTTTCATGAAGCATCCATTCAATCGCCTATGATGATTAATAAATTATTTTCATAATTATTAGGCATCATATTTAATCAAGGCAAATTTATAATTTACATGATTTCCATTGAATTATAAAGACATTAAGTAAAGAGGTTTGATGATCTAATCATCTTCCGATCCATCTCCACTAAATATGGAATATCTAGGGCAAACAGAGTCGGAATCACATGAAATAAATTTGAAAGGTTTGCTGGTTTGATTCTCTACTTACTACAAGTATTTTATTTCATATTTTATGATGGAAAAATAATAAGCAAAAATAATTTGTTACAGATCCATGAATACATGCAAAACACATAGTATGAACTATTCGAATCATTTTCATGCACTTTTTGTACCAATTAAAGGTTATTTTTTTGGGACAATCCATTTTGTTAATAAAAAAACACGTCCAAACAGTACACAAACAATATGCTTTTATTTCATCAAAAACTTATTCAAATCTTACATCCAATGCAAAAACAATGATTCACGCCCATCCAAAACATGAACCATGATCGTCTAGGATTTTGGATCATATCCAAGATCTCAACCTGGCTCTGATACCACTTGAAGGATATGAAAAGATCCTTAAGCACATCACGGAAGTGATATGATCGCATCTTATACGATCGGAGCGACTAGTCGTACTAGTAGCTCGGTGCAGCAGAATTTAATAAATAAATAAATGTGATGAAACCACGTGATCCAATAACACTTCTAGGATCATTTCATCTAAACACAAGTAATATGTAGGATTACCTCTTGAAGATTGGTTGCGATAAAGTCTCTAAACTAAGAGACCTCCTGTCTCAAGTCTGATTCAACGGAGGAGACGCTTGCGAGCATGTTGATGAGACATGTACTCCTCGCAATCCGAGTTGAAGATCTAAGCGGTGAATCTCCTGATCTTTTCACACGAGATCTGATGTTTTCTTCACAAGCAAGGCACACTTGAAGGAGACAAAGATCCACGAGCGATCGAAGCGGTGGCAAAACGACGTAGCAACGATGACGACTCTCTTTAGGGCACAAGGGGACGACCACTACGAGAGAGAGAGAGAGAGAGAGAGAGAGAGAGAGATGGGGCATGTACAAAGAGAATGAGAGAAAGAGAGACTTTCCAAGTGTTGTAAAAGAAGAGCTAGGGTTCCCTCTTCTTTTATAGTATTTTGGAGTCCATGGATTCCAATCCATGTGAAACACAAAAATCAATGGTTGAGACTGATTTGTGTTTTTACTCAATGGCCATGATTTTGTTGTAAGTGCACAACAATATTTAATTTAGATTAAATTAAATATATATTTAAAAATCAACATAATTTAATTTAAACTAAAGTAATATTCATTAGAATTAGGAAGGAGGCCACCCACCTCCCTAAAAAGGGGGGACGACCACCCTTGAGACCAAGTCAAGGGTGGCCGTCCACCATCCATTGAATAGATGGTGGAGGCTCCTTCAATCATTTATATTTATTTACAACAACTTTTTTGTAAATTAATTTAAAAAAATAATTCCAATTAATTTTATGAATATTGCAATCATGCTATTAATAATCATGAATCATATTCATAACCCAAAATAAAATGTAAATTATATTTACAATTTATTTCCAATATGAATCCAATTCACGTCAACAATTAATTCGAATATACTATCTACAATAAGCTCTTTCTAATATATTATAAATCACATCTATAATATATATAAATAATATGGATAACACTATCCACATTATTCACATACTTGATAATTAAATCACATTTAATTATCTTGAATCATCATTCTTTTATATTTTTAAATAATATGAACCGCATTCATATTATTGATGATAATTAAATCACATTTAATTGTCAACATCTCAGTGTTCAGATGCTTAATTCAACAATGGAATTATCTTTGAACTCTTTCAAGAAGAGTGTGCTTTCTCTGTGGATACTTGGAGATAAGGATAGGGCGATTGTACGTTCCACGTATAGTGACTTGGATATTGAGATCACATCTCAAATCTAGATCTCCAGGATCTCTCATAGATGCTTGATTGAATCAAGGTCGTGGATATAATCTTCTCATTTATTCGTTAATCACATTTAGATCAATGTCCAATACTTGGACCAAGATTAGATCACTTCTCTAATAAGAGGAGTCACTTAAATCCATACATGTTTCATCACTCACTCGGAATGGAAGCATCATGGTTATACACTCGTTAGTGATCACATCACCCTCGGGTATTCCTAATACTTGTACATCCTGCATACTGGAAGACCTAGAACAAACTTGAAGATAGATATCAATTTATATTGTCATCTTTTTGATTGTATCATTAAGTTTCTCATTCGGTCATTGGGAGGGGGGGTGTGGAGGCCCGCGACGGCCTCCCGGGGGGGGGGGGGGGGACTCGCGGCGGCCTCCGGGGGGACGGCGGCCTCCGGGGGGGTGGGGGGCGTCGATCATATGATTTCCAAAAGTATATATCATACCTGCAAATTGTTGTCATGCTTCCAAAGCAAGCAAGACGACCATGCATGAAATTTGATCGATCCCAATACCTCATGAGTAAGCTCATGTCTTTCGATTCAGAAGTTAATCTGTATGATCCCTTTGAGAGATCGTATTGCTCATATGCCCTTGTATGCATACCAGCTCACCGGTATATAGACCTTGATTAGTCCATCAGCCTATCGGTCTGCCAAATGTATATACTCAGACATATATATAGCAATACATCTATCTCGGTCAGAGGATGCATGCCTATATCGCGACAACATATGACATAGGGCTTGGTTATCTCGATCTTTCTAAGTCAACTCTTTGACCTAACTTATCTGACACCTCCAAATCTCTATTCCTATACAGAGAACCTATATCAAGAGGTCAATCAGATATCAACCAAATGGGAAAGGAGTGCCATCTCCTACTTAGGTTGGAGATCATCTGTTAACAATCATTTGACGGTGCATGATGAGTCCTCAATCTAACTATTTAGACATTCAACCAAGCACCAACCTCTATGATTCAACAATTGAATCAACAATTATATGATCATCAAGATGGCCATGGTACATAACCCTAATTGTATTAACAGACCTTACAGTGCATTCATTCATTTAATCTCAGTCAGGAAGTGAAAATAAAGCAATAACTTTTATTGATATATCAAATATTGCAATAACATTTATTGTAGGAATGGTTCGCCTTGGGCTCACATTGCTAACAGTTTGGGGGGAATGATGGTTGTAGAAGGAGGAAGAGGGTTGGATTGCACTTTTTCCCCAATTTTTAACTTTAATTTAGCGGAAGAGACAACGAGGAGCATAAGTGTTACCTAGGAGTTTTATTAAGGGCACAATTGTTATTGCAAAAAAGGCAGGTCATAAATAGTGAATCCACGATTCATCATCTCAATATATTAATCTTAGTAAAATCCCTGAGTAAAATCTCAAATAAATATCCATAAAATCAATAAATTAAGAAAATGACTCTTGTAAATAAAATAAACTAATTATTATATTATATTGTATAAAATAAATTAACAATAAAAAGCCGCAAAATAAAGGAGTTTTCACCTGTAAGTAGCCCAAAACATTATGTATTTTTAATAAATTCATTTCAACTCCTTTTCAGCAATTTCTTTCTCTAACTTGTTTATAAAAATGTATAGAAAAATAAAAAAATATAAAACAAATTTTACCTCAAATAAATACTCCTAGATCTCAAAGAGAAAAACCCATAAAGTCCAACCTCCCGGCCAAATTCCCGCTCCGTATGAACTCCGAATTTACAAAACTCACTTTTAAAATTTAAGTTAGAAAATTATCTATCCAATGAATGTGGTTTCATTAAAATCGGAGCTTGTTTGCAAAATTTAGATTTTGGGACCTAGGTGTAAATTGTATATATTGTACATATTTTTTATTTTCTCATTTTTATTACTTTTCTTAATTATCAACAATCCAAAAAAATCATTTTTGTGTTTTTTTTATTTCTATTATTTTATTTTATTTTTAGTTTGTAAATATCTTTTATTAGAAATACAAAAAAATAAAATTAGAAAGGTAGAAAAACATGTACATATTGTTTGTCTTATTTTGTAAATTCTCCACTCTTTTTCTTATCTTTATTTTATTGTATTTCAGTAGCTAACTTTTTTTCTTTTATTTTGTTTTCTTTATTTATTTTTCATTCTCTACAATAGCCTCCCATTCCACTCCATCTCTTCCACCATTTTTTATAACCTCCATTCAACTCCACGGTTTTTTAACCTCCCATTCAACTCCACCTTCATTTTCCTCCAACTTTCCATTCTTCTTATTTATATTCATCTCATCATCCTCATAGTTCCCATCCACCTTTATGTGTGTATGAGAGAGAGAGGGAGTACAAGCTCCCTGAGTTGAGTCGGTGACAGCGTGACAACCGTGGTCGAGCAACGACCGCCTCCTCTTCGATGAGATCCGTTGGCATTCCAGCCAACATCGTAGCTGCCCCTGCGTGCTGCTCGAGCTCATTGCTCGCCGACGATCCGAGCGACGACCGTACTTCTTGTGAAACCACCATAGGCATCCGCTTCCATTTTAGGTAATTTCTCTTTTTATCATTCATCATCATTTTTACTTTCTCATTTCCTTATCACATCACATCACCTCCCACACTTCACTTGTTTATTTTCGTTATTAAATTACCAACACCGCACCATCATTCTCATATTTTGTCTTTATTCCCTATTTAAGAAATAGAAAAATTTAAAATTTAAAAAATCAATTAAAAATAAAAAATAAAACAGAAATAATTTTGGCAGCAACGGCAGCCAGCACCCACCATCGATCACCACCGCTGCTCCCCACATCCGGCTCCACAGCCGGCACCGCCCTCGGCTCCACCGCTGGTGTCGCCGCCCTCCTCCTTCCTCAGTGCAGCCACGCTCCAGCCACCTGCGGTCGCCCGCAGGTTCACACCTGGCCAGCACCCACCGCCAGGCCGCGGTCCCCTCCTCGCCATGGCTCCTTCAGCGACGGTTCCACTGCCACACCCTCACCTAATCGCACCTCTACGCCATCTCCGCCCAGCCACAACCGCTGCCCCTCTTCCACGACACCTGCACGCTCCAGCCGCCACCGGCTCGCCTGTGTGCGACTGTCACCCCGATACCTCCACCACCGCCACGCAGACCACGACCGCTCCGCCTCGTGCGGCGGGCCGCAGACTCCCATCCTCCATCGAGCCCTAACTTCCTGAAGAAGAAGAAGGTCACATTCCTTATTTTTTATTTTTTGTAAAAATTGCAAGTTTTGTCCTGTATGTTTCTCTAATTCCAAAAGTGCCCATGTGCATAAGTTAGATTTGTCGTTCTGTTTTCTGAAATTGCACGAGCACCCCTATGTCTATGCATTAATTTGAACACCAATTTAGCATCATTTATTTGAATAAAAAATGTCATGATATTGAGCAACTAAGTGTCTATCATCTGACGATTTATTTGGATTTTTACGAGTCTTGGTAATTAATTAAAATTATTTAAGTGAAAAAAAATCACATTTTACCCAATTTGAGCTCCTAAATTAATATTCAATTCACGGTTAAACTTCCTCAAAAATCAAAAGTTATGTCTTGAAACATGGTTTAATTACAATCCAAATTTCATCTTAATTAGAGTTATCTTGTGCCTTCAATAAATTATAGAGTGATTTTCGTAAATGATTTTTATTTAAACCTCATACAATATTTTTGCAAAATTCCAACTCATTTGGATTGTTCATATAAATACCTTTTTGAGATAATTCGATCTCTGGTTAAATTGATAATATGGATTTATTAGGAATTAAATACTCACTATCACTCTATTTAAAAAATCCACAAAAAATCAAATTTTGTCAGATAATTCCAAAAAAATTACTTTAGCCTCATTGCACCATGTTTATATTCCAATAAAATTTTCAGAATTTTTGCATTGTGTTTGTGTGAAAAATTGCAAAAAACCCCATAAAAAGTATGTATTTTCCATTGTTAAATTCCAAAACAATATGTGATGCATTCATCACTGGATTAGGTTTGTAGAAAAAAAATATTTTAGCTAAATTTAATTAATTTTTTATTAAAATTAATTTGGCTAAGTTGTGTGCTTTCTTATTAACTTGATACAATCGCATTTTGCATTCGTATTCATATTCCATTAAAAAATACAAAAAAAATTTACATTGGAAACCTAGACCTAAGTTTTCTATATTAACCCAAAGTTGTTCTTTTGCCTCCCTATGTTCGACCTTGGACTTACCGTGGATATAAATTAAAAGCCGAGTCCTCTTCACGGATATCTTTTCTCGGTTCTGACTGATTCGCTAAGTGCCCGTCTTACAACGAGTACACATTATATTAAGTACCTAACGGACCAACCAATAAACATAACATGAAAACTCAAAATGTAATCGTGTAAAAAATCCCTAACAAAAATCTTTATTTTGTTGAGATAATTTCATTTATACCATTCGAGTTTTTCTAATAACATTTATGCATGCACCATTTTATAATACAGTTTTGCCCCAATATTCTTAAGATAATACAATAGTATTCTTACTTTATTTCACTTGCACCCCTATATTACACTCATGGAAAGGAGGTAGATGTAAAAGTGAAAAATGCAAGAAAAGAACATATATTATATAAAATGCAAAAATACTTCTCTCATTTTTGACCTTATTATACTAATTTAAATATTAAAAAATATATAAAAATATATTGAAATTTGAAACCCATCATACAACTCGAAGATCAATCACAAACCATTAAAACTTGAATATAAAAGGTTAAAAAAATAAAAAACAATTTTATAATATATATATTAAAATGCATACTATTAAAAATATATAAAATTCAAATAAATACATAAGACCGTAAAAAATAAGCATGCCTTGAAAACATAAATACAAAAGACAAATTAAAATAAAAAAATAAATAAAAGACTTTCATACTTAAATTTCTTCCCAAGTCCAAAGTTTTTGTCCTTGAGTTTGGCACTCGTATTTCTAATGGTTGCTCTGGCAGAACATTAAAAATCAAAAGTAACTTAAGCTTTAAAAGTCTTGTATCATTCGCTTCATTCCTATATAAGTGAAAGTAGTTAGATCAAATATAGGTTAAAATCAGAAGGTACTTTTACTGAAAGCAAAGTATAACAGCTAAATAGATATCTCTCTTTTCATGTTGAATGCTCTAGATATTGAAATCGTGGGGGGCTGTTGTAATTAAGGGTACTAAACACCAAATAAAGTATTTGATTTAAGATTGGAACTCAAAATCTGAAGCATTTGTTTGTATGGGATAATAACTTTAGCGCACTATTCCTTAGCTCTAAAGTTGTAGCAATGCACATATAGGAATTTCCTGACCTCCCATGAAAATAGCCAAAGGGAGGACAGAGGGACCACATGCATATGCATATATGCATTCTGACTTCGATTCACTTTGAGAGGATTAATTTGAATAATGGATTTTTAATATTTTTGCTTACCGAATTAATCCATTAGAGTCATTTATCCAAAATACAAATAAAATCTTAGCCATTTTGAGATTCCAACATACACACATTATTATTTACATTCAGAATGTAAAAGCAGGTAAAGTAAGAAATAAAATGCTTTAACAACATTATATACATTCATGATTCCCATAACTTTATAGTTCTACACGTAGTCCAATATATTTTACATGATTGAAAACTCACGGTGCTGAAGATACAACGTAGTACAACTTGTACAACTAGTACAACTTTACTACTGAAACAATATCATGAAGTTTGGTACAAACTGCAGAAGATCATCACAGTAGCTACTCACAAACTTTCAAACCTGGATGGGGTTTCAAAGAAGTATATACACTACAAAAAACACAATATTAACGAGCACGTTTATCCATGCCAAGTGCTCGCCATGTAATCGTAAAGTGCTCGCTAGAGGAGCGGGCGAGCACATGTGCCCTCCCAACCTATGCACTCTACAGGGCTAGACGCTAGCTCAAACATACGATCACACATGCACTCTCAGTTGTCGCCCGCAATCACGGGAGAGAACATTGTGCTCGCCCATATCCATCTTAATAAAACTTGCAATGACCATTGGGCGAGCATGAGAGCTTGAAGTGCGCGAGCACCCGTGCTAGCCCACGACAAAACTGTAAAAAAAATTTACAGGTTCATCGAAGTTTTGAATCCCTGTCGAACCTATACTACATGATACGAATAGTCCATGCATATATTACATCTTCTATATCAAAGTTAATTAATAAGGAACGAACAATCAAATATATTATTTTAAACGAAACAGATAAAAATTGAACAGAAAGCACAAAAAATATTGTACGTAAACAAAATACATTAAACACCATTTAAATGTTCATACAAATCTAAAGACATTCTCTATTCTACTATTAAGAAAAGCTTGATGATCACTACTTCTTCACATGAAAGATCTTTGAGATCAGGCTCCGCTTTGATTTCTTTTTTTTCCTTTTCTATTTCTTTAAACTTTGCATACATGTGAGCTTCTTCTTCAGGATCAATCTCTTCCTCCTCTTTCCCCTTTCTTCTTCTTCTTTCTTCTCTTCTTGAGGCACTGGTGGTCTTTGTGACCTATCAGAATTTAATAAAGGGTTTTTATCGGTTGTGCCCCTTTGAGATGTTGCAATTTCAGTTATGCCCCTCCCTTTTTGGTAATATTAGTTCTGCCCCTCACTTATTTCTCCGTTATCACTTGTGCCCCTCGCCCTCGGGTCAGTCGTCGTCCATCTCCAATGCAAACAGATGTTAACGTGGGGGATATAACAGGAATTAAATTAAAAAAACAAGGTTGACAAGGCCATTTTACTGCCCTTCCTCTCTAGCCAACCCCCTCCTCCCTAGCATGAGCTCCGCCCCGAGCTCCTCCCCTGCACCTCCTCCCCATCCCGCCCTTCCTCCCTGGATCGACCCCGCCAGCCTTGAGCTCCACCCCGAGCTCCTCCCCCACACCTCATCCCCCGTACCTCCTCCCCAGTTTGCCCCCTCCTCCCTGGACCGACCTCACCATAGCTCCTACCCAACACCTATTCCTCTGCCCCTCCTCCCCAGCTCGCCCCCTCCTCCCTGACCCGACCCCCTCCAGCCCCGAGCTCCGCCCCGAGATCCTCCCCGTACCTCCTCCCCCACACCTCCTACCTATCATGCACCCTCCTCCCTGGCCCGACCCCGCCAGCCTTGAGCTCTGCCTTGAGCTCCTTCCCAACACCTCTTCCTCCGTCCCTCCTCCCCATCCCACACCCTCCTCCCTGGCTCGGCCCCCTCCATCCTTGAGCTCTGCCCTGAGATCCTCCTCCGCACCTCCTCCTCCGCCCCTCCTTCCCAGCCCAACCCCTCCAGCCCCATGCTCTGCCCCCTCCTCCCTAGATTGACCCTTGATTTTATTCTGACCATAATGCCCTTCTAAACCACACCATGGTTTGAATAAACCATGGTTACTTTAATTTTTTGACGGTCTATCTGACGGAAGGGCACAAGTGATAATAGAGAAAGAAGTGAGGGGCGCAACTGATATTACCAAAAAGGAAGGGGCATAACTAAAATTGCAACATCTAAGAGGGGTACAACTGATAAAAATCCTTTAATAAATATAAGCAAGTAAAGAAGAAAATTGAATATTTAGAATATACTTAGACTACATAAATATTAATGCTTACATATATGCAGTGACATCTTCCCGCAACTTGGTCACGTGGTCCACCATCATTACCATCTGAGACTTCATAGATGACGATGTTTGTTGTGACAACTAATGTTGTGAATATGATGGTTGGCTATAAGAGAGTAAGAGTGTCGATGCTCCTCCACATAATATGGAGGAAGACCATCAAGTGTCTGCTTCTTGTTGGCGAAACCAACATCCCTGTCCTCCAAAACCTATAGTCAAATTTAATAACCTTATAGACTGCAACGTATACTCATTTTATCACTTAAGTATTATGCTAATATACATATTTACATGAGATTTTTATCAAATGGGGTCATCGATCTTCAGGAGTGTTTACCCACTTCTCAGCATTAAAGGCCATATATCTTTCCTGAAATTGAAAATAATTAATAAATGGGGGTCGTCGGCAGAGTCGAAGGTGAAGTGGTCTGTGATGAGGATGGACGATCGGATCGTAAAGATCCATGTGAACCTACATGTCCAAAATCATCCATGTCTATATAAAACATGGAAGAAATGAAGTAAAAGTAAAAAAATAGATATATATTTTACCGAAGTTTGTACCTTAATCTTCACTGCTTGAATATTATGAATGTAATTATTTTCTTCGGTATTGTCCTCATTAGACGAATCCTCTTTTATATCATACACATCTTCAATTAGATCAATACTTGATACGAAATTTTCTGCTAGTGGAATATTATCAATATTGGAGATAACTTCTGTAATATTATTAAGGTCGTAATGAAGTATGAAAGCCTCATCTCCGTCTTCATCCATATTAATGTTCTCCTTATGCAACGTCTCAAATTTATTCGTAAAACTGTTAAATATTCAATATTTTTCCTTTTCTGTGAAACTTGAAGAAGATAACATACTTGGTTCATTTGTGTAGCTCGGACAAATGGTTCATATCTTCATACATATTTCCGTGCGATCACGTCAACCACATTGTTTCTTTTATCAATAACTACACCATCTTTCGGGTCATACCATCCGCATAGAAATAAAAAAATCTTGTTAAGACATGGAATGCTGTACTCGACTTCCAAAACTTCTTTTAAAATTTTGTAATAGTCGATGCTATCCTATTCGTAACAAGATCCTTGAACCATTACCTCATAATTTTGAGTACTTAGATTTCTTCTTGAATTTATCATATGAAAATGATAACCATTAATACAACAACCATTGAATAAGAGGGCATGATATATCGGACCTTCTGAAAAATGCTTAAATGTCCTCATTCGTTCGTCTTTGTCTTCCAGAACTTTCATCTTGTTCTTAAACCATTCCGGAAATTTAAGCTGGTAATTGTTAACAATCTGATCATCGTTCCAAGACGGATTCTCCTCACCATTTTCTGAATTCCCTATTTTTATATTTAATGAAGAATATTTATTTTTCAGTTGAAAAAATATAAATCATATTTAAGATAAACATTAACTTACTTGGCATATTATGTTGTTTCATCATAATTATCTAAAACGTATAACTCAACAACTTCTTTCTCTTTCTTTGACATCAAACATTTTCTTCCTTTTCTTATTGGCTGAGCTGATGGACAAAAGATGCTTATGTGATAATGCACGTCTAATAGTCTAATTTCATTTCTACTTGGTCTATTGTGGATCATCTCCATTCATCAGGAAAATACCTTGCACATAAGGTTGCTACTTCTTCATATATATACTGAGAACTTATCAAACCCTCCACTTGACTTTTATTTTGTACTTTACATTTCAGAAAGAACGTAAACCTGCCATATTACAACATATAATCTACCGTCAACAGTTTATTAATTTAATATAATAAAATAATAAATCACATATAATTTACCATTACCTTTCAAATGGATACATCCATCTGTAATTGACCGGTCCACTAACTTTAACCTCATTTGGTAAATGAATCATAAGATGCTTCATTAAACAATGATGTCAAAAATATCTTCTCCAAACTACACGTTATAACTGGAATATTCTTTTCAAGATAACTCATCTTATTAACGTGGAGCCGTGCGGAGCATGTAATCTAGAAAAATCTATAACTTCTAATAAAACATACATAATATTGTTTGATAACAATCCCTTGAACGTTATTATCTCTCTGCATAAATACATGGTAGTTGTAACCCTTCATTCCTTTAAAATAGTTTTCTTTAAATCAACAAGATTTGAAAGATTCGATGCGTAACCATTTGGAAACTTTAAATGACTGGCCCAGATTTGAAATTTTTGAAAGATTTTGCACTCTCCATATAATAAGTACAACTCTTTCGTTCATGAGTAGTCCATCAAGACAATATTCCATATACTAGAAGTCATTTATCGTGTACAGTAACACCACTTTCATAATAAATGTCTAACATTTTTTGGCGTCATATGTTCAACTCTGCATATCCATAAATTTTTTTCAACTCATAAACAAGAATATGTAAATATACGTCAATTTATTTCCCGAGATGAGAAGATCCAACTACTAAAAGTGATAAGAACATAAACTATCGCTTATTACACAATAACAGAGGTAGATTATAAGGAGTTGTCATTACTATCCAACAAGAATAATCTTTGCTTCTACCGTGTGGGTTGAATCCGTCTGCACACAAACCGATAATGCATTTCCTTTTTTCCATTGCAAACGACGGAAAAGCAGCCATCAATGTCTTCCAACTTTCTGAATCCGATGGATTTTCCATATACTCTTGTTGAGTAAGATCTACATACTACAACATCTGCTTTGTTGTTTCTCTATAATAATGTAGTCTCTTTAGTCGAGATGTTAGTAAAGTAGCGTAAAACTTTTCATCCAATTTTACTTTCACTTTTACCTGAGTCCTTATATTTCGGCTCACTACAATCTAGATTTTATGTAAATTTTTCATTTTTTCCATAATACAAAATATGATGATTTGTACTACAATCGATTTTTACCTCTATTAAATCTATTTTCTCATCATTTTTTTCAATTTATAATAACTGTCGGATAATTCATGATCTCCAAGCAACATTTTATTCATAATAACCAACATTACATCAAAATTCATGCCTGCCATATTGTATTCCATTTTTATAGCCAAAAGTTCTGAAATTATAGAGAGTTTTGAGTATATCTTACAACCCGACCATAATGATTCTTCTGCCTTTTCAAGAGCTCGTAAAATTCTTCTCTCTCTATGTGGTTCTTTATTATCAAATGTTTCATTCATAAAATCAAATCCAGCGACATCCATCACCATTTCAACAAATGGATTACTTTTAGGAACAACATTTGATTCATTCGCCGAAGGAGAGATTATTTCACCATGTCTCCCCACATATAGTAACCTTCCATGAATCTATACCTATAAAGGCGTAATTGAACTTCATATTTAACATTCTTCACAAGTAAACGACACTTGAGATATGGGCAAATAGTTGTACTGTCTGAATCAACAACCGTAGAACCTTTGGTGTAAGCAAATTTCACAAACTCCTCTACGTCCCGTTTAAATGACTCCAATAAGCGTCCATCTGGGACAAGTTTATACATCCACTTCATGTTGCTCGTCATCCTAATAATGAAAGATATGTTTTGAAAGTTAAGAGATAGGAGAACTTTTTTACAAATATTAAGTATGGTGTGCGTCCTTAAAGATTAAAAAACTGAATTAAGACTATCATCGCTATGTGCATAATAAAATTTATATCTGAGCAAATTTCAGCAACATAACTACTCACCCCTTCAATATACCCCATAAATTAAGCTTAATAACCTTTAAAATTGTTATTAATGTAACAAGTTTTAAAGTGTATTAAGCTTAATTTGATATATCGAAGAGGAATATGGTTATATTGCCAAAAACTAGCTCATATACACACACAAACATACATGTAGCGATGATGGTCTTAATTCAATTTTTAAATCTTTAAAAATTTCCCTTGTTTGGGACCTCCGAACTAAGGAAAGCTAATATAAATGTAATATATACGGATACCTTGCATCACTCATATGTACGTGCTACATATGAGGACTTCAAGATACCGATATAATATATGCATTTATGTTAGCAGAGCATTTACATAGATTTAAACAATTTACGATTGGGATATAGATCCATGTGATCCTACAATTTTGCCTAATAAAGTGTTTAATTTTATATTGTCGGGAATGTACCTACAAAAAAATCTTCCACCTGCACACATCAAAATCCACAATCATTGGATCGAGATATCTCATCCCGAAGTGAGTCCAATAGTTTTATGAAAAAAATTAAAAATATAGCACATTGGAAGTAATGAAATCTTCCAATGTGTCACACATGCCTCCCATTGTGCAGGATCATACACCATCCAGTGTGGAGGGACGCACTGTGTGCGTAAGATTTTGTGAGATTTCATAGTTATTTGATATATTTTTACCTTACTAATTACCAAACTACAAACTAATGCGGTATATTAAACCAAATTGGTTAAACTTTAATGTGTTAAATAATCACAAGAGTGTTATTTATTTAGAAAAAAGAGGCACATTGTCTCAATAAAATAAAAATTAACAAATTGTATTTATTTTATTTTTTTAAATTATTTTTCAATATAAAATATCAATGTATTAATTACTTTTGTTACTTAAATAAAATGTAAATAATTCTTTTATTTTACAGTAATTTATAACATTTTCTAATATTTTATTGTGAAAAGTAACATATGTATTTAATATTATTTCAAATTTTAATATATTTCAATATTTACTTAAATAAGAGTAATCAATAATTTTAATGTGTTTTAATAAGAGTAATGAATAATTACTACAAACTAATGTGACATATTAAACCACACTAGTTAAATTTTAATGCGATAAATAATCACAAGAGTGTTATTTATTTAGAAAAAAGAGGCACACTACCTTACTAGAATAAAAATTAACAACTTGTATTTATTATTATTTACATTTTAATATATTTTTATTAAATTATTTTTCAATATAAAATATCAATGTGTTAATTAATTTTATTATTTAAATAAAATATAATTAGTTCTATTTTATTTTACATGAATTTATAACATTTTCTAATATTTTAATTTAAAAAGTAACGAAATGTATTTATTATTATTCTATATTTTAATATATTTCAATATTTTACTTAAATAAGAGTGATGAATAATCTCAATGTGTCTTACTATCTAACTATTGTATAATTATAATTTTTACACTATTATTTTTTACACTGATGTATTAATATCTAATTACTGTAGCATAATTTTAATACGGAATATTTTGAATTAATTAGTAGTATTGTATTTTGATTTTACACTGGTATGTAATTATTTTAAATAGTTTGGAAGCTATATTTGGAATTAAATAGTAGTATTGTAAAATTTTATAACGGAAGAATATCCATATGTTTAATTAAATTTTAATAATTATTTTATTACTTTATATGTATTGTACTTTATATATTTCAAATAATAAAAAATATATCTTAATTTTTAACATCTTAACACCCCTAAATTCATATACCATCTCTCATATGTATCCTCTCTACAACACACCCATACATATACACCCCTCTCGACATCAATTCTACCAAATAACCACATTCTCATGTTAGAAGAAACCAAATTGGCAAGTAACTCCTAGGCTATACCCTATGTTAATAATGCATAATAAAGCACAATCACGACATGGTAGTACTATCTCCTAGGTTTAGTCATCCTTTATCATCAACAAGATATTCTAACGACCACTAAAATGATACTTCTATTTAATTTTCCAACATCTTATACAATTCTAAACATAGCACTCATTGTCACATGTCATCGAACACCTTTCATGCATGAACAATTTCATCTACACTATAATACAATCACCAATCCAATAACAAATGCATATTAATCTACTACAAATACATATATAAACAATAATTTTATGCATTAAAAACACAAATAAACACGATTATTCTATCAAAAATCTTGAATACCTAAAGTATGAGTATATGGCAAGATATACAAAAAAATAATGAAAACGAAGAGAGAGGATATATGAAAATACCTCAAGGAAGGCATGTGTGTAGTTGGATGAGGCAAATGTTAGCTGTTGGAAGGAATATGCACGAAGAAGAAATCGTTGGAGGGAGGTTTTGGGGTCTTGAAGTCGAATGGAATAAGAAGGAAATGCCATGGGGGCGTTTTGTTTATAGACCTTAGTGAGCACGCACGCCAAGTGCACGCCAATGCGCTCACCCATCAAATTTATCGCGCCACGTGCTGCCGAATCAAAATTCAACTGGACGAGCGCCATGGGCTCGCATGCGTGTAGACGATATGCTCGCCCATTTGAATTACAAAGGGGAAAGGGAACGAGCGAGCATGGTTGTTGGCCATGTGCTTGCCCGGACATGGGCGAGCATATGTGCTCGTACATCCTTCCAAAGTACGTGCTCACTAGATCACCTTTTTCTTGTAGTGATATGGTAGAAAGCTCGGTATAGTTAATAATAGTGCATACTAACCAGAAGTGTAAACGAGCAAAGAGAGGTATGTTCATGTTCCATCATTTGTCGTCCTTGTAGTTACTTGTTCACACAAGATGTTTGTAAAGATTGTTTTCAAGGTTACATGCAATTTTTCTACTTGTACTCTACAAGTGTTTTTATTCTTATTCACATCATGAAGTCATCCTTGTGTATTTACCCAAATTATCCATTGAGTCTAATCATACACATATACACGTATAAGTACATTATTCAAGGCATATGCCATCAAATACAACTCACTTTGGGTAAGATATCTGCATTTGATACTTTTTATTTATAATTGACATAATAAACCGTCGTAAAAATCACCCAAATGTGCTAATCCCTTGGCAAAATTCATCAATGGTATAGGGCACATGTCTGGGCTTTCAAATATTATCCATCACATTATAGAGCACTCGAGAATCGTCACGAGGACCTCTACTTTTGTTGCTTCCGATACAAGAATCCAGATTATTATCCACCTCATTCATTATCCACCCCATTCACTAGCCACATCCCAAAACTCTCCTCATAGAATCAATATTAGGAACCAACTCGAGCGATCAACCCTAATTGGCTTCTCGAGATAACTCTACGATTGAAATTGAAGGCTAGATTACCAACCACGCATCCTAAAATGTTGTCACACAACACCAAAACTACATAGGTGCACAACAAGGACTATGTGTCACCCAATGTGTTGGAACTACATTGGAGCAATTGGGGGTTGCGGTCATCTAGACTGCTAGCTAGGGCTCCAAGGGTGCATGCCCATCCCTTGCGGTGTCTCACTCCATTGTACCCTGTCATTGTGAAATCTCATACATGAGACATGACAAATAACAGTTGTAATCAATATGATGTAAATTTGATGTAATGTGGTATGAGTTTGAATCAACAATGCACCTGTTGCGATCTTAGGTTCTCATTAAGTATAATTTATTCTTTTTTCAACTCATCCAAAGGATACCACATGTCTCACAATGTTCTCAAATATTTACATTGATCATTACACACAATATCATCCATTTCCATGTGTTTATATCCATGCTTATGTATATGTTTGTTTCTCATTTATCTCTCACAAAGTGCTTATATGATCATACTAACTTACATTCTCGTATATGACTAAAACTTTAAGTCGGCTACCATTTTTCAGAGTCATGTGAAAACTACTCACTCGATCCTTTAGGACACTGATACTTAACCTCTCATAAATTCACAATGCATCAATTTAAATAATCAGATTTAGATCATGGATAGTTTATGGTCTTAATCTAAGTCGGATCTCACGCTATGGCCCTAAGGTACTTAGTACATCAGGGTTGGGGTGTTTATGTAGGCATGCGTTTGATGTACATGCATCTAACTAAGTTCGCAACACTTCTACGTGTTTCATTAATCAATATACGCATTCATATTTATATCTAGACCCACTAGGCCTTACATATGTAATCTCACACTTACCTAAATCAATACATTATATCTATGCATGTCTCATTGAGGGAATCTGAATGATGTGCAAGTAGTATAGTGTTCACATAATACATACATGATCAAGATTATCCCCCAAATTCATTTCCATGAGTGACTTGTCGTTCCTACCATGTGTATAACAATGGTCCAACCTATGACTCGATCAAAGGCTTAGTAGTGGTCATTGGTGTATTCAATTGGTGGCCTACCTTGGGAGAAATGGTCTCAAATCATGAGCTTCAGGGTAAACCTATCATGACTCAAATGGTGTCATACCATGAGAATAAATGTGACCCACCCCTGGCTCTAATGGTGTCACACCATGAGATTAAATGCGACTTGTCATGGATTCGAAGGGTGGTTGCTATATTCAAATGTTGCCTACCATCAATGACATAATGTTTGTAGATGTTTCCCATAACATTCATAATGTTCCTAATATGGTAGCATGAGAGCACATGTGTCCTGCTAGAGGTGACCTGCCACAGTGTGATGTGTTACATATAACCTATGATGTGTGATCTGTCGTAGGTGATCCGCTACAAGCGGCTTGCTACGGGTGACCTGCCATAGAGTGACATGCTATGTTTGACATGCTATAGGTGGCCTTCCATAGGGTGACTTGCTACGTGTGACATGCTATCGGGTGACTTGCTATGGCGTGACCTGCCATATGTTGACCTACTATGTGTGAACTGCTATATATGATCTTCCATGATCTATTGCAATGTGGCCTACTATTGGATATACTGTATTCACATGATTTTTGTCTAATTTGTTTCATCGATTCCAACACAACTTCGATTGGGGAATGCTTAGATGCATTTGAAAGATTGTTTCGAGTTCTATATAATGGTGTATCATGTTCATCCAAAACACATGCAAAGTTACCGAAAAATCTTTAAAACCCATACACGTGGGTGATAAGTTGGCACTCTAGACAAATTCGAACCTTGAAAGAAATTTATTCACATTTACATTATATTCAAGTATTCTTAAGTAAGTACTTTTTAGATCATAAATAACTAAACATGCATCCAACACATCCTTTAAAAATCAATTACATACATCCCGCTTCTTTCTAATCATGTTATCTTAGCATGTGAGTCACTTGAACAAAACAAGACTCATTATCCCTCTTTTATTTCCTTAGGAACATGAACAACCAATAAATCCACACACCAACAGGAAAATCCATCTAGCAAGAGGGACATATAGGTCAATGAGAAACACACACTATGAGAAAAATCACAAAAAGGAGAGGGGACCATACCTATTATTTTCCTTGCATACAACATTATATCTCCGTCCTAAGTTGTTCTCACTCATCATCACAACAACGACAACCTCTAAATCACAAGAAACCCTAGGTGTAACCTAGAACAAACTTTTGAAATACATGGATAGGAAGAGGTGATCTCACATTTATATTGGTAGATTCGTTTAAAGGATGATGAGAGGAAGCTCCTCTCCAAAATGGTGGCAATTCGCCAACTTCGGCGACGCTTCACCAGAACTCCGACGAGCTTGGGAGGGTGATGAAGCCACATTTCATCATCTTTATTCTATCATTTTGGCACTTAAAACCCTAGCAAATACCTGTAAATATCATTAATTCCACCATATTAGCATCCATGCATGAGCATCTAATTAGTGTGTAAATTACTGTAATTAAAGCCAAAATTATAGAATAAATAAAGAAAAGAAAAAGAATAAAATATTGTAAATATTTTATGACCTAAAACCCCGAGACCTAGGCATCTTGATGAATAGGTCGACAAGGAATAAAGTAGGGGGAGATAAGGTCAGAAACACAAATAAAATACCTTTTATCTTATTTATTCTTTATTCATTTTTGGGACCTATTTTTGGTTCCACTTTTTGTACATCAAATAAAGAAACTTTGTACATGAAAGTTGTAGATAAATTAATAAAGAAAAAAGACAAAATTGATTTCACAGAAAAATAATGTACAGATGAAAAGTTATGGTCTGAATAAAAATCCAGAATGCCAACTTCCCAGACCCGTATCTCACAAATAAAGACTCCAAATGCAGCGTACTCACCTTTAATTGTATATAGAAGAAAATAAACTATTTAATGGTGATGGTTTCGCACTTGGCGGAGCTACGGTTTGAAAGTTGAGTTTTGGACCCACATTGTATAAGTATACAGATTAAAATATTCAATTTATTATTTATCTATTATTTTCATAATTTTATATTCTTATAATGATTGTAAATATCACCTATAATAATTGTGTGTATTAAAATGGGAATAAAAACTTAAAGAAAATACAAAAATAAAAATACTTGTATAGATACATAGGTATATTACCTATACTTATACCTATACTTTTTATACTTTGATTTTATTAAACGTACAAAACATATCAGAAAAATAAAATAAAAATATATTTATGTATATAAAAGTATGTTATAATTTTATAAAATCATAAACATCAATAATAATACTATAAATACCTAAATAAAAATATAATACTAAAATATATAGGTATATATACAATAAAGGGCATAAATGCAAACTTGTAAAAATACATCTCAGAAAAATAAATAAAAATCACTAAAAAATTATTCATAAAATAACAAACATTTTTTATTTTATAACCTAAAATCAATAAATTCATTTACTATTTTAATTTGATTTTACAAATAATTTCCACTCCGAATTTCCTGGTTGGTCCACGTGGACCAACCAGGTGCGGTCTGGAGTTGACCTCGGTCAACTCCCCCGACCAAAGCCTGCCACCTTCTGACAGCCCGATTTCGCCCCGATTTCACCCAATTTCCGAGCTCGATCCGTTCATCTTCACGCCTCGATCCCTTCTTGGAACTTCACCCCCGATCATCACTCTCCCACGCCATGTATCCGGATCCAGCCATATCTCCATCATTCGCGCGTGGAGCTCGCTTGAAGGAGACGCCATCGCCACCTACTTAACCAACCCCCCATCTTCCTCCCCAAGTTTGAACACCTTCGGTCCACCCTTCAGCGCCATTCCCGTGCTCCTGAGCTCCGTGGAGGTGACAGCTCCACCGCCAGCCCTTCAGCCAAGGCGCGCGAAGTCGGAGGCGTCTCCACCACCTCCCGCAGCTTCGGCGGTCGAGGTACCCTTCTCTCCGGTCTACACCGTCGAGGATGCCATTTCACCCCTTTCTTTTTCGTGCATTAGCTTAGTCTTAGCTTAGGCTTTAAAAACCCCCAAAAAAATCGAAGTTCCATCGCCTATCGCGCCCGATCCACCATCCTCGCCGGAGCGCAACTCCGGCCGAACTCCATCCCTTCGTTCCACGCCACCTCGTCGCCACCGCGGGGTCCAGGCAACTTGCCCTGGACCCTCTCACCTTATTTTGCAGGTCCAAGCGCAGTCAACGCACCTGGAGGGCCATTTTGAGTCTTCGCCGGAGATACCTGGAGCGTAAAGCTCCGCCGCCTTCGCGCCCGCATCTCGACGTCCCTCCGGCGAATCCGAGCCGTCCAGTCCACAGAGGGACCTTCCAGGAAGCTGCAGCTCCATTTTGGAGCCCATCCACCGCCGAAGGAGCGAGATCGGAGTCGGGGAAGTTCGCCTCCGTCGGCCTTCTTCCCCGTTCTTCCTCCTCGCTTCTCCACCGTCCGATCGAGCCGCAGCTCCAGTTCGAGCCTCGACCGTCCGATCATCCATGCACAGCCACCGTCAGATCTCTTTCTGAGATCTAATCTCAGACGTCGACGCCAACCGTCATCGGCCGCTCCCGTGCTGCCACGTGGATAAGTGGCCCGCTTCCCGCCGTTGGATCGTCCATCGCCGCCAGCCGTTGGATGCGCGCCACGCGTCACCTGCAGAGCGATCGAGCGAGGGTATTTTGCACCCCAACCCTCGCACTTTTTGTATTTACTTTTTAGTATTTAAACTTTCGTCTGTAGTGTAAAATATTCTGTAATATTTGCACTTAGAACCCCGTAGTTTTCTTATTTGCACCGAGGTCCAATCCACGTCATCTCACGTGCCCGTGCGCGTGAGGGGGCTGGGTATTTTGCACGGACCCCCCTGGGGTTTATGTATTTCGTTTAAGTCCATGAACATTTATGTCAAGTTGTAATATTTTGGAGAAATTGCATCGAACCCCCTGAGCTTTGTAATATTGCAAAAATACCCCTCCCAGGCGCGTGCAAGTCACGCGTCCTGTGGGTAAATTGCACATATACCCTTGCGGGTTTGGATATTTGTGTTTAATCCTTAAAATGCAAGTTTCAGAGTAATATTTCGTGGAAAAATTGCGTACATGCCCCTGGATGTTTCACTATTTGCGTGTATGCCCTTGCCAGCACTGTTTGATGATTGGAGTCTTGTTCTAATTAATTAAAATATCATTTTAACTCCAAAAATCCCACAAAAATAGGCTTAAGTTCCTGGATAGGTGTACTTTAACGCTATCTAATTAGTTTTTGATTTTATTTTATTTTCTTATTTATTAAAAATCAAAAACAGCCTTTTTGTGTACTGTCTACCTTAGAAAATACCAAAAAAATATTAAAACACCTCCAAAAATTCCAAAAAAATTACTTAGTGTCTATTTTATCCTACTTTAGTGTCAGTCCAAAAATCATTAAAAATTTCAAAAGAGAAACACTAAAAATTGAAAAACACTTAAAAACTTCAAAAAAATATATAAAATAGTAGAAAAATCCAAAAAATATAAACTCAGGTTCTGTTTGTCATTTATTTTATTCTCTTTATCAGAAAAATAGTGTGAAATATTTTTGCTACTGGTTGGTATTTTTAAATTGCATTTTTGTCACAGCCAGCCTGATTTCCACTGTTTTGCTTTATTTTAATATTTGAAAATATCAAAAACACCTTGAAAAATCCCCAAAAATCACAAAAACAGTAAAAAATATTAAAAAGACCAAAAACACTTTATTTCTGATTTTTTGAGTATTTTTGTGCACTTTTATAAATATTTTACTTTGCCTTGTATTATATTGCCTTTACTTTCCAATATTGAAAAAGAAACAAAAAAAATACAAAATATAAAATATAAAAATCAAAAAAATCAAAAATCAAAATACAAAATTAAAAATTAAAATAAAAAAAATAAAAAAAAAGAAAGAAAAATATTAAAAATTAAAAACCCACAAAAATCTTGTTTCTTTGCTTGCTTAGTGTAGACACTTCACTCACTCACACACTTTAGCATTCAATTGCTTGAGCTACACTGTTTGCTCCCTGTGTTCGAACTCTCTGCATACTTGACACTATACACCATTTGTGCAGAGTTAAAAATAAATTTGACTCCACACTTATTTTTCATTGATTGATATTTGATTGTGGGTTCATTGTTGATTAATCACATTTTATTGTGGGTCGCAACAGCGACGTATTTAGACCCTCGATAATCTGCGGTTATCAGAGGGTAGAGAAGGAAGTGGGCTTCTAGGGTTTCTAAATGAAGAGAAAGAGCACCAAAAGAGGGCTTTATTTGTTCCTAATCAGACTTGGGTGGATCCCACCCTAATTTCTGTCACCACTTTAGACTTGACCCCTCTTCATCAAAATGAACATATCTCTGTCATCCAATGTCCGATTTATGAAATTTCAGATGTGTTGGATTCCTAACAACGATAAGTATCTAAGCAGCTATCATATGATCACAGCAAGGCAGAATTGGATTTTTGATGGATTTTATAGTGGGTTGTACCCATTTGGTCATTATCAATTTAATCAATTTTTAGGGCTAAAACTCAAAGTTTCACAGATTTGGATCACCAACTTTACCATACATTTTAATAATGTTAGATATGAATGTTAAGTCTGATTAATTACACGATTATATTAAATATGGAATATTATCATCAGTGGTAACTTGGTTTTCCAACACTTTTTGCTCTCTCGCCTCATCATTAATCTTGATATTTCTTAGAAGTCAAGTTTGTTTATACCAATCTCAATTTATTATGCAAATCCCAGTATGTACTTTTTTTTTTATTTTTAGTATTGTAACAACTATGTTTTTGTATACTTTGTTGTGTTGTATATATTTAGATGCTTGCAATATCTTTGATTTTTCATATTTTATTGAACTTCCTCCTCTTTGGTCTGAGTTGAAGTAAATGATTTCTCATAATCGTGGAAGTCAGAAATATAGATAGACAGTATGAAGCCCCAATTAATCTATAACTCTAGATCTACCACTGAATTAGTCATAAATAAACTTTTATGTTTTTTTGAGTAGAGATCATATTTCATTTTATCATAATATAGTTAAACAATATGGGGGATACTAGGAAGGATCCAATTTCCCTAAATTCTGTTCTTACAAAAATACACAAGACAATATGTTTAACCACTTAACAAGGTTGGAATTCCAACTAAATGTGTTGAGAATAGTGCCAACGCTATTGACAATCTTCGATATTCCTTAGAGTCTTACAGTCATGGTCAGTGCAAAAATGAATGTGGTTAAAAATTGCTTTGCAATAAGAGAGCAGGTGGATAGTATAGGGATTGATATATGCAACCACCTCAATATCAAGGAAAATAACTACTACTTCAGCCACCAAGATAGATTCAACGCATGAAGAGCCTCTTTTACTTACACAAGTTCCCATTGACATTGAAGACGACTATGTCTTAACAAGAGAGTTCATTAGAGAAACATGTGTTCCTTTCTAGACTTATTTCAAAAATCGAAATTCTCTATCTTGATAAAGAGATTAGTTTAACTTACAGATGTTCCTGGGGAGGAGGGAACCCATCAAAGAGAGGTATGCGATCCTCTTCCGATTCAGAGTTTGAGATTCAAATTTCAAATTGCATCTGGTAATCCAGAGGCCATGCAGCAGAGAGCATGCATTTTTTAATAATAACAAGGTTGAATCCTTCAAGTTGTTAAGCAAGAGTAAAATAACAACGTCTGCCTGATAATGCATCATTAAACATAGTAAGTTTACATTGAAATCGAAGGCAAGCGGGCAACAAGCTGCGCCGCTAGACCTTTTTGAATTGCGAAGCCAATTCTTCTAAACACTACATCCATAGATCTATGGTCCATCACATTGTTGTTCATCACTTTTTGGATCCTCTTTAAAAGCTCAATAGCTTCTGGTGCTAAGAAGCCAAATGTGTCAAAACCAAATGGGATGAAGGCATGTTGATTCTCCGTACAGGCTTTCTCGTGCTTCACCACTTTAGCTAAAGAAGCTTTAAGTGCAGCATTCCCTGCTGTGAAGATCCCGCTCTTCAACCCCACCAATGGTGAAACTCCTGTCAAATCTATACAGGCATGTTTTCCTCCTATCCACCCAGAGATCAAAATATTAGCAGGTCTAAGTGTAGATCTTCCCTCCTGTGGGTCAGTCAAAAAGTTCACTGACGCCTCTTTCTTAGCAGCAATACCTGCACGCCTGAGCACATCAAATAAAACGTCTCTAACAAGATCGTGCCTGTACTTAAATCCCAGGAGCTCCCTGCAATGAATTGATGTACCAATCTGAACCAAGTCATTCTAACAAGATCGTGCTTGTACTTAAACGTAGATGTAGGAGTAAAATTAATAATAGTTTACGAAAGTAAGTCTATGCACACTCCCAATCTGAACCAAGTCACTCTTGCCATTAGACAATCAACAAGAATGTTTTGAAGGTCTTCAATATGTGTGTAACAAAAATAACATCCATCATCATAATTTGGAATCGGAAGTGGCAAAGGACTCTGAGGGGAATGTTTGCCTTCATCAAAGACCATAGAAACATTTTAATCCTGGGAGGTTATTCCTTAGAGTGCATAAATATGTTACGTTGTATTATGATCAGAGGAGAAATGCTTCTTCCACTACTGTCCAAGAACCAATATGCATATTTGATCGTCAAAATCCCCTTTGGGGTGAGGTTTCCGAATCAATACATCTTCGTATGGAAGATTAGTTTTGAGCTAAAGGATTTTAACTATAATTTGCAGGCAAAATAAGGATTGAGACACTGATGTACGCCACGTTCCCCTAAACATATAGTATCCCCTAAACATATTGTAGCTTATCCACCTTTCAATGGCGACACAGTTAATGGATCCAAGATTACAATTAGATTGTTTAATTCATCGACCAAATTATCTCACCAAATTTGAATGCTCTAACTATCTCCTACAACCCATGTGGCATACGTGAGACCCCTAAGACCAATGAGGTCACTCCATATATAAGACTAACTTCTTTTTATTGTGAATCCTTAGATATCTTCTTGATGGCAATATTTTTATCGTAGAACCCCCACCAAGAATGCTTGGATTATTTACCACCTATATATTTTGGGAGAGGATATCCCACTTGGCAGTTAGGTAACAATATCTTTTATTCTCTTGGAAGCCCCATTAAAAAGGGTTTTATGAATTAGGGTTTTATGTATTTTTTGAGAGGATATCCCACCTACATAAGGAATTAGGGTTTTATGATTTTTTTTTGAATTTTTGCGCCTTCACTAAGTGGAGAATCACAATCCAATTGTGAACATGCGTCGTTGCCCACTATGCACTTCTCGCTGTCTCAATATCCGTAAGTTGTCTCTTAATGTCCTGGGTTCATTTGACGTAGATGTAGGACTGTGCACCAACTATTAGGGCTATTAGACTTTATTTGTTGTGCTCATAGTCCTAGGATCACACATTCACATAATCGACGCAAAAAATGTTCTACTTAGCCAAAAAATAACTTGTTCTTCGCTCGCTAATAGAACCATCTATATAGGAGCGGTTTTCCGGTGCATTCATATAGTGAAAATTTCAATTATGTTTAGCATCATGCACGTAGATTGTGAGGATCAATGTAAGTATTTCTATCAGAGCAAGCTGACGTGCTTGGTTCTGAACTTCAAAGAAAGCGATCACTTAATAAAATTGGGACTGTTAAACACTATTGATAAATTAAAAATCGAATAAAAATTGAATATCATTGCCTTGCAGGAGAGTAACCCCGATCCTTGTACGCAAGTACTTATCTCCAGACTATGAGTGGGTGAGGACGTGGCCTTAAGGTTAGAGCCTAAAATCCTGGACCTGCGACCTAAGTCTCCAGATCCGATTCTTGCGGGTTTGAGAGCTGCAAGCACTCACCTCCAACCATAGTAGACATTTTAGGTGTGTCCATCTATCGTTTCCTTTAGGGTGTGATATAACCCGAAACCCTGTGTAGATCACTCCTTTTGTTTGAGGATAGTAGAACCACATCTAGGCATCAGGGCAACACACCTGTGTGTAATAGTCGTAAAGATTGTTTTATCACCAAATTAAATCTGAAAAGAAAATCGACCGGACCTTTGCGACCTTCATTGTGTGAAGTTAGTGAACATGAGGTTTGAATTGTATATTGAATAATGAATTATGTTTCTTGACTTGAATATTGTGCTCCAACTCATATCTCTTGAAATCAAAAGATGGAAATTTGGAGCAATTTTAGTTTAAACTCCGTGAACACTTCACTGAACGCTCCAAAATCCACGTCTTTCTAGGTTTGTGATGACTCTCTTCGCGCCCTTTGATTCCTAGGTGACCCTCTTCTAGAAAAAAAGAACCCATCCTTTTATGTTAGGGTTAAAGGATATGAGAAGATCCTTAAGTGCATCACGGAAGCGTGAGGATCGCATCGTATGCGATCGGGAGCGACTAGTCGCATTAGTTGCTCGATGCAACATAATTTAAAAATGTGATGAAACTACATGATCCAAGAATATTTCTCAAATTGTTTCATCTAAACCACAACAGGTATTAAGGTTAACTCTTGAAACATGGTTGCGATCGAGTATCTAAACGAAGAGACCTCCTGTCTCAAGTCCGATCCAATAGAGGAGACGCTTGCGAGTGCGTTGGTGAGACGTGTCCTTCTCGCAATCCATGTTGATGATCCAAGCGATGAATCTCCTGAGCTCGTCACACGAGATCAAATGTCTTCTTCACGAGAGAGGCACACCGAAGGAGACAGAGATCCACGAGCAAATACTCTGGCAGCATAATGACGATGCTGCAACGATGACGACTCTCTATATGGCTCCATGGTGGACGACCATAAGAGAGAGAGGGAGAGAGCATTTGGCGTATAGAGAGAGAGAGGGAGAGGGAGAGAGCATATGTTGTTGTCGTAAACGTGTCACTCGAAAAGCAAGGGGTGCCTCTTCTTATATAGGGTTTTCAGAGTCCATGGATCTCAATCCATGGATAACACAATCAATAGATGAGATTGATTTGTGTTTCTTTAAATGGCCATGATGTTGTTGTAAAAAACAAAACAACAATTGATTTAATTTAAATTAATATATATCAATAAATCAATATAAATCAATTCAAAATTAAATCACTTTGACTAGTCTTGGAGATAATGAGAAGATTGACCATATCCCCTAAAAGGGGTACTCCTTTGAGATGGAATGGGTCTATCTCCTCTAAAACTCACGAGATCTCATTAACTCATGAGATCTCATTATCCCAAGATATCTCCAAGATTTTCAACAACATTTGTTGTAAATTATTTCACAAAAATAATTCATAATTATCTTGTGAACATTGCAATCATGCCATTGGAAAAATGTGAATCACATTTACATCCCATAATAAAATGTAAATTATATTTTCAATTAATCATCCAATGTGAATCTAATTCACATAAATAATTAATTAACAAATATAAATCGCAATATTCTCTCTTTAATATATTACAAATCACATTTTTAATATACCTGAATAATATGGATAGTGCTATCCACATTATTCTTATCCATGATAATTAAATCACATTTACTCATCTTAGATCTCAATTCTCATGTACCCAAAAAATATGAATCGCATCACATTATTCACATCTTTGATAATTGAATCACATTTAATTATCTTAGATAACTCTCCTTATAATATGAATCAAATTCATATTATTCATGATAATTAAATCACATTTAATTATCCATTTTTCTCAATGCTTGGATACATATATCAACAATGAAATTATCCATGAACTTTTTCAAGGGTAATGCACTTTCTCTGCGGATACTTGGAGATAAGGACATGGCGATTGTATTGTCCCACATATAGTGACTTGGATATCGAGATCACATCTCAAATCCAGATCTTGCGGACCTCCCATAGATGCTTGATTAAATCAAGACCGTAAATCTAACCTTCTCATTACATCTGAATCACATTCAGATCAATGTCCAACATTTGGACTAAGATCAGATTATTTCTCTATGAGAGGAGTCACTAAAATACAGACATGTTTCGTCACTCCCTCGGAATGGAAGCGTCATGGTTATACAATCATTTATGATGACATCACCCTCAGGCATTCCTAATACCTGTACATCCTACATACTAGAAGACCCAGAATAAACCCGAATTATAAGATCAATTTTACACTGTCTACTTCAGGGATTTATCATTAAGTTTCTCATTTGACTATTGGGAGTTGGTATCGATCATATACTTTCCAAAAGCATATATCATTCCCAGTTGTTGATCATATACTTTCCAAAAGCATATATCAAACCTACAAATTCAGTCAAGCTTCCAAAGCGAGACGGCCATGCACGAAATTTGATTCTTCCCAATATCTTACGAGTGAGCTCATGTCTTCTGGTTCAGTAATGAACCTGTATGATCCCTTTGAGAGATCGTATTACTCATATGCCCTTGCATGCACACCAGCGCATCGATGTATAGACCTTGGTTAGGTCATGAACCTCTTGGTATGCCAAATGTACATACTCATACATATAGTAACACATCTGTCTCTGGTCGGAGGATGCACGCCTATATCATGACAACATATGACATAGGTCTTTGGTTATCTCGATCTCGTTAAGTCAACTCTTTGACCCAACTAATCTGACACCTCTGAATCTCTATTCCCATGAAGAGGACCTGCATCAAGAGGTCAGTCAGATATCAACCAAGTGAGAAAGGATTGCCATCTCCTACTCAGGCTGGAATACCTCTATACTAATCATTTGTCGATACTTGATGAGTCCTCAATCTAACTCTTTAGATATTCATCCAAGCACCAACCTCTATGATTCAATAATTGAATCAACAGCTATATGATCATCAAGATGGTCATGGTACATAACCCTAAATGTACTAAGGGACATAGTATGCAAATTAGTCATTCTTCATTTCAGGTCAGGGAATGATATTCACAATAACATTTATTGCATAATGGCTCGCTGTAGGCTCGCATGTCCAACAATCTTCCACTAGCCCAAAGAGCTATTAATGGGATAATCTTTAACCTCACACTCATGTCACAATCATAGGCTATTTAGAAAAATAGCTAGGTAAGATGATCCGTCACTCTATTCCCGAGAGACTACGCCAAATCCTTTTACGACACTTGCATATCCCCTAGTAACAGTGCTCGCATCCAATGCAAATGTTGCATCTTATGCAACCAATACTCAATCTTGTCAGTTATAGTGTCCTTTGACACCACATATCAATAATTATTATAACCATTATCTCCACAATCCTTATCAGAATGCCCTTATTCTTAGAGATCTCTATCTCTTAAGGTATCTGCAGTTAAGACCTTTTAGATCTCCATCTATAAAGTCTTAAGCTCTTGAAGATAAGACTTAGAGATCACTATCTCTCAAGTCTTGTCGTCTATGAAGATATTGTTATTACTGCAGTCAAGTGTTTCATTTCCATAGTTGGATTAGCAATATTTTACCACTCCCACTGCATGGCAGATGACATTGCTCTGGTTACCCTTGTTAATTCGATCAAATTAATGGTCAAATTAAGTTCTAAGTTTGTTGCAGTCAGGTAATCTAAGCTATGTCAAAAATACCACTTTTAATTAATGTTGAGTTAATCACGAGTGACAGATTTATTTTACTTGGGCAAGCCCAAGGTCGAACTCAGTGATGCAACTCTCTCCTTAGGTAAATTTTAAGCGAATTAGGAGTTCAGATTTTTAGAAGATTATTTTTGGTATTTTTTAACAATTTTATGCAATAAAGGACAAATAAAAGCAATCTCATGCCAGTTTTTACAAGTTAAATCAGAAATGTGGTCAAATTAAGTCCAAAAATGATGAAACTTGGACAGAATATGAAATGCAATGAAATTAAGCTACACTATTTTTTTTGGATTTTTCTGAGATTTTATGAATTTACTATGAATAAAATATGAATGCAAGGTGATTTTTACAAAATTAATTTTAATAAATACCAAAACAAATTATTTCTAGATATAAAAATTATCCTAGATAGATCTAAGTATGATGAATCTAAGAAAATTATTAAACTTAAAATTCTATGTGAATTGGACCTATTAAAAATCAATTAAGGAAATCACTAATTAATTTATTCAGGCCTCGTGATGTGTGCAAATGCGATGATTTTTGGGCACAATGTAGAATAAATTATCATAAATCTAATGTGATTTTATGGTGATTTTCGGAGCAACAAGGAATTTAATGTGACTTAAAAGGCACACAGTGGGCAAAATATGGAAAATTTCACCAAATTATAATATTTAATTACCAAGATGTCACAAAAATGAAACACGTGTCACATAAGATAGAGGACAAGATAAGCTATATCATACAATTTTTAGAACTGAAAAATAATGCCAAATGGACACCTAAATATGTGTGCAAAGACAGGGACCAAATTGCAAATACAGAAAATAAAATTACTAAAAATCAAACATGCTGATAGGGACTTAAATGTAATTACATATAATGCTGGGGGTATGTGTACAAAATGTCCGCAGGAACACGCGATACTCTTGGCAGGGACTAAATTATAATTTCCAAAACTTCCAGGGGCCTTGGTGTAAATTTCCCAGACCGCACGTGACGAACACGTGGGGTGCTAGGCTCGGGAGGCGTCGGAGGCTCGGACTGTGGCTCGGGAACGCTGTAGGCTCGGGCGTGCTTCAGGTTAGCTTTGGGGCTCTGATCCTAAGGGTCGGGGAAGAGGCTCGGAGGAAGCGACGTGGCTGTCTGAGATCCGTCAGATCACAATGGATCCAACAACAGGTGATGCGGACGACGTGGCATGTCGTGAGACATATGATCCTCACGAGATCGGACGGCTGATGTAGGTCGGATGCTAGAGCAACGTGGCATGATAGTGATCGTTGGATCCTTCTGATCCGACGGAGGTGGGGCGCTGGCAACGTGGCTCGATCAAAGCCATCCGATCGTGAGGATCAAATGGCTATTGTGCTTCATGTCCTTCGGTCCGCTGCCTCCTGCGGCATACGTGGTTGGGCTCTAGCGAAGCCCCCTTAGCTCCGCCACCTCGATTCTCGCTCGATGCTGCTCTCTGGAGGCTCCTAAGTAGCTGGAGATGATCGTGGAAGCTTCGCGGAGCGACCAGAGCACCTGGACGAGGCAGAGGTGGTCCACAGGCCAGAAGTGACGAAGCTTGATGCAGCTCCGGCGATGCTTCCGACCAATGAAAGAAATGGTACCTGCAGGGGTTAGCTTCTATAGCCGAGGTGTGCAGCATGTTTGTGAGGTGAATGCGAGTGCAGCAGGAGGCCTGGAGCGAAGTGAAGGTGGTTCGATGGTACTCCTCCACCGTGGTGGCGAAGCTAGTGGTCGGGAGTGGTTCTATGCGTTGTCGGAGTGAATGAAATAGATCGTGAGATCAGAGCTTTGATATGAAGCTCGGCGGATAGTCAGGAAAGAGCGGGAGTGATCGTAGGAGGCGGAGAAATTGCGAGAAAAACAGAGAAAAGAATAAGGAGATCGGAAGGGGAATGGAGGATGATACATGGGGATTGAAGCTCGGAGAGGAGCTCCTGGTCTTCGCTCGAAGGTCGGTAGAGGTCCTGAGCTCAAGAAGCTCGCTGTAGGAGCTGTGGCACGGGCCGACGGAGCTGTGGATCTCGCCGGAGGAATACACCCTTCTTCGCTCAATTTCGCTCAAAATCTCTGTCACCAATCAAGAGCTAAGAGCTCGGGGGAACCTTCTGCTATGGCGGATAGGGTTGAGGGTGGTCGGAGGCAGAGTATTTATAGGTCGGAGGTGAGGCTGTGGGTGACGGGGTGACGAAGTTAGTGGAGGTCGTGGAGCGACGTGAGCGGGGTTCATGGAGATTGTGGAGGTCAGCGAGAATGAGGGTGTAATGGGCTACGAAGTGGAGGTGACAGGGGATGGAGAGGATGGCCGGAGTGGAGCCAAAAATAGAAAGGGGGAGGTGAGCGCGTGAGGTGGGCGACGTGGGAGGTAGACGACGACCTCTGGACCGTTGGATCGAGTGATCCAACGGTCAGGTGAAGGGCGCAGGGGGAGGGTCTAGATTTGATCGGAGGGGTGAGATCGGAGGGCTAAGATGGCAACACGTGGCAACCGCAGGTGAAGGCGCTGAGGGACGGTCGGGATGAGGTCTTGAGGATCTGATCAAAGTGTCCATATGTAGCGTGAGATGAGTGGCCAGGATGAAGGCTTCTGGCGAAGATCGGAGGGCGCACACACGTGGCGTGCTGAGGGCGATGCGCTAATGGAGGGCGGTGATGAAGCCCAGGCTTTGATCGAATGGCAGGGATCAAATATGGGATGAATGGTGGTGATGAGGAGAGAGGGAAGACCATCGAACGGTGGAGGACGAAGGGCGTGTGGCGCGATGTGAGCGGGTCGCGTGGCGCAATCAGAAGGTGCCACGTGGCCTGATTTGAATGGCCGAAGGAGAATATGGAATCTCATTTTGAAGGTATCTGAATATGCATATGAGCTCCGATTTAAATGAAATTGGTCTCATTTTGAAGGTATCTGAATATGCATTATTCTAAAAGTGAATAGACCTAGATCAGAGGTTTTATGAGGTAGATATTTGCATTCTAAGATCTGAGGTTTCCAACTGGGTTTGGGGTTTTATTGGGTAATTTTACAAGCTAGGAATTTTTGGCCTTTTCCTTATATTATTAGTTAGTAATATACACAGTATAAAGATAGTTTTATTGGATTTAGAGTGAGTATAAAATACAGATAAATAGGTGAATATTGGTCAATATTTACAAGTGAATTGGGCTTCTTATTTAATGCAAATATGAATGCTAAAATGCAGATATTATGCATGCATGTATGAATGCTAATTATGCAAGATAAGGGGAAATATGCTGCTATTTACTCGGGAACAAGACTCTATTTTCAACTTTAAGAGTGGTGAATAACATATTCATACTTAATCCTTGCTCGTCCCCGAGCAACTAAAATGAAATGCAAGAGTGAAATGAGATTGGGTTCCATACCAAGGCCATGGATAAAAGTTGAAAATGGAGCTTGACTCGACCTTTGGATTAATTGTGCGGCGGAACCTTGTTGGGATCTAAACTTAAGACCTAACATACTTCAAGTTCCACAAGTCTTCTATTCAAGACTCCTCAATAGTCAGGTCAGAACAAATCCTCAAACACAAATTTCTGATGACTTTGATTCTTACTTGTACTGTGTAAGTGTAAGATAGCTCTCCACATCAGAAATGGCTAAGAAGCAGCCTCCTCTAACAAGGTAACTCTAATTCCCCGGTCCAGTAACTCTTTTCTCGAGGAGCGGGGTATTCCCTTCTAAGTTCAAGTGCGACCAGCTCAAGAGAGGGGGTAGAGAAAAGAATGGACTGTAGCCAGTGTAGCTACCTATCCCGGGATGCCTGACCAGTGTAGCCAAGTCATCCAGTTGCAGATTTCTTGCTAATATACATACTCCGACAGGTATTTTATTTTCTATCTGGCCTGTCTACTTTTTTTGGAGTTCTTGCATTTTTTTCGAACTATATACAAGGTGCAACATGTACATCAGGAGTTTTTCCTCTTGAGCCAGTAGACTATCCCTCTTTTGAAGCATTATTGCAACCCACAGCGTCTCGTCTTTAGATGTCAACACCACCAAACTAGGTTGAGATGCACTACCCTCCCTAGAAGAGGACGGATGTTTCCACCCGTGTGCTACTCCAAGCTAAAGGATTCTACCCCCTCACCACCTCATCAATGAATAGCTACGTGCATTGTGCTTGTCCAAGTTAGGTCATTATCTAAAAGAATCATGCGTGTGCACGAGATATTCTACTTAGACTACTCAAGATGACATGTGAACATAGACTTGCGGACTCAAAGAATTAAGTCCCTTGACATGAGAAATCTTAACTCCGGTTCCTATAAGGTTCCTATGAATTTAGGTGGATTAAGGTCAAATCAAGCACATGCATATAGGAATGAAATGCAAGACTCTTTTCCTTTCGTTCTTTTTGGATGTAGAGATGATGTGAACGAGTAAATAAGAAGCCTTTGATTTTGATGTTTCTATTTATTTATTTATTTTTCAAAATATTTGGTGTACCTCCTGTGTTACAACAATTTACACGAGTTTTATAAGTATTATACAAGTGTTATACAATATACATGTATTTTAAAAAAAAATCTCCAATTTTTACCCATCTCGTAATTATTGCATAGAATATATAAAAATACGTGAAAATACGAGCTATGGGTAAAGTATATATGTAATATATACATGCCCCCTATACTTAGCGTGTGCTATGTCCTCAGAGCACGGAAAGCGAGGAAGAAGACATAGCTCGTGCTAAGCGTAGGAGAGCCAAAAGAGTAAAAAGTATAGAAGTCGCTCCGCCCCCCTATACTTAGGTTTTGGTAGCCTAAGTGTAGAAGAAGATCAAAAATGGGGCGGGCAAGGTTAAGAGGGGAAATGGAGGAGTATATACAAGGCGGGCATAGGTCCCCCCTATACTTAGGCTCAGGTCAGCCAAAGTATAGGACTGGAGTGGTATGAGGACCGATGTGATGTGGAGGATGTACAGTGAATGGACTCAGGTGACTCTTCCCCCTTATACTTAGGATCTGGTCATCCTAAGTATAGTCGTAGATGAAGATATATGAAGTTGGGGTGAGTGATTAGAGTCGCGGGAGGGAGGGGGAGAATGTACAGGAGTGATGGATATATACAAGGATCACGGTCTGAATCTTTCCAGATGATGTTGATGGCGAGAGTTCACTGCTGCCATGTCTCATGCGTGGCTCTATGTGTATCTGCTGAATCTGTCTCGTGCATGAATACAATCTCCTCAATATGGACTAACTGTTCATTGGGTTCTATGAAGTGCTTCAACAGTTGTCCATTTACTAGGAACGTTTGTGCGTCATCTGTGAGATCTGAGATCTCAACACATCCATTATCATGCACAACAAGGACAATGAATGGACTATCTGTCTAGGAACAAAGGTCTTTCATCTAATATATCTATCATGCCAACGCTTCACTTTGTCCTTGTACACCAAACTGTTGTCGTATGCTCGGTTTCTGACTTCCACAAGCATATTCAGATCCATGTCTCTATGTTTCTGCCCTAGGTGTGTGTTCCAATTGACCTTCTTGATTGCCCATTCCGATTTGTGCACTAATTCTGTGGGCAAATGGCACGGCTTCTCGAATACCATCCTGAATGGGGAGGTTCCTAACGGTGTCTTGTAAGCCGTCCTATAAGCCCATAGGACTTGATCCAAGATCTGAGACCAGTCCTTCCTGTCTGGGCGGACAAGCTTCTGTAAAATGGTTTTCACCTCCCTATTCGACACCTCAGCCATGCCATTAGTCTGTGGATGGTAAGGACCAGCGACACGGTGTTCGATGCCGTAATCCTTCAAGAGATTCTTTACATCTCTTTTTATAAAGTGGCTACACCCATCAGATACCAACATTTTGGGGATTCCAAACTTAGAGATGATATGATCTCTAATGAATTTACAGACAGTTCTGCTGTCTGCGGCTCAGGTTGGGATAGCCTCCACCCACCTGGACAGATAGTCTACCGCAAGAAGGATGTACTCGAATCCATGGCTAACTGGGAATGGACCCATGAAGTCGATGCCCCAGACGTCAAAGACATCACAAATGATGACAAGCTGCATCGACATCTCATCCTTGGAACTAACGGTTCCTCCCATTTGCTGGCATACTGGGCATGACTTCGCAAAGGTGATCGCATCGCGAAATAGAGTTAGCCAGTATAAGCTACACTGAAGTACCTTCCATGTGGTCCTCTTCCCGGAGTGGTGTCCTCCTGCCTCCAGACTGTGGCATAAAGAAAGGATACTCTGATATTCCTCCTGAGGAATACACCGTCTCCAGACACAATCCGATCCTTCAGAGAAAAGGATCGGATCCTTCCAGTGGTAATGTCTAGAATCCGATTTCAGTCGGTCTATGTGGCTCTTGGGCCAATCTTCGGGAACCTTCTTGGAGACAAGATAGTTCACGATATTGGCATACCATGGGAGTGAGTCGACAACAAAAATCGACTCGTCAAGGAAGGAGTCTCGAATCAATGAATCCTCAGAAGCATTAAGATCCTCGAGACGAGAGAGGTGATCAGCTACTACGTTCTTCTTTCCAGGTTTATCACGAATGTGCAAATCAAACTCACCTAAGAAGGCACGCCTTCGCGTCCTTCTTTTCCATTAAGTAACGTAGTGCTGTATGGTCAGTGAACACAATTACCTTGGATCTGATTAAATGAGATCTGAATTTGTCCAAGGCAAACATTACCGCAAGCATCTCCTTTTCCGTTACTGTATAGTTAACGCTGAGTAGTATCAAGCACTTTGCTTGTGTAGTGTGACGAACGGGACGCCATCCCTCCTTTGTCCTAACACAACCCCAACAACAAAGTCTGAGGCGTCCGACATGATCTCAAAAGGCAGAGACCAATCTGGGGCTTGTAGGATCGGGGCATCCATGATCATTCCTTGTAGTAGCTTAAAGGCTTCGAGACATTTGTGATCCACAATGAACTCCACGTCCTTGCTTAAAAGCTCAGTTAGCGGTCGGGCAATCTTAGAAAAATCCTTGATAAATCTTCGATAAAATCCGACATGCCCGAGGAAAGATCACAACTGTTTCACGTTGGTTGGTGGATGGAGTCGTCTGATCACATCCCCCTTGGCAGGGTCAACCTCCATTCCTCTTTTGGAGATGACATGCCCCAACATAATGCCCTCCGTCACCATGAAGTGACTTTTCTCCCAGGAGAGCACCAGATTGACCTCACAACATCATTTGAGGTCTCGGTCCAGATTCCTTAGATAGGAATCGAATGAATTGCCGTGGACTGAGAAGTCGTCCATGAAGACTTCCAGGAATTCACCGACCATTTCGGCGAATACAACAATCATGCACCTTTGAAAAGTATCGGGAGCATTGCATAACCCAAAGGGCATGCGTCTGAAAGCATAGATACCAAAGGGGCATGTAAACATGGTCTTTTCCTGGTCCTCCGGAGCTATGGCTACTTGATTGTAGCCCGAGAACCCATCCAAAAAGCAGAAGAATTCTTTCCCCGCTAATCTTTCTAAGATTTGATCAATGAATAGTAGGTGGAAATGATCCTTCTTCGTCGCGGCATTCAGGCGTCTGTAATCCACACAGATGTGCCACGACGTGGGTACTCGTGTCACGATCTCCTCTCCATATTCATTGGTGGTCGTCCGAATTCCCGACTTTTTCGGAACAACATGGATTGGGGCCACCCATTTGAAGTCGGAGATGGGATAAATAAAACCCACGTCGCACCATTTCTCTATCTCCTTCTTCACTACCTCTCGTAAATTTGGATTCAACCGACGTTGGAATTCACGAGAGGGTTTAGCCTCATTCTCCAAGTAGATATGGTGCAAACACAGAGCGGGATTTATCCCGTGGAGATTGGAGATTCTCCAGCCTATCGCCTTGCGGTTTTTCTCCAGGATATCTAGCAAGCGAGATTCCCGCTCCTCGGTCAATCGTAAGCTAATGATGACCGGAAACTTCTTCTCTTGTCCCACAAGGAAGGTATACTTAAGTGTTGCGGTAAAGGTTTGAGCTCAGGTAATGTTTTATCATCAAGGAAGTCTGGTGATAAACACAATTTATCGAAGGTCTAAATAGTATGTCTCACACAAGGCGGAGACAACCGAGGTCGCTGCGGTGACCCACAATAAACTGTATTTAATCAACAATTAACCCACACTATAGATCAAGCAATAGGAAATAAATGTGGAGTTAAAATTTATTTTTAACTCTGCACAAAAGATGTATAGCAAGCAAGTATGCAGAGAGTTCGAACACAGGGAACAAACAAGGTAGATCAAGCAAATGTGTGTGTGTCAGTGAATGGGAGTATTGTCTACACTATGCAAAGCAAAGAAAGTTTTTGTGAGTTTTCAAATTTTTCAATTTTTTTTTATTTTTTTTTTAATTTTGTATTTTGATTTTTAATTTTCTAATTTTTATAATTTTATATTTTATATTTTTTTTCTTTTTCAATATTGGAATATTAAAACAATGTAATAAAAGGGGTGATAAAATATTTATAAAAATATGAAAAAATAGTCAAAAAATCAGAAATAAAATCTTTTTGGTGTTTTTATGATTTTTTACCATTTTTGTGATTTTTGGGTATTTTTCAAAACATTTTTTGGTATTTTTAAACACTGAAATAATGCAAAATAGTGAATTAGCTACTGGTTGGGGGTAAAATGGGAATTAAAAATATCAAACGACCACAAACTTTTTCCAAATTATTTTTAAAATAAAGAGGATAATATATAGAACCTACAGGAGTTGAGTTTGCATTTTTTAGAGTTTTCTATAATTTTCTATATTTTTTTAAAGTTTTTAGGCATTTTTTAATTTTTTAAGGTTTTTCTTTTGAGATTTTTAGTGATTTTTGGACTGACATTAAAATAGGTTAAAATAGACAGTAGGGAATTTTTTTGGAATTTTTCGAGGTATTTTAATACTTTTTTGGCATTTTCGAAACTAGACAGTAGGCAAAAAGCAAGTTTTTGATTTTTAATAAATATTAAAATGCAATAAAATCAAAAATTAAAAACAGGGCGTTAAAGAACAAGCACACAAGAGCTTAACTTGAATTTTTGAGAATTTTCGAATTAAAATGATGCCCTAATTAAATCAAGCAAGCACACAAAAATGTCACAGCCTAGCAGGGGTATATATGCAAATATCCAAAAGTCCAGGGGCATACAAGCAATTTTCCACAAAAATTTAACTCTTAATATTCAAATTTATGTACCAATTACAAATAAGCAAACCCGCAATGGTGTCGGCGCAAAATACCCACCAGGGCGCGTGACTTGCACGCGCCTGGCAGGGACCTAAGTGTAATATCAGAAACCTCTGGGGGCTAACTTGCAATTTCTACAAAAAGTTAACACTTAATATACAATTCCTTAGACTGAAATGAAATAAGAAAATGGCTGAGGGCCTCCTTGCAAAATGCCCACCCCTCACGTGAACAGATCACGTGAGGTGACGTGGCGGAGGACCTATGTACAAATTTCTAAAATCTGAGGGCCTAGTTGCAAATTATACAAAATATTTAAACTACTAATAAAAGTTTCATGACTAAAATAAAATTACAAATATAGCGGGGGTGGCTCTGCAAAATACCCTCACTGAGGAGATCGAACGGCGCTGGGTTCTTCACTTGACACGTGACGCAGATCCAATGGTTGGTGACGCTTTGCGTTGGACGGCGAAGATTAGATCGTTGGGAGACGATCTGACAGTGCGAACTTTGCGCCATCCAACGGTAGCTGGGCGGTCTGGAGATTCTCCTCGATCCAATGGCAAAGAACGCCGGTGAGGGCGAGCTTCTCCGGCCGAGATCTCCGTCCTCCGGTGGTGGTTGGGCTTCAAAATGGGCATGAAGACTCCTGGGGGTCTCCTCTTCCTCTTGGGGGCGTCAAAATACCACGGCGAAGGCCAGGGTGCTCGCGGGTGGCCGGCGGAGCTGGGGGGCTTCGCGAGCTCCGGCGAGGCTCCAAAATCACCTCCAGGCGCGAGTCAAAGCGCGTTGACCTGCAAATATGGTTAGGAGGCCCGGGGCAAACTGCCTGGACCTCAAGATGGTGGTGGCGAGGCATAACGCGACTTGGGGGTGTTTGGCCGGAGTTGCGCTCCGGCGAGGAAATGAGATTGGCCGAATCACACGATGAAACTTCGATCTTTTTGAGGGGTTTGATATTTAGACGATGGCTAACATAATGCAAATGAAAAATAGGGGAGAGGGGGCCCTCAATGGCCGGAACCAGAGGAAAAGGTGTACCTCGACCGCCGGAGTTGGGGGAGGTGGTGGAGACGCCTCCGACCTCGTACGCCTTGGCTGAAGGGACCACGGTGGAGCTGTCACCTCCAAGAATCCACAGAGCACACGAGAGGCGATGAGGGGTGGACCGAAGGGACTCAAATTTGAATCGAAAGTGGAGGGTTCATTTTAAGTGGTTTGACCTAAGGTGACAGGAGCTCAAAGATCAAAGCGCACGAGGCGCTGTGATGATCCATTTATCGAAACGAGACCTGGGCATGCAAGACCAATCCTCGAGGAACAAAATTGCTGAAGACGCCGACACAAAAATGTGATTGGAAGGGCCTCAAAAAAATCAATAAAAAGAGACAAAAACCATTCTGACAAAGCAACAGAGGGGGGGTCAGACAGTTGACCGGGGTCAACTGTCCAAGCCCTCTGGTTGGTCCACGTGGACCAACCAGAAAAATCCTCTGGAAAAAGTTTTGTTAATTCAATTTAAAATAACAAATGATATTATTTAATTTAGGTTATTAAATAAAAAGTGTTTATAATTTTATAAACGATTTTATAGTGATTTTTAATTATTTTTATGGAGTATATTTTTACAAGTTGTCTTTTTAGCCCTATATAGGTATATTACCTATGTATTTTAGTATTTTATTTTTATTTGGTATTTTTGATTTTATTTATTTTTGTCTATTATTTTATAAAATTATAAAATACTTTTATACACTTAATTGTATTTTTATTTTAATTTTCTGAATTATTTTGTATCTTTAATAAAATAAAAGTATGTGTTGTAGAGGTATACATATAGGTATTGTATCTATGTATTTTATTTACATGTATTTTTATCTTGAGTTTTCTTTGCATTTTTATTCTAATTTTAATATACATATTTATTATAAGTAATATTTACAAAACTATAAAAATATAGAAATATACGAATAATGAATAATTAATAAATGGAATATTTTAATCAGTACAGCTGTACAATGTGGGTCCAAAACTCAACTTTCAAACCGTAGCTCCGCCAAATGCAAAACCACCGCTATTAAATAGCTTATTTTATTCTATATTCAATTAAAGGTGAGTTTGATGCATTTGGAGTTTTCAGTTGTGAGATACAGGTCTGGGAATTTGGGATTCTGGATTTTTATTCAGACCATAACTTTTTATCTGTACATTATTTTTGAATGAAATCAATTTTGTATTTTTCTTTATAAAATTATCTACAACTTTCATGTACCAAGTTTCTTTAATTTATGTATAGAAAGTGGAACCAAAAATGGGTCCCAAAATGAATAAAGAATGAATAAAAAGAATTGGTATTTGGCCCTTATCTCCCCCTACTTTATTCCTTGTCAACCTATTCATCAAGATGCCTAGGTCTCGGGGTTTTAGGTCATAAAATATTTATAATATTTTATTCTTTTTCTTTTCTTTTATTTATTCTATAATTTTGGCTTTAATTACAGTATTTTATACACTATTGGGATGCACATGCATGAATGCTAAGATGTTATATTTAAGGCTATTTACAGGCATTTGCTAGGGTTTTTGGTGCCAAAATGATAGAATAAAGATGATGAAATGTGGATTCATCATCCCTCTATACTTTATCTTTGCTAGTCCCTAGCAAATACTTATGCAATAAGTGCAAAAAGAAAAGAAAAGAAAAAGACGAACTTGGATTTAGTTTAATTATCAAACTTGTCTTTACAAAATCAAAGTTTGGAGCTTAAGTCGGACCTTTGGAATTTTAGTACGGGCGGAACCTTAATGAGAACCGAATTTGAAATTCAACAGTCCTTGAGAATCCCAAAACTCTGTTCAAGTCTCCTCAATAGCCAGGTCAGAAATATCTCAATTCATACGCAAACCCTTACAACTATGAATCTGACTCGTACAGTGTAAGTGATGGTGGCTCTCCCCAACTAGAATGACAAAGAAACTGACTTCTCCAGTACGACAACCCAATGATTCCCCAATCCAACAACTCCATCCTCGAGGAGCGGGGTATTCCCTTCTAAGTTCAAGTGGCAACCAGCTCAAGAGGAGGGGGTGAAGAGAAGAATGGACGGTAGCCAGTGTAGCTACCTATCCTCGGATGCAAGACCAGTGTAGTCAAGTCATCCTGTTGCAGGATCACATGATATGACTTTGGAACTCAAGCCTGCTTATTGACTTTACAATATTTGTACATACTTTGCAGGCTTTTTATTTTTGTACATGCATGAACACATTTTTTATACTATTCACAGCAGCATTTACATAAGGAGTTTTTCCTCTTGAGCCAGTAGACTATCCATCTTTTGAAGCTTTATCGCAACCCACAACCTCCAATCTTTAGGCTTCCTAATCACTGGACGGGTTGGGGTAAACTTCCCTCCCTAGAGGAGGACAAATGTTTCCACTTGTGTGCGTCTCATATCGGCAAATCCAATCCCCTCACCACTCCAACTGAGTTGAGCCATGTGAAAGGTGCATGTGTCCAAGTTAGGTCATTATCAACAAGAATCGTGCGTGTGCTCCGAAATACTCTACTTAGGCAGTCAAGAATCCATTGAACCAAGTCCCGTGATCCTCAAGGAATTAAGGCAACTAGACATGAAGTACCTCAAACCCAGTTCCTATAAGGTTCCTGTTATTAGGTAGATTTTAAGGTCCAATCAAGCTCCAATCTCCGGATTTTACTTAGACTTGTTCAACTATCAAACTCAATCCGAAAAATGTTTATGCTATGCAATGCTATGCAAAATGTAGGAAATATTTTTGTGATGCAATTTTCAAAAATTTTGAACTTTTTATGGATTTTTGAAAAGATGATGATGATGCATATGCAGATGCATTTTTTTGTCTTTTTGAAAAAAGATTTTTCTAGTGTTTTTGGATTTTTAATTTTGCAAATGTTTTTGGGATTTTTGAAAACAAAAAGTTTTTGGCTAAAAGTTAGGAGAAAACTATGTACACAGGAGTGCTTCTTATATCTACAAGAAGTAGATTTTAATAATTTACAAGGGTAAGTGATCAATTTTATACATATATAATGGATTTTGATGAGATGTATGTATTCCTCAAACTTATTTGAGACATGCTTTTCAAACAATCTTTGAAAACTATAGTCCAAAATAGTTTTTACAAACATTTTACAAACATGTACACATATTTGAAAATCATTTTGCAAAGGCTTTCAAAACAGTATAAATAGATTTTTCAAAATATTTTTGCAACCATTTTTCAAACCGTTTGCAAATCATTTTTCAAACATTTTATTTCACACAAAGAAAATAAATTTTACAAACCGCACATTTTTACACAGGTTGAAAACATGTAACAAAATATTTTCAAAATAGTTTTTCAATAAATGTTCACAAAGATTTTCAAACTATTTTTCAAACATTTTGCAAAAAAACATTTTCACCTGATTTATTAATCAGTATCTACAGAAAGAATTTGAGGAACAAAACACCTTTTTATTAAGGTTTTAATGAATTTTAAAGAATGATTAGCCATACTATTAAGAAAATACGAAAGTACGAGTTATGGCTAAAGTATATACGTAGTATATACGACCCCCCTATACTTAGCTTGAGCTATGTCCTCATAGATCGGAGAGAAAAGAGAAGACATAACTCGTACTAAGTATAGACAAGTCTAAAGAATGAATAACTAATGAATGAAGCAATGAATGAGAAGTTGACCGTCCCCCCTATACTTAGGATCAAATAATCCTAAGTATAGCAGATTGTACACAAATCAGGGAGGGTCAAGGGTGGGAATGAACAGATCATACTCAGATTGTCTCCCCCTATACTTAGGGTAAGATATCCCTGAGTATAGACAAGAAAAGGAGACAATGGAGAGGATCGAAAAGAATAGAAGAAACTCGGGGTGCACACCCCCCTATACTTAGGACAAAGTACGTCCTAAGTATGGAAAACTGTCTACAAGGGCGGCACCTTTTTGATAGATAAAGAAAATAGAAAAGGAAAAGAAGAAAAGAAGAAAAGAAGAAAATAAATCAATAGATGAAAGAGTGATATAGACAGATGATCTGTACAGCGGAAGATGGAAGTGATCACCATGTATGAGATGTAGATGATACGAGCCAAAGAACACATCTCATACCAGAAGAATGGGGGCAACGTCAATGGTCGGTAGATCATGATCTAGATAAAGCTTCAGACATTGACCATTGACGCGGAAGGTAGAGGAAGATGATGGTTCGGATATGTCAATACTGCCATTGTCATGTACCTTCCTAACCACATACAGACCTTTCCACTTGCTCTGTAATTTCTCTGGGAATAATTTCAGTCTGGAATCAAACAACCATACTCTCTGATTTGGCTCAAACTGTTTATGGCTGATATGGGAATCGTGCCATGTTTTCACTTTCTCTTTGTACTGTAGGCTGTTGGAAAAGGCTGTATCTCTCAGTTCCTCCAGGGCTGCCAACTCTGCTCTTCTCTGTTCTCCTATGCTCTCAGGATCTAACAGTAACTGAGTGACTGCCCAAAAGAATTTATGCTTGATTTCCACTGGCATATGGCACGGCTTGCCATAGACGAGACGAAAGGGAGATGTCCCCAATGGATTCTTGAAAGAAGTCCGATATGCCCACAAGACCGAGTCCAAAAGCTGTGACCAATCCTTTCGGTCTGGGCGGACAATTTTCTTCAAGATTGTTTTTATCTCCCGGTTCGATACTTCAGCAAGACCATTAGTCTGAGGGTGATACGGTGTGGCAACCCGATGGTCAATGCCGAACTCGTCTGCAAGGGCCCTAACCTTGTCATTGATGAAATGAGACCCCCCGTCAGAAATCAAGACTCTAGGTACCCCGAACCGTGAAATGATATTTTTCTTCAAAAATTTGCATACAGTTTTAGCATCTGCGGCTCGGGTGGGGATGGCCTCAACCCATCGGCTGACATAATCCACAGCGAGCAAAATGTGCTCGAATCCCTGACTCTTAGGAAATGGGCCCATGAAATCAATCCCCCATGCATCAAAAACCTCACAAAAGTGAATGGGTTGCATGGGAATCATGTCTCTCTGTCCGCAGGTTCCTATTTTCTGACAGTCGGTACATTTCTTCACGAACTCATCAGAATCCTTGAAGAGAGTAGACCACCATAGGCCAGATTAAAGCACCTTCTGTGCTGTCCTTTTTCCAGAATGATGTCCTCCTGCCTCAAGCTTGTGGCAGTATGTGAGGACGCTATGATGCTCTTCCTGAGGAATGCACCTCCTCCAGATGTTGTCCCCTCCTTCATGATAAAGGACGGGATCCTCCCAATGGTAAAACTTGGCTTTCGCCAGGAAGGTCTCGAGTTTCTGCCTGGGCCAACCTTGTGGAACCGTCTTGGGGATAAGATAGTTCACAATGTCGGCGTACCATGGAAGCGAGGTGATAGCCAAGATCGCCTCATCTGGAAATGTCTCTGTGATAGGTGCACTGGGCTCAGATTCCTCAAGATTCTCCAATCTGGAGAGATGATCCGCCACCATATTTTTAACTCCAGGCTTATCTTTAATCTCAATATCAAACTCCTAGAGTAGAAGGATCCACCTGGTAAGACGTGCTTTGGCATCCTTCTTAGCCATTAAGTACCGGATGGCGGTGTGATCAGTGTAAATAGTCACTCTAGATCCGAGAATATAAGATCGATACTTATCCAGAGCAAAGACTACGACCATCATCTCTTTCTCAGTCACAGTGTAGTTCCGCTGAGCGGCATCCAAAGTCCGGCTGGCGTAGTGAATGGCAAACGGTAAACCATCCCTCCTCTATCCAAGCACAACCCCAACGGCAAAATCTGAAGCATCCGTCATGATCTCAAATGGGAGAGACCAATCGGGTGGCTGAAGGACAGGAGCTGACACAACCATATTTTTGAGAGTCTCAAAAGACGCAAGACACTTATCATTGACGATGAACTTGGTGTCTTTCGTCAGCAGATCGGTAAGCGTTCGGGCAATCCGACTGAAGTCCTGAATGAACCGTCGGTAGAAACCGACATGCCCCAGAAAAGACCGCAACTGATACAAATTGGACGGTGGATTGAGTTTTCTGATGATATCCACCTTGGCCGGATCGACCTCCATGCCCCTGTTGGAGATGATATGACCAAGGACCGTCCCTTGAGTCACCATGAAGTGACTCTTCTCCCAAGATAAAACAAGATTGACCTCTATGCAGCGCTGAAGCACACGGTCTAGGCAGTCAAGACAAGTATCGAACTCGTCGCCATTGACCGAGAAGTCATCCATGAAGACCTCTAAACAGTCACCCACCATGTCCGAGAAAATGGACAACATGCACCTTTGGAATGTCGCCGGAGCGTTACATAGACTAAAGGGCATCCGCCTGAAAGCATAAGTCCCAAACGATAAGTAAATGTCATTTTCTCCTGGTCTTCGGGTGCAATGGCCACTTGATTGTATCCGGAGTACCCGTCAAGAAAGCAGTAATGACTCTTCCCAGCTAGCCGCTCGATAATCTGATCAATGAATGGCATCGAGAAGTGATCCTTCTTGGTGGCCTCATTCAATCGTCTGTAGTCCACACAGACCCTCCAAGAAGTGGGTACTCGGGTAGATCTCCTCTCCAGACTCATTGACAACTGTAGTAATACCCGTCTTCTTGGGTACCACATGCAACAGACTAACCCATTTGGAGTCGGAGATGGGGTAGATAAAATCGGCGCTCCACCACTTCGAAATTTCTTTCATGACTACGTCTCGAAGTTTCGGGTTCAGCCGTCGCTGGAACTCACGCGACGGCCTAGCGTCATCCTCAAGATAGATGTGGTGAGAGCACAGAGCCGGACTAATCCCCTGGAGATCAGATATACTCCAACCTATCACCTTGCGGTTTCTTTCAAGAACCTCCATCAGACGACATTCTTGTTCTCCAGTCAAACCCGCTGAGATAATGACTGGGTGCATGTCTAGCTCACCCGCAAGGAATCTATACTTCAGCGACTGCGGCAGAGGTTTCAGTTCTGGACAACTGGGAGGTGGCAGATCTGGCTTTTGATATGTCTGTGTAAAAGCTACCAGGTCTGCATGGGAAAACTCTTGCTCTACATGAATATCCGACGAAGGGCGGCCTGCTGAATCATCAATAAACTGCACTGGCTCGCACTCTATCATGGTTGTTGGCTCAGAAGGAATCAGACAAGGCAAATAGTCATCAAAATCATCCCAATCAATGTCTGAATCCGAGGGATCAGAAGAAGATGAACAAGATTGAAAGTCATCAGCACCACTCGTCCCGACACTGTCAGCCTCAGGTGTATCCTCGTCCAGGGGTGTGCTCTCCCGGCTCTCGACTGCCATGAGCTTTAGATATAGTGAATCTGTGGGCAGGGCGAGGGTCGGTGCTACAGGATCTGCCCACTTGGATTCATCATCTGTCATCACAAAATCGCACTCTGGTGGATGTCTAGCTCTTCCTCTGTCATCTGCACTGCTTCGCTTGACTGCTCCGAGCATTCTAACTCTCTGGCTCTGGTTTCCTCGATCGTCTCTATTTGTATGGTTTCGCCCTCTACGCGAAAACATACCTTCCCGCAGTCATGATTGGTCACCGCCTTGGCTGTGGCCAAGAATGGACGTCCGAGAATGATGGGGACATTAGTTACCGACTCAGGGATCTCCATGTCCAACACGACGAAGTCCACGGGGAATTTCAGGCCCTGAATGGTAACGACCACGTCTTTCAATAACCCCTTCAGCCTCTTAGTCGACCTATCAGCAAACTGAAGGACTATCCTGCTCCTAAGAAGAGGACCAAACTCGAATCGGTTGAGTAAGGCTGCCGGAAGAAGGTTGATTTAAGAGCAGCTGTCTAATAGAGTACGATCAAACTGCTGCTCCTGAATCTCGCATCTGACATAGGGAGCTCCTGCATTTGGTCGCTTGGCTGGCAGCTTGTTCTGAATGGTGCAACAAGTGGAATGAGTGAGCACATGGATCTGATCTCTGTGGTTCCTCCTCTTCCTGCGGACGGTGGTCTTCTCTTTCAAGTTCTTTTTGAAGATGGGAATGTGCTCAAGTGCTTCCTGTAGAGTCAGCTGAATATGGAATCTGTCTATCATCTGATTGCTGAACTCTACCTGCTGATCTTTTTTAGGATTTTCTCTTTTGTTCCCCTTCGCTCGGCGGAGTGCCTCAGGGAAGGAGATGGTAGGGGCCTCCTCATATGGAGGGCTAGGAATAGGTCCCTGTGCTTGTAAAGGAGGAGAATCCATACAATCATCATCATGCAACACATATGGATCCGCAATGTGAACAGAAACCTTTCCTTTATTCATATTTTTGTTTTTCTTTTTGTTACCACAGTCCATAGATACAAAAGGTGGTAACATCACAGAGGGAGGCTCAACAAAAGTAGATGTGGTGGCCTCAGTACCACCACCGGCACCTATCTTCGTGGCACCAGCATCGCGCTCTGGCTCTGCATCCAAAATGGTGGCATCAGCACCACCGTCTGCATCTGATATCACGACGGCCTCAGTACTGTCGTCTGGATCTCCATCATTGGTGGCCTCAGCACTACCGTCTTCAACATCATCATTAGCGGCATCAGTATCGCTACTCTACTCCTCTGGCACTCCTGGTTCAGCTGGTGGTTGTCGCTCAGAAGAGGCGCCGCCGGCTGGCATCCTACCGCTCATAGTAGTCACAAAATCAGCATCATACAAAGAAAGAGATATGTCACTCAAATAGTCACTAGGAGAGTTATCCTCTGTAAACTCTACCTGCTCAGACTTTCTTTTCAGATTGTTCGGGTTAGGTTCAATTTGAGCGGGTATGGCGGCCTTGCCTTTGATGATTTCCCTCATCTCCTGCAGGAATTCATCCATTTCTTGCCTGAAGGATGATCGATGTTCGGAGAGCAAGCGGGCAAGATCATCGAGAGCTGGGTTCTCAAAAGTGGGGGCCTGAGAACCGGATGGGTTTCCCTGCTGGAAATGAGGTTGTTGCTGCTGCTGGTATGGATAGTTCTGGGTCGGATGGGAATATGATTGTTGAGGCTGCTGTCGCTGCCTCCACTGTTGTCCCTGATAGGCGGGACGAGGACCACTCTGATACTGTGGCTGGTGGGCGTACTGGGGCTGCTGCTGATGCGGTTGCAGGCTGCTCTGCTGTCCTTGAGCCGGATTCTGCTGCTGAGATGCGGAGCCACCGTTGCCCCAACGGAATCCTGGGTGATCACGACGAATCCCAGGCTGAGGGTACCGGTCGTACCAAATCCCATTGACTTCCATCAATGGTTCCTACTCGAAGGAGGGTGGAGGAAGAATTGCCAGTGGCTGCTCCGGCTGGTAGACCACCATCTGAGTGTCTGGAGATGGCGGCTGCGCTGGGTAGTACTGTAGCAGTGGAACCGGCTCTGCCTGGATATGGTTGACCTGGCGGTACGAGGTAGAGGGTTGGTTGGAACTGCTACTGCTGGGGTCAGCCCGTGACCTGGGAGGCTGCTGGGAAGAAGTCTGTGCCTCCTGGACGTAAAGGATCTGCGTCTTCAGGTCCTCATGGTTTTGGCAATCTGGTCCATCTGGGCCATGCCTTGCATCTGTTTCTTCTCGAGGATCTCGAGACGGTCCAATTTCTCACTAATGATGCCCATGTCGGCTGCGGCTGATTCAGCTTGGGCTGCAGCTGCCGACGATGTGTTAGGATCGACATCGATGCGGGAAATCCTCTAGAATGATCCTGCTCCTTGCGGGGGCTTCTGCTGTGTGTAAACACGGGCTTGGGCCATCACAGTTGAATTCTCTGCCATGCCCTCGTAGATGGCCCAAACGTCGTCCTCACCTTTGGAAAAGTAGGACCCACCGCAAGAGGCGTTCACTAGCCACTACAGCTCCGGTGTCAGCCCACAAAAGAAGCTCTGAACTAGATTGGGCTTGGAGATATCGTGATGTGGACACCGGTCAATGAGCTCTCTGAATCGATCCCAGGCTTCATGGAATTGTTCGTTCGGGATCATGACAAAGTTGCTGATCATAGCTCTGGCTGCATTAGTCTGGCCGAGAGGGTGGTACTTCTTCAAGTATGCGGTCCGGAGATCTGCCCAAGTGTCGATAAATCGCCCCAAGTGTTTGAGCCAGTACACGGCTCTGTTAACCAAGGAGAATGGAAAGGCGATCATTTTGATCGTGTCCTCGATCATCAACCTATCATGGATCGTGCTGCAAATCATTTCGAACTCTTGGAGGTGGAGGTGTGGCACTTCGATCGGCAACCCATGGAATTTGGGTAGATGCTGAATGGTGTGGGGCTGTAGCTCGAAATCTCCATGGATAGGCGGAAGTCTGATCCAACGATGAGTGAGTTATGTTGCTGGATTATGTAATTCCCTCATGATAGTCTGTGGCGGTCTCTCAATGCCGGGATCACCTCCTCCTGCATCAGGTCCTCCTCCTCCTCCACCACCGCCACTGCCCCCAGGTCGTTTCTCTCTCATCTGTGCTATTTCTCTCATGAGATCACCCATGAAGGTTGCCTGGTCTCGGATATGCCTCTGCATGGTCTCCAAGGATGCAAGAAGTGAATTGTTGATGGCGGCTTGATCAATGAAGTATGGAGGGTGCTCATGGTCATCTGGATGTTCGCCTCTGTCAGCCATCTCGGGATTCTCTGAAAAAGCAAAAGAGGCCATCTCAGGTGCTGTCGAATGCCCTGAACTCTATGATGCACTGAATTCTGAAACTATTGGACTGAGAGAAGGAGAATGAGAAGGGTGGTTGAGGGGGAACAGGGTGGATGTGAACTCAGGCTCGGAGAGCGGACTCTCCGAGGTTGTCCTAGATGAATGAGGAGGAGTGCTGGATAGCGGTGCCGACAAGGTCGGCCTAAGAGACCTCCGTCCCATCATCTTGATTATTGGGAAGAGTAGGGTGGATGCAGAAGAAGAAGGAAGAAATGAGATGCAAAATTGCGCACAATTGTGCTGTATTTTTGATCTCGACCTAAATAAAACTAGCAATCAAACACAAAACAGGGGTGGGTTCACCAACTCAACACATGAAGCCGTGAAGGTTCGGCTTTTATCTTGTCGGTTTTAGCTTGAATTCAGTAATTAATCTTTTCACGAGTCCTTAGAGCACTACGCCTAAAGGAGATAGAGTACTGCCAGAAAAGTATTCCCGTACTTGTCCTCCTCCTGTGTAACCTGTAGCTTGCGCTTTTTAAGGTTCTTGTAACCCTTCCTGCATCCCTACTCAACCAAAGAATAAGAGGGAGGAAGCTGATAGGCGAAACCGATACTTCGGATCTCGCTCGCAACGGAATCACCCGTGAGCGTGCAAGATCCTACTCGGACGCAGATGGTGAGACAGACACACCCGTGAAGGCGTGGCCTATGCTCGGTACTTCGGACAAGGTCGGTGCTCACACAATAGTGAGTCACCAATGGCGACCAAGCCCTACTCATCTACGTACGATAGTAGCGCCAATACTTTGGAAATCCATGCGATACACAAGGCAGCCACAAGCTGGGATTTGGGCTCTAATCCTTACGAAGCACTCTGCTCACTTGGAAGGAGACCTTCCCATGCAACCTGAATACAAGTGAGGGTGTTACTCTCCCCAATCAAGGAATCCAATTACCAATTTTATTTTTTGTCAAGGTTTGCTTAGCAGTCCCTTTTTTTTAATTTTTTTGGTGTTATCGCTTCTTTTGAGTTGATTCAAAGAAGCGCCTAACGATTTTTGTATTTTCTTGATCCTACTTTGTCCAAAAATAGAGGGAGAATAGAGTCGGAAAAGCCGATGCAAGTCGACGCCAAGGTGGAAATCTCACCTTTGTGCCTAAATGATGGATGCAAAGTAAGAATACTTACATCGAATCCCAGCTCTCTCCATGCGGGATGCAAAGCAGAAATTTATAAACCTAAACTACATGCTGGTATGCAATGCGGAAATCATCCTAAGGTAGGCAACTTCTAGCGTTAAGAACCACAAGTCGACCACCAATCTCCAATCCTAAGGTCCGGTCCAGGCTCACCCCTCCTTCTCTCGACACATCGAGTTTAGGAGAAGCGCTTGGCGGGATGAGCTCGCGGCGCGCGGATCGAAAATTGGCGAGTCAACTGTTTAATTAAACTAAGTCCAACTACGAGCTATAGGTGCATGCGATGATTTTTAGTGTGTTTGGACCTAATTTAATCGAACGAGCAAGGCCTACAACTAAGGGCTCAATCCACAAAAGAAATGAAAATGAAAACAAAATCGGAAAATGACAATCGGAAAATGCGATAAAAGCCACGGTGATCCCCCGGGTGAACAAACACCCGGAAATTAGGCCCGAAGTGTCTAAGAGTCTGAGTCCTGCATTATTACAAATTATGAATCACTCTCTCACAAAATAAAATGCAAGCTAAGCTAAGCACTCTCTCACTCCTCCTGCTCTCCTGCCAGCTTGGCTAAAGAACAGCTGGCTCCGCCTTACGTGGTTGCTTCGGATCCCCTAGGCGATCCGCCTCGCTCCGCGGTCCCTCACAAGAAGACAAAAGAGTGGTCAGAAAGCTCAACAAAATATATCAAAAGTAAGAGAGATAAAAGTGAAAGCAATAATGACAACAAACACAATCAAGCAAAAGTGTGAACTACTCACTGTTGCTCCCCAGCAACGACGCCATTTGATAAACACAATTTATCGAAGGTCTAAATAGTATGTCTCACACAAGGCGGAGACAACCGAGGTCGCTGCGATGACCCACAATAAACTGTATTTAATCAATAATTAACCCACACTATAGATCAAGCAATAGGAAATAAATGTGGAGTTAAAATTTATTTTTAACTCTGCAAAAAAGATGTATAGCAAGCAAGTATGCAGAGAGTTCGAACACAGGGAGCAAACAAGGTAGATCAAGCAAATGTGTGTGTGTGAGTGAATGGGAGTATTGTCTACACTATGCAAAGCAAAGAAATTTTTTGTGGGTTTTCAAATTTTTTAAAATTTATTTATTTATTTTTTTTAATTTTGTACTTTGATTTTTAATTTTCTGATTTTTATAATTTTATATTTTATATTTTTTTCTTTTTCTATATTGGAATATGAAAACAATGTAATAAAAGGGGTGATAAAATATTTATAAAAATATGAAAAAATAGTCAAAAATTCATAAATAAAATCTTTTTGGTGTTTTTATGATTTTTTACTATTTTTGTGTTTTTTGGGTATTTTTCAAAATATTTTTGGTATTTTTAAACACTGAAATAAAGCAAAACAGTGAATTAGCTACTAGCTGGGGGTAAAATGGGAATTAAAAATATCAAACAGCCTAAAATTTTTCCAAACTATTTTTAGAATAACTAGTATAAAATATAGAACCTACAGGAGTTGAGTTTGCATTTTTTAGAGTTTTCTATAATTTTCTATATTTTTTTGAAGTTTTTAGGCATTTTTGAATTTTTAAGGTTTTTCTTTTGAGATTTTTAGTGATTTTTGGACTGACACTAAAATAAGTTAAAATAGACAGTAGGGAATATTTTTGGAATTTTTCGAGGTATTTTATTATTTTTTTGGCATTTTATAAGCTAGACAGTAGGCAAAAAGCAAGTTTTTGATTTTTAATAAATATTAAAATGCAAAAAAAATCAAAAACTAAAAATTGGGCATTAAAGAACAAGAACACAGAGCTTAACTTGAATGTTTGAGAATTTTTCGAATTAAAATGATGCCCTAATTAAATCAAGCAAGTACACAAAAATGTCACAGCTTGGCAGGGGTATATATGCAAATATCCAAAAGTCCATGGGCATACACGCAATTTTCCACAAAATTTAACTCTTAATATTCAAATTTATGGACCAATTACAAATAAGCAAATCCGCAAGGGTGTCGGCGCAAAAAACCCACCAAGGCGCGTGACTTACACGCGCCTGGCAGGGACCTAAGTGTAATATCAGAAACCTCTGGGGGCTAACTTGCAATTTCTCCAAAAATTTAACACTTAATATAAAATTCCTTGGACTGAAACAAAATAAGAAAATGGCCAGGGGCCTCCTTGCAAAATGCCCACCCCTCACGTGAACAGATCACGTGAGGTGACGTGGCGGAGGACCTATGTGCAAATTTCTAAAATCTGAGGGCCTAGTTGCAAATTTTACAAAATATTTAAACTACTAATAAAAGTTTCAGGACTAAAATAAAATTACAAATATAGCAGTGGTGGCTCTGCAAAATACCCTCGCTGAGGAGATCGAACGGCGCTGGGTTCTTCACTTGACACGTGGCGCAGATCCAATGGCTGGTGACGCTTCGCGTTGGACGGCGAAGATTGGATCATTGAGAGACGATCTGACGGTGGCGAACTTTGCGCCATCCAACGGTAGCTGGGCGGTCTGGAGATTCTCCTCGATCCAACGGTTGGGAGGCGAGGATCAAGAACAGCGAAGAACGCCGGCGAGGGCGAGCTTCTCCGGCCGAGATCTCCGTCCTCCGGTGGCGGTTGGGCTTCAAAATGGACGTGAAGACTCCTGGGGGTCTCCTCTTCCTTCTGGGGGCGTCAAAATACCACGGCGAAGGCCAGGGTGCTCGCGGGTGGCCGGCGGAGCTGGGGGGCTTCGCAAGCTCCAGCGAGGCTCCAAAATCGCCTCCAGGCACGAGTCAAAGCGCGTTGACCTGCAAAAATGGTTAGGAGGTCCGGGGCAAACTGCCTGGACCTCAAGATGGTGGCGGCGAGGCGTAACGCGACTTGCGGGTGTTTGGCCGGAGTTGCGCTCCGGCGAGGAAATGAGATTGGCTGAATCACACGATGAAACTTCGATCTTTTTGAGGGGTTTTGATATTTAGACGATGGCTAACATAATGCAGATGAAAAATAGGGGAGCGGGGGCCCTCAATGGCCGGAACCAGAGGAAAAGGTGTACCTCGACCGCCGGAGTTGGGGGAGGTGGTGGAGACGCCTCCGACCTCGTACGCCTTGGCTGAAGGGACCACGGTGGAGCTGTCACCTCCAAGAATCCACAGAGCACACAAGAGGCGATGAGGGGTGGACCGAAGGGACTCAAATTTGAATCGAAAGTGGAGGGTTCATTTTAAGTGGTTTGACCTAAGGTGACAGGAGCTCAAAGATCGAAGCGCACGAGGTGCTGTGATGATCCATTTATCGAAACGAGACCTGGGCGTGCAAGACCAATCCTCGAGGAACAAAATTGCTGAAGACGTCGACACGAAAATGTGATTGGAAGGGCCTCGAAAAAAACAATAAAAAGAGACAAAAACCATTCTGACAAAGCAGCAGGGGGGGGGTCATACAGTTGACCGGGGTCAACTGTCCACGCCCTCTGGTTGGTCCACGTGGACCAACCAGAAAAATCCTCTAGAAAAGTTTTGTTAATTCAATTTAAAATAACAAATGATATTATTTAATTTAGGTTATTAAATAAAAATGTTTATAATTTTATAAACTATTTTATAGTGATTTTTAATTATTTTTATGGAGTATATTTTTACAAGTTGTCTTTTTAGCCCTATATAGGTATATTACCTATGTATTTTAGTATTTTATTTTTATTTGCTATTTTTGATTTTATTTATTTTTGTCTATTTTTTATAAAATTATAAATACTTTTATACACTTAATTGTATTTTTATTTTCTGAATTATTTTGTATCTTTAATCAAATAAAAGTATGTGTTGTAGAGGTATACATATAGGTATTGTATCTATGTATTTTATTTACATGTATTTTTATTTTGAGTTTTCTTTGCATTTTTATTCTAATTTTAATATACATATTTATTATAAGTAATATTTACAAAACTATAAAAATATAGAAATATACGAATAATGAATAATTAATAAATGGAATATTTTAATCAGTATAGATGTACAATGTGGGTCCAAAACTCAACTTTCAAACCGTAGCTCCGCCAAATGCGAAACCACCACCGTTAAATAGCTTATTTTATTCTATATTCAATTAAGGTGAGTTTGATGCATTTGGAGTTTTCAGTTGTGAGATACGGGGTTGGGAATTTGGGATTCTGGATTTTTATTCAGACCATAACTTTTTATCTGTACATTATTTTTGAATGAAATCAATTTTGTATTTTTCTTTATAAAATTATCTACAACTTTCATGTACCAAGTTTCTTTAATTGATGTATGAAAAGTGGAACCAAAAATGGGTCCCAAAATGAATAAAGAATGAATAAAAAGAATTGGTATTTGGCCCTTATCTCCTGATAACCACACATTTATCGAGGGTCGTAATAATATATATATATATATATATCAAGTGTCGCTAAGGCGACCACTCACCGAACATGGGTTGATCAACAACTAACCCACAATAAAAGAATGAAGGAATTAAGTCCAAAAATGTGAATTAAGTTTTATTACTCTACCATAAAATGTATAGGGAACAAGCATGTAGAGGTCGAACCACAGAGAGCAATACAAAAATGCATAAGCCTACAATATGCATCTATCATAGAGTCATCCATGTGTGAAGCCTATTTTTGTGGGTTTTTTTTGAATTTTATATATTCTTTTTATATTTTTTTATTAATATAATTAGGTAATATATATATATATATATAATTTATAGAAGGGGGCAGGGAGCCTGCACCCTGGGGTGTAGGAAACTCCCTGCACCCACCCCATTTTTCGATTATTTTTTTTATTTTTTTTGGATTAAAAGTTGGGAGGATTTACTTAATATGTTAAGGGGAATATGTGTTTCAAGTTCCATGCAAAACAAACATTCCTAACACGTTCATCTAGACGGGGTTGATTTCAACAATTCTGATACCGTCAAAATTTGATAGTCTTGATGGAGATGATAGAAGTCTCGAATTAAGTTGAATTTGGAATGACAACATGGTGATACATGGTGATCTAAATCCTCCAAGGTTTCATTTCAAAAAAATCAAAAAATAATGAAAAATAGGCCGGGTGTAGGGAGTTACCTGCACCCGCCGAGGTAGGCTCCTTTTTCCCTTTATAGAATATAAATATATAAATATATGTATACTCATAGAGGGTGAGTATATAGCTTATAATACATACATTATATACATATATGTATAAACAATAATATTAATATTTTATTTTAAGTTTAGGGTTTTGTATATTAATATATATATATATGGAGACATAGATATATATATTTTTTTATATTTAATTTTTTATTTTCTTTAGAATAGGGATATATATATATAAAAAGGGGTGCTATAATATTTATACAAATACTCAAAAATAGTTAAAAATTCATAGATAAAGTCTTTTTGGTATTTTCATAATTTTTTACTTTTTTGGTGATTTTTGGGTATTTTTCAAATTGTTTTTGGTATTTTTAAATGCTGAAATAGGGGAAAACAATGAAATAGGTACTGGCTTTAAGTAAAATAGGGCTCCAAAATAGCAAACAGCCACAAAACTTTTCCACACTATTTTTCTAATAAAGATAGTAAAAGATAGAAGATATGGGAACTGAGTTTACATTTTTCTGATTTTTCTTTAATTTTATATATTTTTTTGAAGTTTTTGTGTATTTTTTAATTTTTAAGGTTTTCCTTTTAAGATTTTTAGGGATTTTTGGACTGACACTAAAATAGTCAAAATACACACTAGGGATTTTTTTTGGAATTTTTAGAGATCTTTTAATATTTTTTTGGTATTTTATAAACTAGACAGTAAATAAAAGACATGTTTTTTATTTTTAATAAATGCAAAAATGCAATAAAATTAATAACTAAAATTATGGCATGCGAGATCATGTTAACAGAAGCTTATATCCATTTTGCAAGATTTTTCAAATTAAAATGAGGGACAAAATAAATGGACAAAGCATACAAAAATAAATGGCCTGGCAGGGGTATTTTTGCAATTAAAATAAGTGACAGGGGCATCCATGCCAAAATTACAATAAAAATGAACGTTTAATTTTTATTTTCAGGGCCATTCTACAATTACTGAAACCCGGCAGGGTTTTAATGCAAATATCACGCACCTCACGTGGGGTCTGCACGCGAGGCGCAGAAGGACTAATACGCAAATATAAAAACATCAGGGGGGACTTCAGTAATTTTTACAAATTATTTACAACAGGAATTTCTATTTATAGCATTAAAACCTAAATACAAAAAGGCGGGGGGTTGAATCTGAAATTTACCCCTAATAAGCGTGCGATCCGATGGTTGGACTGCTTCCACTTGCCACGCGTCGTGCTCCTATCGGCCGATGACGATTCGCAGATGACGGCGGAGATTAGATCAGCCTCGCAGATCGGACGGTCGATGCGCCGCTTCATCTGACGGCGCTGGTTCGATCTGGGCTGACTCCGTTGATCTGACGGTGCTGGAGGTGCTTGGAGGAACAGGGAAGAAGCTCGCCTCCGGCAAGCTTCGATCGTGCAGCGTCGGCTTCTCCGGGCATCTCCCTCGCCTCTGACGTGTTCTGCTCGTAGCTGACGATCTTCCGCATCTCCTGAAGGTCCCATTATGGCTCCTGGAGGTCTGAGGTGGTCGGACGAAGTCGAAGAACAAGACCTCCAGGACCCTCTTCCTGGGTTGAATCTAGTCCAGATGGGCTTCTTTCCTTGTTGGACCTGCATAGGAAGAACCGGGGGAGAGAGGGCTACCTCCTCGACCTGGGGTTTTGAAGCTACACAGCAAGATGAGGTGCGGCGGAGGAGCTCCGGCGAAGGGCGGAGGAGGAGCTCCGATTCACCAAGACCGAAGGTCCTGAGTTGGACAAAGATGTGCGTTCGATGGCAAAATTCGACGGGGATTGAAATGGGCTGTAGGTGGCGGTCGGATACCGTTGGGTTCATCGTGAAGAATTCGTCGGAGCGGAGCTTCGGCGAACTTCGAATTTTTGATTTTAAGCTGGGGGGATTAACTAAAGACTAATCTAACTACTGGAATTAAAAACTAACATCGAAACCTAACTAAAAAGCATAAAAAGGACAGCTCTTATACCTGGGGGCCACCAGGGAGCAGGGCGGAAGCCGGAGCTCCGCCGCGACAAAACTACCCTTCCTCCGGCCGATTCGAGACGCTGGCACACTCCCCCTGTCACGAGGAACGTCCCAGGAATGGAATCAAGGCTTAAGGTTGGATTAAAATTGGCCAAATTCGAGGAAGGAGGCGGAGCTACTTATTTATAGACATTGGCATGGAGCCTTATTGACCGGCGATTATTACTTAATCCAACGAGTATCTGATCGATCCAAGTTATTGGCGGGCATCATGGATAATCAGAGAGCAATTCTTGTGAAGGAAGCGAGCTCGATCGATGGACGGGATGGCCGTAAAAAAGGGATGAAAATCAGGGAAAAGATGATTCAGAAATGCCAGAGCTAGGATGGGACAGTTGACCAGGGGGTCAACGAAGGCCGGCGCCCCATTGGTCCACGTCAGCCGCTAAAAGACAAAACAGGAAATTTGAGCCTAAATTGATTTATTTACCATAGTAAATGATTTTATTAGAATTTTCTTAAAACATAAAAAATGTGTATTTTTTATGTAGTATTTATTTGTGATTTTTATTGAATTTTTCGAAGTGTTTTATTATAGTTTTAATTTAATAATGTGTATATGTATGTATTTACATGTATTTTTGTGTTTTTTATTTTTAGTTTGTTTATTTTCTTTTATTATTTTAGTGGCTTATTTTATAAATTTATAATTTATTTTTGTGAGTATAAAGGTATTTTTATTTTTTTATGAAATTATTTCATTTTTTAAATAAATAGGTATAGGTATATGTAGGTATCTTTATAGGTCTTTTACCTATGTATTTTGTATACTTAATTTATTTATTGTATTTTCTTGATTTTTATTTTGGATTTGTATTTTTAATAGGTTATATGTATTATTTTTATTATTATAAAAATATAAAAGAATAAAAGAATAAAAGAATGAAGTCCTGTTTATTTATATATAGATGGATAGCATAGGTATTTTGTCTATGAATTTTATAGACTTATTTTATTTTATAAATTCTTTTTGGTTTTCTTTTACTTTTAATATGTACATGTATTCTATACATTATTTGTAAAATTCTAAAAATATAAATTTGCTACAATAATGAATAATGAATAAATGGAATATTTTAATCAGGCAGGCTGCACAATGAGGGCCAAAAACCTAATTTTTGCATATGGACTCCAAAAATTATGAAATCAATTTTATTAAATAGTTCTTGGAAAGTTATTTACACTCAAAGGTGAGTTTGGGTGGTTTGGAGTTTTTATTTGCAAGATATGGGTATGTGAAGTTGATATTTTGGCTTTTTATTCTGTGTATAAAATGTACACTGAGTATTATTTTTACACAAACTCAATTTTTTATTTTTATTTACATTATTATCTACAACTTTTATGAACAAAGTTTCTTTATTTGATGAATAAATAATTATGTACAAATTAGGTGTCAAAAATACATAAATAAATGAATAAATAAATGAGGTATTTATTACATGCTGGCCCTTATCTCCCCCTACTTTATTCCTTGTCGACCAATTCCATGCAGACCTTGGTCTCGGGGTTTGGGTCATAAAATATCTTCAATATTTTATTCATTTTCCTTTTCTTCTCTTTATTCTATAATTTTGGCATTAAACACAGTATTTAATGTATAATTAATACAATGAATCATGAATGCTATTATGTGCAATTTGATGTTATTTACATGCATTTGCTGGGGTTTTTGAGGCCAAAATGATAGAATAAAGGTGATGAAATGGAGATTCATCACCCCCCTATACTTGCCTTTGCTAGTCCCTAGCAAACACTTATGCAATAAGTACAAAAAGAATAAAGAAAAGAAAAAGGAAAATGAAAGAAGGATAGAGTGAATAGGGGTGCTTTCAGTGCAATGCATGTCTTTATAAAATCTGAATTTGGAGCTCCTGTCAGACCTTGGGTGTGGATGTGTGTGGAACCTAGTCGGGAACCAACTCTAAAATACAGCAGCCTTCGATAGTCACAGAACTCGGTTCAACCCACCTCAATAGTCTGGTCAGAACTTGTCTACATCATACGCAAACCCTTATAACTATGAAGCTGACTTGTATAGTGTAAGTGATAGTGGCTCTCCCCAACTGAAATGATAAAGGAACTGACTTCTCCAGAATGACAACCCAATGATTCCCCAATCCAACAGCTCTTTCCTCGAGGAGCAGGGTATTTCCTTCTAAGTTCAAGTGGCAACCAGCTCAAGAGGAGGGGGGTGAAGAGAAGAATGGACGGTAGCCAGTGTAGCTACCTATCCTGGGATGCAAGACCAGTGTAGTCAAGTCATCCAACTGCAGGCTCACATATTTGTCTTTGGAACTCAAGCTTGCTTATTGACTTTGTACATACTTTGCAGGCATTTTATTTTTGTACAGGCCTGACCATTTTTTTTAAATTCTATGCACAACAGCATTTACATAAGGAATTTTTCCTCTTGAGCCAGTAGACTATCCCTCTTTTGAAGCTTTATCGCAACCCACAATCTCCTGTCTTTAGACCTCATGGCTATTGAACCAGGTTGGGGTACACTTCCCTCCCTAGACGAGGACGAATGTTTCCACCCGTGTGTGTCTCAGACTGGCAAATCCAACCCCCTCACCACTCCAACTGAGTTGAGCCAAGTGAAAGGTGCAAGTGTCCAAGTTAGGTCACGGTCGGCAAGAGTCATACGTGTGTCTCGAAAAGTTCTAGTTAGTCAGTTGAGGTGACTTGAGCCCAGCCCTGATTTCTCAAAGAATTAAATCTGCATAGACCTGAAGTGCCTTAAACCTAGTTCCCATAAGGTTCCAGTGCAGTTAGGTGCGGTAAGGTCTAACCAAGCTCCAATTTGAGACTTTATTGGATCGATTCAATCATCAAGCTCACTCAAAAAGAATATGAATGGTATGCTTATGCTATGCACAATGAATGATGCAATTTTTCACAAAGAATTTAAAAGAATCCCAGAATCTTTTTACACAAAGAATCTTTTGAAAGTAGAAAGCTTGACACATACAAAGGTATACACAAATATTTACACGGGCATACCGCCTTATTTACAAAATGTATGGATTTATAAAGACTATACAGGTTTTAATGAAGTAGTTTATTTCAGTTGTCCAGAAAGAATTTTATGCATCTTATTTCTGATTTACAGGTCTTTGTATTAGCGCTCTTATTCTTCAGATCTAGTTTTGAAAATAATTTTGCAGACTATAGTACACGATAATTTTTTTGCAATCATTTACACACATTTGAAAACTATTTTTGCAAAGATTTTTCACACTATATATATACAATTTTCACAATAGTTTTGACAAGCATTTTTCAAAATATTTGCACATAGGTTTTTCAAATCCTTTCTTGCACACAAAGAAAAAGTTTTTCAATCAAAACAGTTTCACACAGGTTGAAATCATTTCACATCTAATTTTTCAAAAATGGTCACACTATTTTTCAAATCATACTGTATAGGTATCTGATTTATTAATCAGTATATACAAAAGAAGAAAAATTGTATTTGTTATATAATATGGTTTTTATCAGTTTTATTTGTGATTATTCCTTATTTACAAATGAGAGATTTTTGTGTAGACTTCTCAGACTTATTCAAGAATCATTGTTTTACAAGAGTTTTGAAAGCTTTAGTCCAAAATAATTTTGCAAACATGTACACGTATTTGAAAATGATTTTATAAAGGTTTTACACATCATAGATAGGTTTTTCAAAACAATTTTGTCAATCAAAATTTTACAATCATTTGCACCCTAGTTTTCACACATTTTGATTTCACTCAAAGAAAATAAATTTTACACACAAAACTGATTTTTCAAAGGTTGAATACTTGTACACACTATTTTCAAACAATTTTCACAAGATTTTTCAAAGAACACTTTTTGCATAAAAAGCTTTTTTCTGATTTAATAATCAGTACAAGTACAACGAGCCTGAGGAGCTCACAATCATCTTTTATTATTATAGGACTACTTTTTACATTTTAATTTATATTGGGATGATATATTTTATTTTTCAGTATGAGTTATGGCTTATAGTATATACATGGTATATACGACCCCCCTATACTTAGCTTGAGCTATGTCCTCATAGATCGAATAGAAAAGCAGAGACATAACTCGTACTGAGTATAGACAAGTCTAAAGAATATATATGAACGAAATGAATGAATGAGAAGTTGACCGTCCCCCCTATACTTAGGATCAAGTAATCCTAAGTATAGCAGACTGTACAAAAAGCAGGGAGGGTCAAGGGTGGGAATACACAGATCGTACTCAGATTGTCTCCCCCTATACTTAGGGTAAGATACTCCTAAGTATAGACAAGAAGAGGAGACAATGGAGAGGATCGGAATGAAATGAAAAACTCGGGGTGCACATCCCCCCTATACTTAGGACCAAGTACGTCCTAAATATAGAAAACTGTCTACAAGGGCGGCACCTTTTTGATACAAAGAGAAAATAGAAAAGGAAAAGAAGAAAAGAAGAAAAGAAGAAAATCAGATAAACAGTTCTTGGAGTACATCGTCTGAATCTTCTGATGCTGCAGCGGTTGTGGAAGTGTCATCATGTTGTACGAGCTGGATTGAGTCAACAACGACCAAGAATGCATCTGGTTCTAAGTAAGGCTTCAGGAGTTGGCCGTTGACGACGAAGGGATGTGCGTCAGGGGACAATTCTGATATAGCAATGCTTCCATTGTCACGCACTTCACAAACTCTAAATGGCCCTGTCCACTTACTCTTTAATTTGCCTGTAAATATCCGCAACTTTGCATCAAATAACCACACTTTCTGTCCAACGTCAAAGGTCTTTCGTCTGATGTGGCGGTCATGCCAGCGTTTCACCTTCTCTTTGTACATCAAGGTGTTATCGTATGCATAGTCTCGGAATTCCAAGAGCCTGTTCAGATCATCTTTTCTCTTCTGACCACTTCTTCCGTATACAACTGTTGATTGCCCATAAAGACTTGTGAATTAATTCCACGGGCAGATGGCACGGTTTTCCGTATACAAGACGATAGGGCGACATGCCCAAAGGAGACTTGTAGGCGGTTCGGTAAGCCCATAGGACCGAGTCCAAGAGTTGAGACCAGTCCTTCCTGTTTGGCCTAACAAGTTTCTGCATGATAGTCTTGATTTCTCTGTTTGATAGCTCCACCATGCCATTGGTATGAGGATGATAAGGAGATGCGACACGATGATCGATGCCTTACTTCTTCGTTAACTTCTTGACCTCTTTGTTAATGAAGTGGCTACCCCCATCTGATATGAGAATTTTCGGTATCCCGAACCGCGAAATGATGTTCTTCTTCAGGAACTGGCATACCGTTCGCTGTCAGCGGCTCGAGCGGGGATAGCTTCAACCCAACGACTCACGTAATCGACGGCGAGAAGGATGTGCTCAAATCCTTGACTGTTAGGGAAAGGTCCCATGAAGTCAATGCCCCATGCGTTGAAAACATCTGCTATCTGATTGATTTTCAGGGGCATTGAATCTTTGGCACTAAGTGTACCTTTCATTCTCTGACAATCAGTACATCGCTTAACAAATTCAGCTGCATCCTTGAATAAAGTGGGCCACCAGAAGCCACACTGAAGTACTTTGGCTGTCGTCCGATCTCCAGAGTGGTGTCCACCATATTCGAGCGAGTGACAATGCTCGAGGACACTAAATTGCTCCGTCTGAGGCATGCACCTGCGCCAAATGCAATCCGCTCCTTCCCTGAATAGAAGAGGATCCTCCCATTGGTAGAATCGGATGGTCGACATGAATTTGTTCTTCTGATTTTTCGTCCAATCCGCTGGTGTTACCCTAGAGGCGAGGTAGTTGACTATATCAGCATACCAAGGAAGAGAATCCACTGCTAAGATGGCTTCGTCAGGGAAGGTTTCTGTGATAGGTGCATTGCTCAGAGGAAGTTCATGCTGCTCTATTCTGGAGAGATGATCTGCTACCACATTCTGAACTCCAGGCTTGCCCTTTATTTCCAGATCGAATTCCTGGAGGAGAAGGATCCAACAAATCAGTCTTGGCTTGGCATCCTTCTTCTGCTGTAGGTAACGGATAGCAGAGTGGTCTGTAAAAATTGTGACTTTTGATCCCAACAAATAGGATCTGAACTTCTCTAAGGCGAAAACTATAGCCAGCAATTCTTTCCCTATCACTGTATAATTCCTTTGTGCTTCATCTAATGTTCTACTGGCATAGTGAATGGCATAGGGCGCTCTATCTTTCCTTTGCCCAAGAACCGCCCCGACTGCAAAGTCTGACGCATCGGTCATTATCTCAAAGGGAGGAGTCTAGTCGGGAGACTGTAAGATTGGAGCCTGAGTGATAAGCTCCTTCAACTGATTGAAAGCAAGGAGAACCTGCTGATCAACAATGAACTCAGTCTCCTTGCACAAAAGTTCTGTCAGAGGTCGGGCAATGCGGCTGAAATCCTTGATGATTCGCCTATAGAATCCCATATGCCCCAAGAATGACCTCACATTCTTCACTGACTGAGGTGGCTGAAGATTTGAAATGACATCCACCTTTGCCGGGTCGACTTCCATGCCACGTTTGGAAACGACATGGCCCAGCACAATGCCTTCAGTGACCATAAAGAGGCTCTTTTCCCATGAAAGCACTAAATTGACTTCTCGGCATTTATGAAGCACTCTGTCTAGGTGCTCAAGACAAGAATCGAAACTATCACCATAGACAGAGAAATCGTCCATGAACACCTCGAGAAAACTACCTACCATCTCGGCGAAGACGGCTAACATGCATCTTTGGAATGTTGCAGGTGCATTGCACAAACCAAAGGGCATTCTCTTGAAGGCGTGGGTGCCGAACGGGCAAGTGAAGGTAGTCTTCTCTTGGTCTTCAGGGGCGATCGCCACTTGGTTGTACCCGGAATACCCATCCAGAAAGCAGAAGAACTCCTTGCCTGCTAATATCTCCAAAACTTGATCAATGAAGGGCAAGGGAAAGTGGTCTTTCTTCGTTGCTGCATTAAGACGGCGGTAGTCAACGCACACCCGCCAGGATGTTGGTACCCGAGTGGAAATTTCCTCTCCTTTATCATTTGTAACCACGGTTAGCCCAGATTTCTTGGGAACTACATGCAGTGGGCTTACCCATTTTGAGTCGGAGATGGGATAGATGAAGCCTGCGTCACACCATTTCGTGATTTCTTTCATGACGACGTTCCGAAGGTTAGGATTCAGCCTTCTCTGAAATTCACGGGACGGCTTGGCATCTTCTTCCAAATAGATGTGGTGTGAACACAAGGCGGGATTTATCCCTCAGAGGTCCGATACGCTCCAACCAACTGCCTTGCGGTTCTTTTCTAGAACCTCGAGAAGTCGAGATTCCTGATCCGGAGTCAGCTTGCTGCTGATGATGATCGGATACATTTGTTCTTCACCCGTAAGGAAAGCATACTTCAGGCCTGCAGGAAGTGGCTTGAGTTCTGGTTTTGATCTGTCCACTTTATCTGTCACTTCAGATACCATGCTGGTGGTGGGATGTACTTCCTTGCGATACTTACCATCCTCATCATACTGTTGAGATCCCGGTGATGCACCGAACGGTTCTGTGCTAAGCTGATCATGTTCGGTCTGGAGTGAATGCTCAAGAAGATGCGCCTGCATCTGAGAATCTGTCTCCCAAGAATCATCGAAGCATATGCTGACTGTGCTTTCCAAGTCCTCCTCAAGAGTGAGGATTTCTCGGGTCCATGAATCATCCAATGATAAAGCTGAGTCTCTGATCTCTGCAATAAAATCACAGTCTGCTTCTGATGCCGCCTGGCTCTCATCAGTTGTGGCATTCTGCTCTTTGTTCATGTTTATCGTGATTTGTTGGGTGTTCGAGCTGAAAGTGATCTTCCCAGACCCGTAATCAACCACGGCACTTGAAGTGCGGAGGAATGGTCTGCCAAGGATGATAGGGGTCTGGAGCAGCGGTGCAGGCGAGTCCATGTCAAGTACTACAAAGTCAGCTGGGAATTTCATCTCCTGCACTGTAACTATCACGTCTTCCAACAGACCTCGGGGCCGCTTGACAGATCGGTCAGCGAACTGAAGGATCATGCGTGTCTGCTTGAGCGGTCCCAGCCCAAATTCTTGCATGATGGACGAGGGCAGAAGGTTGATGGAAGATCCACTGTCAAGGAGAGTACGCTCGAAGACCTGGTCAAAAATCTCACAACTGATCAGAGGCGCTCCTGTGTCTTGCTTCTTCTGGGGGAGATTGCTGATAGCTGCTACCGTGGCCAAGGTGAGGACATGCCTCTCAACTTGCTGGCGTCTGTTTTCTTGCGCTGAGCGACGCCTGTTAGTACATGCCTCCTTCAGTCCTTTCTTCACGGCTGGCATGTATTCCACGACCTTCAACAAGGGAATCTCAACAGTCAAATTATCTAAAATTTCCACAACACCTGGATCAGACAATGCTTTTTTTCGTTTTGCAATTTTTTTGGATTTTTGTATTGCATGAGGAAAAGGAATATGTATATCACTAGCAGGAAAATCAGAGTTTTTATTTACATCAACATCATCGCCCATAGAATGTTGTACATCCGAACTACAAAAAGGAGTACAAGCTGTATCTGGACGTGCTGGTGCTACAGGGCGATCAGAAAGTGAAGCGTCTGCTCCGTCGGCTGGCGAGGGATCGGCTGCTGCTGGCGGCTCCTCCAATGCTGGCACGACTTTGCTTCGGCTACAAGCTTCTTTTTGTTGTTTTTGTTTTTGCTGATTTTTTTGTATTTTCTGCTGAGGTTGCTGATGACATGGCACGACGGCTGGACTGGCTTCTCCGTCTTCTTCCTCCTCACCCGCCCCTGGAGCTGGCACGGCTGATGCGGAAGATGACGATCCACCTGTTTCTTTATTCACCCCACTTTTGCTAGCAGGCGGAGGCAAGGCCCTACCGCTCCTGAGAGTAACAGCATTAGAATAAGCAGTAATATCATTACCAGTCACGGACAAGACATCACATTCTACCTGCTCTTTCTTTTTGAAATTATTGGGGTTGGCTTCGACCTGCGCCGGAATGGTAGTTCTGGTGGCGGTCAGGTCGTCAATCTGTTTTGTCATTTCCTCTAGCCCTTTAAGCTGGGCCAGACAATCCATGGTGGAGTTCGCATGGGATACTTCAGAAGATTCAGCGTGCAGACCACGCTGCGGTTGGGTAGATGGGTGGGGAGGCTGTTGCTGGTGGTGCTGCTGCGGTGGAGCAGGAAGTTGAAGTTGTTGGTACGTCGGAGGAGGATACTGCTGATATGGTTTAGGCGGAGTAGCCGCATACTGGTGATACGGCTATGGGTGGCGATACTGCGGCTGCTGCTGGTATGGATGGTTCTGCCTCCATTGATGTGCAAACTGGGAAGGCTGCTGTTGCTGTTGGTGAGGCTGAGAGACTTGCCCAAAACGACCACCCTGAGGTTGGTGGTAATGTCGAATGGCTGACCCTGGGGTTGTCCCTGAGGACGGGTCAGCTGTGCATCATTAGTCCACACCCCATTCACTTCTTGAATCAGGGGTGGTGGAGGGAAGACTGGATCAGGTACAGAAAGAAACTCTGGTTGGTACACGACCATCTGCTGCTGCGGCGGACCCTGGTCGGGCGCCTGCACATAGTACACGTGCTGGACTGCCGGTGGCTGCTGGCTCGGCTGAGGCTGATGCTGCGGTTGCTACTCGTCCTTCTTCTCAGCGGGAGCGTCCGATGGTGTAGCCGACTGGACAGAGTTGATAGTGCCGACCAACAGTTCAAGGTACTTGTTGATCTGATCTAGCTTGTCCAAGTTCTGGGTCCTCTTCTCGATCACAGCGAGTTTCTCGAGGTCCTGTGATCGCTTCTCAATGATATCTACTTTAGAGAGATAGCCCCCGATGATGCTGAGGTTGGAGCTCTCATCTCTCTCTGCTTCCTTGGATGCAGCCATGTGCACTTGCTTCTGGAGGATCTGGGGCTGCTTCTGATACGCCTTGTATGAAGAGAGGGCGGCCTCTCCTTCGGCCATTTCTTCAAATATCTGCCAAACTACATCTTCATCCTTGTTAAAATGTGAGCCCCCACATGCTACGTCCACAAGCCTTTGGCTTTCAATGTTCAGTCCCCCAAAGAAATGCTGGACCAAGCTGGTCTTAGGGATCTCATGGTGGGGACATTTCTCCTGCAGGTCAGTAAATCTCTCCCAAGCTTCGTGTACTGACTCATGGGCTCCTTGGGAGAAATTACTGATACGGGCTCGCATCTGATTGAGCCGACTGAGAGGGTAATACTTGTGCAGGAAGGCGGACTTCAACTCCTCCCAGGTCGTCACGGCCTTTCCCAAATGATTGACCCAATAGAGGGCCTTGTTCTGTAGACTGAAGGGGAAAGCCATCATCTTTACAATGTCCAGAGGGACAATGGGATAGTGTGTAGTACGGCAAATGCGGGAAAATTGCTGCAGGTGAATGTACGGCTCTTCATTGGTGTTTCCATGGAATGCAGGGAGAAGGGCGATGAACTAGGACTTCGGCTCAAAGTGAGCGTGTACCGATGGAATGAGTATCCACTCGGTCATCTGGCTGTCTCCCGGATTGTATGTTTCTTTAAGTGTAGGCTTTGGTGGTGGTAATTCAAGGTCATCATCAGGAGGACCACCACCTCCACCTCCACCTCCACCTCCTCCTCCCCTGCCTCCTCTGCCTCCTCCTCCATCGTCACGGTTCAGCATATCATTCAACATGTCTTGGAAAGCTGTCTGTGTGAGGGCCTGCTCGGTCAGCTGCTGCTGGATGGCCTGGATAGATGCCAGTAACTGTGCATTGACTTGGTTCTGATCTGGCAACTGTCCCTCTGGTTGGGGTGGCTGCTGACCCTTGCCCTTTCCTCCTGGAGCCATGTTAGGGTCTGAGTCGGACGAGATGAACTCCAGAGTAGTCTCCAGGGCTCGCACTGTCTTCTATCTGCAGAATGAGATAGTCCGAATCAGATCACTTGCAATTGTGTTCAGCTGTCGTGATGAAGTTGGAATTCAGGTCAACCCCAGCATGTTGTGAATGGAAAAGGATGTAGACTGTAATTGACTTCCATTCACAACGGCGAAAGCAGGACAAAAGTGATCCTGGTTTATTGGGTGGCCAAGAGAAAGGTAGAAAATGAGGAGTCTGGAGATCGATCCGCAAAGTCTGGATCGGGTTCTCGAGAATCGCCTCGAACTTATTGGCGGAGTTGAGTCCATGGAATCGATGTGGGTGTCGGCATGTTCCCGACGGAAACCATCCATGGATCAACTTCACGAAGCACAAGAGAAGATTGGATGTTGGATGAAAGATACGATGGTCAATGAGGAATAAAAGGAGTGTAAAACAGTAGAGAGACTCGGTTGAGCGGGGTGGTCAAAGGGAGAAACAAAATGTGCGCAAATGCGCGGGACTTGATCTTTGAACCTTAATCTAGATCCATACAAACACAATAAAAAATCGGGTTCACCAACTCACGCCATGTGAAGCCGTGAAAGCTCGGCTATTTATTATCTTTTCATTTTTAGATTTGTGATTTTCATGCATATCTTATAACAAGTCCTTAGTACGCTACCCTATAGGAGAGAGAGTACTGCTAGAAGAGTATCCCGTACTTGTCCTCCTCCTGTGTAACCTGTAGTCTGTACTTTTTGGAGTCCTTGTAACCCTTCCTGGATCCTTACTCAGCCAAAGAAAAGAGAGAGGAAGCCGATAGGCGAAACCAATACTTCGGTTCTCGCTCGCAACGGAATCACCCGTGAGCGTGCAAAAACCTACTCGGATGCAGGACAATGAGACAGACACCCCCGTAAAGGTGTGGCCTATACTCAATAATTCGGACAGGGTCGATGCTCCGCACAATAGGGAGTCATCATTGGTGACCAAGCCCTACTCGCCTACGTACGATAGAAGCGCCATTACTTCAAAAATCCAGGCGATACACAAGGAAGTTGCAGACTGGGTTTTTGGCTTTAATCCTTAGGGGGTCGCACTTGCTCAAGGGAGTAGGGTTTTGGTCCCCCTCCAAGGTACCTGAAAACAATGAGGGCTTTATGAACCCGGTACAATGATAGTCCATTACAGATTTTAATTAAGGTCAAAGTTTATTTAGCAGTCCCCTTGTTTTAATTTTTGAGTTTTCACTTTTTTTTGAGTCTGTTTCATACCAGCGCCTAACGTTTTTGTAGATTTTCATTTAAGTCCTAGGTGCTCAAAATCAGAGGGAGATAGCAGAAAAGTCGTGCAAGTGGTTCCATGATGGAAATCTCACCATTGAACCGAATGATGCATGCTGAGTTAGAAGACTTACAGTGCATCCCAGCTCTCTCCATGCGGTATGCAAAACAGAATTTTTAAACCTATTTACATGTCGGTATGCAAGGCACCAAATCGCCCTAAACATTAGCTGCTATTAGCGTGAAGAACCATAAGTCGTTCATTCATCTCTAGCCCAAAGGGTCCAGTCTTGGCTCACCCCTCCTCTGCTCAACACACTTGAGGGTAGGAGAAAGCGCTTTACAGGGCTCGCTGAGGCACAAGGGCTAAGAGATAAATGAACGTCTTTTTTAGATTTGACTAGATCTATACGAAGTAGACTATAGGAAGATGCATTCTTATTAATGTGTGGACCTAGCTACCGAGTCAAGCAACCTACATCTAGGGGCTCCAAGCACACAAAACAAAGTAAAATAAAGGCGGAAAGCTCAAAACTTCGGAAAACAAAGAAAAGAAGGCGATGAAAACTCGGAAAAGCCGCGATGAGGCCCCCAGGTGAACAATCACCCGGGCACTGGACCTCATTGTGAAGAGTAGAGTCCTGTTTAATTACATGCCAAAATTTGCTCTCTCTCACCATAAATTACAAAAATAATCCTAAGTGTTCTAATCCTATCTGATCCACATCTATTTGCTTCCTTGATACTCTCTCTAGATGGTCATGAGAAGAGAAGACCATCCTCCTCCAAGCTCGGCTGCCTTGACCTCCTAAGAAGCCATCCTCGCGTGGCGGGCCCTCGCATCAAAGACACAAAAAGATTGCATTAGAATAGCTCAATCAGTCAAATAGAGCAGATAAAATAATCACAATAAATGAATCAATGAAGCATGGTGATTAATGGCAATAAAAATAGCTACTCACAAAATCACATCAATAATGAATCAAAAATATACACAAGAATGACAAAATAAATTAGGCTATGCTCATTGCTCCCCGACAACGGCACCATCTGATAACCGCACATTTAGCGAGGGTCCTAATAATATATGTATCAAGTATCGTTGAGGCGACCACTCACCGAACATGGGTTGATCAGCAACTAACCCACAATAAAAGAATAAGGAATTAAGTCCAAAAATGTGAATTAATTTTTATTACTCTACCATAAAATGTATAGGGAACAAGCATGTAGATGTCGAACCACAGAGAGCAATACAAAAATGCATAAGCCTACAATGTGCATCTATCACAGAGTCATCCATGTGTGAAGCCTATTTTTGTGGGTTTTTTTTGAATTTTATATATTCTTTTTATATTTTTTTATTAATATAATTAGGTAATATATATATATATAATTTATAGAATATAAATCTATAAATATATGTATACTCATAGAGGGTGAGTATATAGCTTATAATACATACATTATATACATATATATATGTATAAACAATAATAATAATATTTTATTATTATTTTTTAAGTTTAGGATTTTGTATATTAATATATATATATGGAGACATAGATATATATATATTTATATTTAATTTTTTATTTTCTTTAGAATAGGGAGATATATATAAAAAGGGGTGCTATAATATTTATACAAATACTCAAAAATAGTCAAAAATTCAGAGATAAAGTCTTTTTGGTATTTTCATAATTTTTTACTTTTTTAGTGATTTTTGGGTATTTTTCAAATTGTTTTTGGTATTTTTAAATGCTGAAATAGGGGAAAACAGTGAAATAGGTACTGGCTGTAAGTAAAATAGGGCTGAAAATAGCAAACAGCCACAAAACTTTTCTACACTATTTTTCTAATAAAGATAGTAAAAGATAGAAGATATGGGAACTGAGTTTACATTTTTCTGATTTTTTTTCAATTTTATATATTTTTTTGAAGTTTTTGTGTATTTTTTCAATTTTTAAGGTTTTCCTTTTAAGATTTTTATGGATTTTTGGACTGACACTAAAATAGGACAAAATACACACTAGGGAATTTTTTTTGGAATTTTTAGAGATCTTTTAACATTTTTTTGGTATTTTATAAACTAGACAGTAAATAAAAGACATGTTTTTGATTTTTAATAAATGCAAAAATGCAATAAAATTAAAAACTAAAATTATGGCGTGCGAGAGCATGTTAACAGAAGCTTATATCCATTTTTGCAAGATTTTTCAAATTAAAATGAGGGACAAAATAAATGGACAAAGCATACAAAAATAAATGGCCTGGCAGGGGTATTTTTGCAATTAAAATAAGTGACAGAGGCATCCATGCAAAAATTACAATAAAAATGAAAGTTTAATTTTTATTTTCAGGGCCATTCTACAATTACTGAAACCCGGCAGGGTTTTAATGCAAATATCATGCGCCTCACGTGGGGTCTGCACGCAAGGCGCAGAAGGACTAATACGCAAATATAAAAACATCAGGGGGGCCTTCAGTAATTTTTACAAATTATTTACAACAGGAATTTCTATTTATAGCATTAAAACCTAAATACAAAAAGGTAGGGGGTTGAATCTGAAGTTTACCCCTAATAAGCGTGCGATCCGACGGTTGGACTGCTTCCACTTACCACGCGTCGTGCTCCTGTCGGCCGATGACGATTCGCAGATGACGGCAGAGATTAGATCAGCCTTGCTGATCGGACAGTCGATGCGGTGCTTCATCTGACGGCGCTGGTTCGATCTGGGCCGACTCCTTTGATCTGACGGTGCTGGAGGTGCTTGGAGGAACATGGAAGAAGCTCGCCTCCGACGAGCTTCGATCGTGCAGCGTCGGCTTCTCCGGGCATCTCCCTCGCCTCTGACGCGCTCTGCTCGTAGCTGACGACCTTCCGCATCTCCTGAAGGTCCCATTATGGCTCCTGGAGGTCTGAGGTGGTCGGACGAAGTCGAAGAAGAACAAGACCTCCATGACCCTCTTCCAGGGTTGAATCGAGCCCAGATGGGCTTCTTTCCTTGTTGGACCTGCATAGGAAGAACCAGGGGAGAGAGGGCTACCTCCTCGACCCGGGGTTTTGAAGCTACACAGCAAGATGAGGTGCGGCGGTGGAGCTCCGGCGAAGGGCGGAGGAGGAGCTCCGATTCGCCAAGACCGAAGGTCCTGGGTTGGACAAAGATGTGCGTTCGATGGAGAATTCGATGGGGATTGAAATGGGGTGTACGTGGCGGTCGGATACCGTTGGGTTCATCGTGAAGAAGTCGCCGGAGTGGAGCTCCGACGAACTTCGAATTTTTGATTTTAAGCTGGGGGGATTAACTAAAGACTAATCTAACTACTGGAATTAAAAACTAACATCGAAACCTAACTAAAAAGCATAAAAAAGAGAGCTCTTATACCTGGGGGCCACCAGGGAGCAGGGCGGACGCCGGAGCTCCGCCGCGACAAAACTACCCTTCCTCCGGCCGATTCGAGACGCTGGCACACTCCCCCTGTCATGAGGAACGTCCCAGGAATGGAATCAAGGCTTAAGGTTGGATTAAAATTGGCCAAATTCGAGGAAGGAGGCGGAGCTACTTATTTATAGACATTGGCATGGAGCCTTATTGACCGGCGATTATTACTTAATCCAATGAGTATCTGATCGATCCAAGTTATTGGCGGGCATCATGGATAATCAGAGAGCAATTCTTGTGAAGGAAGCGAGCTCGATCGATGGACGGGATGGCCGTAAAAAAAGGATGAAAATCGGGGAAAAGATGGTTCAGAAATGCCAGAGCTGGGATGGGACAGTTGACCAGGGGGTCAACGAAGGCCGGCGCCCCATTGGTCCACGTCATCCGCTAAAAGACAAAACAGGAAATTTGAGCCTAAATTGATTTATTTACCATAGTAAATGATTTTATTAGAATTTTCTTAAAACATAAAAAATGTGTATTTTTATGTAGTATTTTTTTTATGATTTTTATTGAATTTTTCGAAGTGTTTTATTATAGTTTTAATTTAATAATGTGTATATGTATGTATTTACATGTATTTTTGTGTATTTTATTTTTAGTTTGTTTATTTTCTTTTATTATTTTAGTGGCTTATTTTATAAATTTATAATTTATTTTTGTGAGTATAAAGGTATTTTTATTTAATTTTTATGAGTTTATTTTATTTTTTAAATAAATAGGTATAGGTATATGTAGGTATCCTTATAGGTCTTTTACCTATGTATTTTGTATACTTAATTTATTTATTGTATTTTCTTGATTTTTATTTTGGATTTGTATTTTTAATAGGTTATATGTATTATTTTCATTATTATAAAAATATAAAAGAATAAAAGAATAAAAGAATGAAGTCCTGTTTATTTATATATAGATGGATAACATAGGTATTTTGTCTTTGAATTTTTAGACTTATTTTATTTTATAAATTCTTTTTAGTTTTCTTTTACTTTTAATATGTACATGTATTCTATACATTATTTGTAAAATTCTAAAAATATAAATTTGCTACAATAATGAATAATGAATAATGAATAAATGGAATATTTTAATCAGGCAGGCTGCACAATGAGGGCCAAAAACCTAATTTTTGCATAAGGACTCCAAAAATTATGAAATCAATTTTATTAAATAGTTCTTGGAAATCTATATACAATCAAAGGGTGAGTTTGGGTGGTTTGGAGTTTTTATTTGCAAGATATGGGTCTGTGAAGTTGATATTTTGGCTTTTTATTCTGTGTATAAAATGTACGCTGAGTATTATTTTTACACAAACTCAATTTTGTATTTTTATTTACATTATTATCTACAACTTTTATGAACAAAGTTTCTTTATTTGATGAATAAATAATTATGTACAAAATAGGTGTCAAAAATACATAAATAAATGAATAAATAAATGAGGTATTTATTACATACTGGCCCTTATCTCCCCGTACTTTATTTCTTGTCGACCAATTCCATGCTGGCCTTGGTCTCGGGGTTTGGGTCATAAAATATCTTCAATATTTTATTCCTTTTTCTTTTCTTCTCTTTATTCTATAATTTTGGCATTAAACACAGTATTTAATGTATAATTAATACAACGAATCATGAATGCTATTATGTACAATTTGATGCTATTTACATGCATTTGCTGGGGTTTTTGAGGCCAAAATGATAGAATAAAGGTGATGAAATGGAGATTCATCATCTCCCCCTACTTTATTCCTTGTCGACCTATTCATCAAGATGCCTAGGTCTCGGGGTTTTAGGTCATAAAATATTTACAATATTTTATTCTTTTTCTTTTCTTCTATTTATTCTATAATTTTGGCTTTAATTACAGTATTTTATACACTAATGGGATGCACATGCATGAATGCTAAGATGCTATATTTAAGGCTATTTTACAGGAATTTGCTAGGGTTTTTGGTGCCAAAATGATAGAATAAAGATGATGAAATGTGGATTCATCATCTGGCTCAATCGAATTTGGCTCTGTGCTAGTAGTGGCTGGATCTGTCTTTGAAATTGATGCCACCAAGTCATTCGGCTCGGGAGTCGGATCGTCAAAGGTCTACAAGCAATCAACAAAAGCCATGTCCGACTCGTCATCCTCATATTCTGACTGTCCTAAAGAGGGAAGGACTGACAGGCCCAGCTGAGCCTCTAAGTCATCGAAGATGTAGGGGGATGCATATTCTGTGTTGTACTCGTCTCTAAGGGCCTCACAAACTGACTCATGCACAAGATCTTCTCCGGAGGAGAGGGACACATCGGTGCTGGCTGGGTTCTATCTCCATGGCCCAACAGTGTCTACATGAATGCAATCTGCTTCGGACAAAGAGTACTCGATGCTGGATTCTGAATCCGGTCTCTGCCATCTGGTCTGCTTCATCTCAAGTTCCTCATCTCCGCCTGGAGATTGGAACTGGATTTTCCCAATCTTATAATCAAACAAGGCCCATGCTGTTCTGAGGAAGGGCCTTCCTAATATTATCTGGGAATCTCTCCAATTACGAGGGGTCTCCATATCAAGGACGGTGAAGTACAGCATGTACTCCTGACCCTCGACTTTGATGGCAACATTCCTCAATTCTCCTTGGAACCTCTTGGTTGATTTATCAGCAAACTGAAGTAGGGCTCTAGATTTCCTAAGAGGTCCGAGATTTAGCCGCTCATAGAGGGCTGTAGGCATCAAGTTAATTGAAAATCCGTTATCAAGGAGAGTGCGTGCAAACGCAGTGTCATCGGCATGACTCACCACATAATGTGCACCCATGTCTCTTCGTTTCCTCGGAAACGAATTCTTTATTGCGCAAGTAGTGGCTACCGATAGAACGTGTTTCTCAACACGACTTTTGGTCTTCCTGCTGGCCTTAGTAGGCGTGCATCTCATCTTAAGGTATTTTTGAAATGCAGGTGTCATCTCCACATACTTTTCAAAAGGGTATATTTCACGTAACAATAAAGAATGTTTGTTGGATATTAATTGGATCATTAATTTAATATGACTAGATTAATTGGAATTCAATTAAAATTAAAACACTCTATTATAAATAGAGTTGTTATTTCCCTTGGAAGAATTAATCATAATGAATATGATTCATAATGATTAATTAAAATTTGAATATGAGGTGGAGGATCACATAAGTGACATCCATGGTCTCCCCTCAAGGCAAAGGGTTTTGTCGCCAGAGATTGTTGTAGGAGACATCTGTCCGAAGTGATAGCTTCTGCATAAAAGCCATTTGGATGGGGCTCTTTGCTTCTCAAAAGAGTAAGGATGTATGCGTAGTGACCCCAATATGGAGTCCTCATATTATTGGGGTCATATTGGATTGTGCAAAGCGAGTTGTATTGCTATTAACAGATGGTTCAATTAATGACGGGCCAACATCACCTTACGGGTGGTGGGATCGGGTGTTAAAGACCGAATTGGGAAATGCAAGTTGGACTTGCAACGCGGATTGTGTTCTCTCTTCTTTTTATCCAAGTTGCAAGTTCTCATATTATTGGGATGTGACAAAGATAAAGAAGGAGATCCCATATCTTGCTTGAGTATAATGGTAAGTATATATCTTACATTGAAAGTGATTAAGGGAATGAACTTTCAGTGTTGACAAGGCAAGACAGCTTTGATATAAAATTCATAAATCAAAGTAAAATGTATATATATATATATACAAATTTATTATTTTAGATAATCCTCATTAAACCCACCCAGTACTATACTCAATAATAACCAATAAAATATCATGGATTGGATCCATGATCAATATATTGTACTTGCAGTTGGACACATAATGTATGTGGTTGCAATGTGCAAGTTTCCTCGTAATAATGAGGAATGACAATTAAATAGACCATAGGTCTACAACCCTAGGGTTTGTATGTCTATAGTCTTGATATTTCGTTGAATGTACTTCGGAAGTGACATGTCGATGATGATCGCAATTGTCAAATAATCCTTATAAAAATCTAACAAGATGTTTTGGCATTCATATGTGCTCTTGGCATTTAATCATGAATGACATGGTTCACTACATCATGTAGAATGGTAGCTCTATAGGAGATGATGTATTCAAAATGTTTGAGTACCTACCTGAACCAAAGTCTTTAAGAGTTAAGATGTATGTAGATATAATGAGTGTCATCATTCTAATGTCTATACTCAAATCATTCATGAAACTTCATAATATTCATATTGTATGAACTAAATGAAGCATGTAAATGTTGAAATACTCTTATATTGAGATCTTTTGAATTCAACATAAGAGATCCTTTGTCTTAAGCAAGGTTGTTTGAGATGAAAGGAGTGCAATGGAAGCATGGGTCGGACCTAGGTTAGAAGGAAAGTCAAAGAGTTGGTTGTACTTATATGGTCTTCACATACTTATGACATCCAAAGGGTCAGATAAATGCCAATACTGCAATGAGTTGATGTGTTGATAGTATGACTATCAAGTCTATCTAGGATCCTTAGAGAAGGACTCAGATAGTGCATCGAAATAATCTACATATAATCATTGATATTGACATGCTTATTGGATAAGATTAAAAGTCTAATAATTGTATCTTATTCTTCTAACAACACTTGCAATTGGTTGCATATATTTTAGAAGACTAGAAAATTTGATCTTAAAGTTTAATAGTCATCCAAATGGGTATTGATGCAATTGTTGCAACAATATCTATTGGATAGATAGACTTCATATTTCCAGTGGCAGAGCCCTTAGTCTTAGAGAATGTCTCTACTACCTAGATATTAGAAAATACTCATAGTTTATTTCTAAATATTGGAAATAGACATGAATTCTGGAATAGACCTATCATAAAGAGTTATGATGGATATATTTCAGATAGTATTTTGATATCTGGAGGACTCTACTAAATTAGAAATTAATAAATGGTTCATTGGCATTTCTAATACTGAAAATTAAACTTTAAAAGATCAATAGGAGGATGAAGATCATTTGACAATGATTTGGCATCAAGTCTTGGACATTAGTTTACTGATGAGATCAATTGACTAGTAAGAGATGAAACTTTAGAATGTCTGAAATTTCAAATCTTACATACTTGTGAATATTGTATTCGAATTAAAAATTGTCCAATGCACCCTTCTCTGGGAATGGTGTAACATGTGAAGGTATTCAAGATCTCATAGCATATTGATGTATGTGGATCATTTGTGTCATAATAAACATTGATGATATGTGATATCATTTGATGATTATTTGTGATATGAGATTTCTTCTCTTCACCTTAGAAACCTTTGAAATGTTCAAAGATTTCACAATTTTGGTTTAGAACCAAAGTCTGAAGGAAGATGAAATGAATTTGATCTAACTTAGGTAGCAAGTACCTATTATATGGATTCTAAGAATACCTTATGGAGAAAGGAATATCATTCCTATCTCACTCCTCCTAATGTACCTTAACTCAATAGAGTTGTATGGAGATACAATTGGATCATGTGTGACATGATTTGATCAATGATGAATATTAGCATAACTACCTCTTAGTTTCCAAGGTATATATGTAGTATAGACTACAATATATATCCTTAAAAAGGTTCCATGCTAGTATACTGGAATCATGCGCCAGAGAGTGCTACTTCATTGGGAAAATAAAGGATGATATTGGATACCTACTTTATGATCTTGAGAATCTTAAAAGATCTCATTTCTAAGGTTATGATTCTTAGAGAATGACTCTCTTGAGAATCAAGATGAAAATGAAGTGAAGGAACTCATTTAGTCTTGAGAAAATAATGATGCTCTTGAAGTTGGAAACTAAAAGGACAATTAAAGATGAAACACTAATACCTCTTCAAATGAGTTTGAGGATGGATTCCATGTGTCAGAGAAATCTGGCAATGATCGAACTTCATGTGATGAAGCTTTTAAAGATCATGACATGGAAAGATGGATTTTAGCAATAAAGTCTATAGTAGACTTCATATACAAGTGTTGTATATGGTCCCTCGAGGATCCACCTATATAGGTAAGACCCGTTAAGGTGTAATGGATCTTTAAGAGAAATGGGGAACATGATGAGAAGGTACATACCTTCAAAGCATGGCTCGTAGCCATGAGCTATATCTCAAATACTTATTATTTTGAATTTTAATAATTAGAAAAATACATCATGATTTCTCAAGAATTATCCCTTCCCTACCCATTGTCATGGCATGTAATGATGGGAGTGAGATAGATTGCACACAGTGCAACCTGCTACTCCAATGCTCCCCGACTAGACACCATATCCGTCTCGAGAAAAGATAATGCCAAGTCGATCACTTTGTACTTGAGATGATAATCGATTTTTCAATCGAAGTAATACCATATAATAATAATCAAAACCATTTTGGTTAAAATTATAAGGAGATTTACTAAACAAATCCCCAATCCTATTCAAGCAACTTGTTTGTTGGAAAGTGTATGAAGCAACCAATTTGTGATCTAGATCATATATAATCAATTTTTGGTTGAGGCAATGCCATTTAATCAAATAATTATCATATTTAAATATTTCACAAATATTTATCAATAATTATCTTAAGAAATCAACCATTTATTTCTATAAAAATTAAATGACAATCACATAGTTCATGATCAAGTATGCAATTTCTTGCCGTGACCCTTACTTACTAAAATTAACATATCTCAATCATTTTAAATCCAAATTAAGCAAAAGTAAGTTTCCTAAACTTGATAATTTGATTTATAACAGAATCCAAATGATAGTCACACATTTCTAGGTGTTTCAAAATAGTAAATAACTCTTTAATTATGTCATGATTCACCATCCCTGAAACAATGGATATATGTTCATTAAAATGATCATATCTTGAGTTATCGGATTCCAAATCATGCAAACTCAAATCTGCAGTTTCCTTAATTAATAGTGAACATTATCCCAATGATAGTTTCGTGTTTAAATATTTTAAACAGGGCCAAAATTAATCACAAAATATGGCTGCGAAAATTGAAATGTGATAAAAATCTTCACGAACCCTAACGAGCCCAAATCTTCTTAGGTTAATGGATCGTATCCAAAACCTCCAACTTGACTCTGATACCACTTGAAGGATATGGTAAGATCCTTAAGCGCATCACAGAAGTGTGATGATCGCGTTGTATGCGATTGGGAGCGACTAGTCGCACGAGTTTCTCATTGCAACGGAATTTAAAATTTTAATGTGAAGAAATCACATGATCCAAGAACATTTCTCGAATTGTTTCATCTAAACCATAACAGGTATTAAGGTTAACTCTTGAAGTATGGCTGCGATCGAGTCTCTAAATGAAGAGACCTCCTGTCTCAAGTCTGATCCAACGGAGGAGACACTTGTGAGCGTGTTGGAGACACGTCCTTCCGCAATCCATGTTGATGATCCAAGCGACGAATCTCCTGATCTTGTCACACGAGATCCAACGTATTCTTCACGAGCAAGGCGCACCGAAGGAGATGGAGATCCACGAGTAAATACTCCGACAGCATAACGACGATGCTGCTGCGATGACGACTCTCTCTATGGCTCCATGGTGGACGACCATAAGAGAGAGAGGGAGAGAGCATTTCACATGTAGATAGAGAGAGGGAGAGAGCATATGTTGTTGTCGTAAACGTGTCACTCGAAAAGCAAGGGGTGCCTCTTCTTATATAGGATTTTGGGAGTCCATGGATCTCAAACCATGGACAAGACACAATCAATAGATGAGATTGATTTGTGTTTCTTTCAATGGTCATGATGTTGTTGTAAAAACACAACAACAATTGATTTAATTTAAATTAATATATATTGATAAATCAATATAAATCAATTCAAAATTAAATCACTTTGACTAGTCTTGGAGATAATGAGGAGATTGACAATGTCCCCTAAAAAGGAGGGGCGGCCACTCCTTTGAGATGGAATGGGTCTATCTCCTCAAAAACTCATGAGATCTCATTATCTCATGAGATCTATTATCTCAAGATATCTCCAAGATTTATATTGTAAATTATTTCACAAAAATAATTCATAATTATCTTGTGAACATTGCAATCATGCCATTGGATTCAATTAATCATCCAATGTGAATCTAATTCACATCAATTGTTAATTAACAAATATAAATCACAATATGCTCTCTTTAATATATTACAAATTACATTTATAATATACCTGAATAATATGGATAGTGCTATCCACATTATTCTTATCCATGGTAATTAAATCACATTTAATCATCTTGGATCTCAATTCACATGTGCCCAAATAATATGAATCACATTCACATTATTCACATCTTTGATAATTAAATCACATTTATTTATCTTAGATAACTCTCCTTATAATATGAATCAAATTCATATTATTTATGATAATTAAATCACATTTAATTATCCATTTTTCTCAATTCTCAGATATATATATCAATAATAAAATTATCCATGAACTCTTTCAAGGATAATGCGCTTTCTCTACGGATACTTGGAGATAAGGACAGAACGATTGTATTGTTCCACATATAGTAACTTGGATATTGAGATCACATCTCAAATCCATATCTTGCAGACCTCCCATAGATGCTTGATTAAATCAAGACCGCAAATCTAATCTTCTCATTACATCTGAATCACATTCAGATCAATGTCCAACATTTGGACTAAGATCAGATTACCTCTCTATGAGAGGAGTCACTAAAATCCAGACATGTTTCATCACTCCCTCAGAATGGAAGCGTCATGGTTATACAATCGTTTATGATCACATCACCCTTGGACATTCCTAATACATGTACATCCTACATACTAGAACACCCAGAATAAACCTGAAGTATAAGATCAATTTTACACTGTCTACTTTAGGGATTTATAATTAAGTTTCTCATTTGACTATTGGGAGTGGTATCGATCATATACTTTCCAAAAACATATATCGTACCCAGGTGTTGATCATATAATTTCCAAAAGCATATATCAAACCTACAAATTCAGTCAAGCTTCCAAATCAAGATGACCGTGCACGAAATTTGATTCTTCCCAATATCTCATGTGTGAGCTCATATCTTCCGGTTCAGTAATGAACCTATATGATCCTTTTGAGAGATCGTATTACTCATATTCCCTTGCATGCATACCAGCGCGCCGGTTTATAGACCTTGGTTAGGTCATGAACCTTTTGGTCTACCAAATGTACATACTCAGACATATAGTAACACATCTGTCTTTGGTCGGAGGATGCATGCCTATATCGTGACAACATATGACATAGGTCTTTGGTTATCTCGATCTCGTTAAGTCAACTCTTTGACCTAACTAATCTGACACCTCTGAATCTCTATTCCCATGCAGAGGACCTGCATCAAGAGGTCGGTCAGATATCAACTAAGTGAGAAAGGATTGCCATCTCATACTCAGACTGGAGATCATCTCTTAATAATCATTTGACGGTTTTTGATGAGTCCTCAATCTAACTCTTTAGATATTCATCCAAGCACCAGCCTCTATGATTCAATGATTGAATCAACAGTTGTATGATCATTAAGATGACCATGGTACATAACTCTAAATGTACTAAGTGACCTATTATGCAAATTAGTTATTCTTCATTTCAGATTAGGGAATGATATTCACAATAACATTTATTGCATAATGGCTCGCCGTGGGCTCACATGTCCAACAAGGGTATGGTCAGACCCAGAGCAATCTCCTATTCTCCTCTAGCACCTAAAGTGACCCTCTCCTCGATGCCTCTAGATCACTTTCTTCAACAATATATTACCCAAATTTACTTTTGATTGGTAGTGAGGAAGAAGAAGCAGAGACGCTGTCCAAAAGATAGCTATTGGAAGACGATGACTAGAATGATCCCATTCAACAGATATTCTCTAGGTTGGTACAGATAAAACTATTGAACTAGACCCTTAAAGATGAGGTGAACCATTTGAGAGCCGTAGGAGGAGAAGATAATATGTTGAGAGGTGCATACAACCCTACAAAGAACCAGATACAAGGCTAACTTAGGTCGGTAACACTTTAAGATGCATACAACCCGAAGCCTTATTTCTTGGCATTACTCCCCAAATTCAGTGGCAATGAAATAGACGAACCGTTCAATTCCCACGAGAGTTTGAAATTATCTGTGATAATTGGAGTAACCCTCAGGTCGGTCAGGATTATATTTGGATGCATGTGATCTCCTTCTCCTTGGCAGACAATGCATCATATTGGTTGAAGAATCTAGGGGCAGTAATGACTACATAGAATCAATTCAAAGACCTATTCTTGAAGAAATTTCATCCTCTAAACCGAACTAATCAGATGAGAGCCCATATCAAGCCCTTCCATGTGGCATGAGAGAGATTCAAGGACCTGTTATAGAAATGTCCCTGTCATGAAATAACCAAGATTGTTCTAGGACAATGTTTATTTGGTAGTATTACCCTTGAGATGCAAGGGTTAGTGAGCACTGCCTGTGGAGGCAGTTACCTGAACAAGAATGCTAACACCGTCTGAAAGATCTTCAAATAGATGGCAGGCACTAATCGCTCATAGACTACAAGCAGAGCCTATCATCCGACCCCTCTTTCCCAAGCACCAGTTGAGGTGGGCAAGAAAACCATGATAGAGGTAAAAGAGGATCTGATTCCAAATATGGGGATTCTATTTGATAGCTAACCTCAATGGAGCAGATGAGAAAGAAAGTCGACAAACTCCACAAGCTCGTCGAACTAGAACATCTCATCAAATTGTCGAATCTGGTGGAAGAACTAACCAAAAGGGTAGCCCAGTTAAGGTTACCCGCCCCCTTTGCACCTCTTATTCCCATGCATCGAGCCCATCACATTCAAGAGAATCCGATGTAGGGGCAATATAGTGGTCAGACCGTGTTCAGCCTTATCATAAGAATGAACCACCATCTGAGGTAGTTTATGAGGAGTTTCGACATGTATGGGAGGTAAACATAGTATGGTACACCACTAATCCCATCAACTCTTCTCCCGCACAACGTCAGTATCATTCATCCCCATCCTACCAGCAGCTGCAGTAAAGGCAGCAATACCATCTGGGCCGTCAGGGCCTAACATCGGTTCAACAGCCGCACCGCCAATCACAACAATGCTACCAACAGGGACCATCACATAGTTATTAGTACCAGCATCCTCCCTGGAGACAAGAAGCTCAACCATCCAATAGACGTACCTTGGATCTCTAACAAATTTTAGATCAACTCCAGAGGATAACCAATGAGATGTATGACATGAGAGTTGATGTCAATCAGGTGTCACGACGGCTGGACGAGCATTCTACACCAAAGATCTTGCTCCCCACCAAAGTTCAGCTCAATCCCCATAACCTGAACCTACCACTACAACAGAAGCATAAGGATCGGGTATACATTCTAGAACATTAACTTTCTAGACAAGAGATCTTTTCGCATGATGATACTCATCATATATCTCTTAGGAACGAAAGGACCATGCAAATGCCTGGTCAAGCTAAGGAGAGAGAAGAGGAGGAATCCAATCAACTACCTGAGAAGGACTCGAAAGAGAAGGAGAATTGCCAGCATTCCAGCAGTAGGAGGAACATCCATTCGCCAAGACGTGAGTTAGCCAAAGATGATGTATTCACACCTCGAGCAGCATGTACATCACCATTAGAGTCCCCACATATTACTTATGAGCACCATGCCAATCTTGTATAGAGTCCAGTTCAAAGTCATATCTATGAATATTTTTTTGATTTAAATAAAAGTAGAAATTTACGTGATTCTAATTACAACATGTCTCTTCCATCAACTCCAACAATCCCCTTTCCCCACACTCCAAAAGGTGGAAGGAAGAAAATTCCAAAATTCAAAAAGATGATTCTAAGATGGATCAAATTTGCAAGGAATATGTTACAGTAGAAAATGTCATTCGATGAGTTTCTGAATGTCACACATGCTATGAAGAAGTACCTCAAAACAAAATGTACACCTATGAGGACAAGTAGGAAGAAAAATTCAAGAACATAAAAGCATGTGTTATCCATAGCAACGACTTGTGCCATTCATAATGAGATCCCAAGGAAGAAACAAGATATGGATGCTGATTATGTGATGATTCAGATTGCTGACACTGCATTTACACGCACTCTACTAGACAAAGGATCCTCAATTAAGCTCTTACTCTATGTACTTATTGAGAGACTCAATCTAGGTCCTCTTAAGAGATCACAAACATAGATCTATAAAGAGACCTAAGGGTGTGTGGAGGAACGTTGTTGTATCGATCACGGTATGGGACTAGAAGGTTGATTTCACAATTATATACATGAAAGACCCTTGACACTGGAATGATTCCCATATCATCCTTGATCGCCCCTTTTTGAGGATAGTCGGGGCAGTGTTCGATTACAATGATGGGAAGATCCAATTCCGTGCTCACAAAGATGAAGTAGAGTTGGAAATGAGGTAAATAAAGCGACACAGACTAGATTCTGAGAGTAGCACTAAGTACTTCATATCAGAAGCAGAATGTGATCAGATGGACACTGTAAGGCCTTGGAGACAAAACCTAATTGATGCAGATGAGTTTCTCTCACCTGAGGAGGACAAAGCATTTGATACATGATGTGATCTTTTCAGAGATCCTCTTCAATGCACAAGTACAGATACAGATCCCTACAACCTCGATAACTCAGAGGCTGATCTACGCATGTCCATCATATTATCTATGGGATAGTCGGAGGGTGAGAATGACGTGTCGGATGTGGTGGTTACCGATTTCTTGAGATCTTTTGCGATTTGACTCTTGATCAGTAGACACAATTGGTGACAGTGAAATTACAGGCAAATTCGACCACTGTCAGCATAGAGCTAGAGGTAGTTAAACCAACCATCCTTGATGATAATACCTTACTTGAGCTCAACCCTTTACCCCCAACCCTTAAGTATGCCTTCCTTACAGGTTTTAAGGATAAATATCCCATCATCATTAATTCAATATTGATCGAAGAGCAGGAGTCTCACTTGCTAGAGATCTTGAAAAAGAACTACAAGGTAATAGGTTAGTGCATTTTTGATCTCCGTTAGATAAATAATGCTCTGTATTCACACCATATCTACTTGAAGGATGATGCCAAACTCTCGGGAGTTCCAACGTAGACAGAATCCAAACTTTGTGAGAGGTCGTGAAGGAGATAGAGAAATGGTGTGACACGTGTTTTATTTATCCCATCTCCGATACCAAGTGGGTGGCACCACTCCATGTTGTCCTATAGAGGCCGGGCATTCGGATTGTCACCAACAAGGATGAAGAGGAGATTGTGAAGCAATTATCCATGTTGTAGCATGTCTATGCGCATGAATACAATGATAAAAAATGACCACTTTACCCTTCATTTTATTGATCAGATCCTGAAGATACTATTGGGGAAAGAGTTTTTCTACTTCTTGGATGGGTACTCGGGCTACAATTAAGTAGCTATAACTTCCGAGGACTAGGAGAAAACCACCTTCACATGCCTTTCCAGAATGTACGCATTCATATGCATGCCCTTTGGGTTATGCAACTCTCCAAGAACATTCCAAATATGCATGATCACGATCTTTGATGAGATGATGGGCGAATGAATAGAAGTCTTCATGGATGAATTCTCGATATGTGGATATTATTTTGATCTATGTCTAAAGCATCTAGTCTGAGTCTATCATATGTGTTGTAAAGTGAATCCAATACTCTCCTAGGAAAAAAGTTCGTTTATGGTGAAAGAGGGTACTGTATTGGGGTATGTCAACTCTAAGAAGGAAATGGAGATTGACCCTACCAAGGTAGACGTAATCAGAAAACTCCAACTACCAACCTATATAAAACAGCTACGATCATTCTTAGGGCATGTTGGATTTTATCAGAGATTTGCTAAGGACTTTTCAAAGATTGCCTGACCACTAAATGAGCTCCTAGACAAAGATACCGAGTTTGTTGTGAATCACAAGTGTTTTGAGGCCTTCGAGCTTTTAAAGGAGAGAATTATGGATGCCTCGATCCTACAGGCCCTAGATTGGTCTCTTCCCTTTGAGATCATGACAAATGCTTCTGATTTTGTTGTAGGGGTCACGTTAGGAAAAGAAGGGAAGGTGTCTTATTCTCTATCCACTATGCAATCAAGGCTCTGAATCCTGCTCAGTGTAACTACATAGTTATCGAGAAAGAATTGCTTGTTGTGGTATTTACCTTGGACAAGTTCAGATCACATATCGTAGGATCGAAAGTGACAGTCTACATAAATCACTCGACACTTAGGTACAATATGGAGAAGATTGTGATGAGGACGAAATTCACCTCTTTAATATTAAAAAAATTGTAGTATAGGAAGTGAATTTCGGTCGATCAAAAACCACAATCTGTGAATGTTGTGGACTATTTTTACTTGGCAAGTTTACCAAGGTCAAACTCAGAGAACGGTGATTTTTAGTTGCGCGATCTTGAATCAAATTAAATAATCAAATTTATGCTCGATTAATTTATGCGTTGAGAAAATATACAATGCACTGAGATGCAAATGCAAGGAAATATGCAGGGAAAACAATTCAGCACAGGATCTGGGATTTGGATTTATGCTCCAAAAGATGTTAATTGATAACCTCAAAATTTATCACAGATCAGAAGCTATAATTCAAGAGAAATGATCAGAGTGTCAATAAATAATCTCATATGTTCTGGGCTCTGATGAACTTTTCTTCTAAATTCCCTGTAGATTAATCCTTAATCGATAGACATTATCTTCGAAAAATACAAGGGAAATATATTTTCAATCTTCCTTTCCGAAGCCCCTGCATAAAATAAGTCCTCAAATAATATCTCAACTCCAACAATTCCCTGTAAAATAAATCGTCAATTTTTCCAAGTTACTTGTGGCACAGATATGTCAAAATAAGCCTACACATGTCAACTGAAATCCTCAAATAATACTTATCAAAAAGCAATCTCAAATATGTCCACAAATTATGCAAAGAGATAGAGCATGAAAATAGCTTCAAAATGACATATTGTACGCTAGAATCGGAGTTCGTATAATAAAGATATGATAAAATGAAGTTTCAGAGACTAAAATGTAAATAAAATAAAGTATTTCTTTTTAAAAAGGTCCCTGGAGGGGCTTATCTGTAATTTCAAAATGTCGGAGGGGCTTCTCTGCAATTTACCTAGGGGGGTATAAATGTAATTTCTGAAAGTTGCAGGGGGGCCGTTGCAATTTTCCCACAGCGCACGTGTGCGCAGGAGCTTCGGGTGACAGGGCAAAGGCTCCGGTGGCCTGGAGCTGAGGCTCGGATAACGAACTAGAGGCTCGGAGGTGAAGCTGAGGTTCAGGCGCCAAGGCTCAGGCTCGGATGCCCGAGCCTACGTGGCAGATGGCGGCGCTTCGGGGGCCCCGAGCCTCGAGGCTGGGGCCGAAGCTTGGGGGTGATGACGTGGCGTGACCGAGACCGTTGGATTACGGGCCGATGCCCGATCCAACGACAGCTGAAGGGGGAGACGCAGGCGGCCTTTGGGCCGTCGGATCAAGGGCCAAGCCCGATCCGACGGCAGCTGGAGGCCGCGGAGGAGCTCGATAAAGGCGCCGCGCGGGCGGCTGCTGCCGGAGGTGGAGCTCAGCGCGCGGAGGCTGAGGTGGAGACGATGCGGCGAGGTGATGCTCGCGAGGCAGAGGTCCTCGAGCGGTGGTGGCGAGGCCCTGAAGGCGTGGCTCCGTGCGCGTGGCAGAGGGCGGGGTGCCGCGCTGCTCCTCGGCCGACACACGACGCGAGGGGCAACGCGGAGGGTGCTGTAAGCGGAGCGATGCCTCCGCGAGGAGGCGATGGAGACGATGGTCGTGCGGCGTGCGGAGGAGCAGAGGCCGCGAGGCGGAGGCGGTTAGCGCACGGCGAGGTCGACCTGCAGGGTTAGGAAAAAAATATGATAGGGGAGGATGGGGGGGCGCACGGTGTTGGTCTCGGCCTTTGCAAGGCCGGCGGAGGGCGAGGGCAGTCGATGGCGTTCGAGGCGGCCGGAGGGGCGTTACCTGAGAGAGAGGCGGAGCTCGACGGCGAGCCTGTTGCTGGAGCGGAGTGAGGAGCTTCGCACAAGTCGGAGGGCCTTGGATCACGTCTGGGCCGTTGTCACGGGCAGGATTGATGGATGCTGGAGACGAGGCTGGTGGCGGAGGTTTTATAGGGGCTGGCGGGGGGGTGGTAACGGCTGGGGGTGGCGTTACATGGGCGAGGAGGAACCGGCGGAACGGGGGTAACGGCCGGGGGTGGATGGTAACGGCGGGGGGGGGGGAGCGTTACATGGGTTGGGCGAAGGCGGAAGGAAGAAGAAAGGGCGGTCACGTGCCGCGCACGTGCGTGCGGAAGGAGGAGGCGACACGTGCGCCAAGAGAGAGAAGGGTGTGCAGGTGGGGGTGCCACGTGGCACCCCCAAAAAAATTTCAAAATAAAAGAAGAAGAAAAATAGAAAAGAAATAGAAGGAGACCTCGAATCGAAAAATTTCCTTTACGAAAGTTGTTCGTCTTATCGAGATCTACAACTTTCATGAAGGACCCAGGGAGCAAAAGAGGTCACATGTGCAAAGTGGTATTTTTGGTGGTTGTCCATGTGTATAGAAAACCGAATTTTGGAGTTTTGTAATTTTTTTGGTGATTATAAAGGGGATAAAAATTATAGAAAAAATACGATAAAATACAAGAAAATTAATTACACACTAATCTATTTTTTTTGGATTTTTAATAAATAAGAAAATAGGAAAATAAATTAGAAGTTAGAAACGCACAACTTTTGTACAGACCGACAACGGACACTTGGACTTGGTCAGTTTCTTTGATCTCAGTTTTGATCTGGATTTGGATTTTTGCGTCGCTTAATAAAACTTTCATCAAAGAACACAAATGAAGAAGAAATAAAATTAAAAGAGTTAATTATGTACATAAAAACTCAGGTCAAAAATAGGAAGAAGTCAAAATGCGCAAAAGAGGCCCAAAACCCAACTTTCATAAATGAGCTCCGAATTTTACGAAATTGGTCTTGTTTTGAAGGTATTTGAAAATGGAGTACTTTAAAAGTGAGTAGACCAAAATCGGACACTGTATGTGGGAGATATGCTCATTTTGGTCCGTCAGATGTGAAATTAGACTTTGGGATTTGTCACTTATTGGAGTTAGTAATTTTTTGTATTTTTTATTTATTAAGGTTGGTAATATCTACACAATGGAGGTGGTTTTGGGTCAATCAGAGTTAGGATGAATTAACTAAAAATGTGAGAAGTTAGCAGCTTTTTGGGCTTATTTACACTGGGGATTTTAAATGCAATTATGCATGCAGATATTATTCACACATGTATGAATGCTAATAATGCTCTATTAATGATTATTTACAGGTGAATGATGGGGAACAAAGCCTAAACGACCAAATTTAGCATGATGAATACGAGATTCATCAGATTGTGTCTACTCATATAGATTATTTTGCATCAAGAGTTTGACCTTGATATCAAAGATAGTCCCGAAGTGAAGAATGTAGGGAATGATCACCTCTCCCATCTCGAGAAAGCATAATCTTTCGACCCTACAATTCGAGACTCCTTCCCTAAAGAGTCAATTTTTATTGTTGACTCTCTCTTGTGGCATGCCAATATTATGAACTACTTGATTTCGAGACAGGTTCCCCATGATTGGCCAAAGAGCTGCATTAACCGATTGAAGTCAGAATAATGGATTGTGTATGGAGAAGATGTATTCCTCACTCATTACCATACTATAGAGGCAAGAGGACATCATTTTGGGAAGAGGATAGTGTGGAAGGTAGTACAATGTGGCTTCTATTGTCCAACTCTGTTTCACGATGCCTACTCCTTCGTGAAGTCGTGCTAAGTATGTCAAAGAATGGTAGGAACTATCGATTCCAAGGATGAAATGTCAATGCACCCAGTCATCTTTTGTGATGTATTCAATGCGCAGGGCATTAATTTCATGGGTCCATTGATAAACCGCAAAATCGGCCTTTTAAAATAGTGTAATTAGCACTTTAAATTGTCATCACAGTCGGGCCGAAATGGGTCATCAAAGACCATCTGATTGATAATTCAATAAGAATCAGATGGTTCAATTTATTTTACTTGGCAAGAAACCAAGGTCAAACTCAGAGACACGAGCCTCTCTCGCATTATCGAGATTTTTATCTATTTAACTAAGTGTTGAGTTCAAGAACTATATATGTCAATGTATGCATGAAAGACAAGACAAGACAAAGCATTAAATCGAAACATGCATTTTTTTTAATTTTTATCATGCAAATAAATGCCATGAAATGTATCACAAATAATATGCCCTAGTACAAAATGATGAGCAATTTTAACTAAAGTCGATTTCAGGTTCAATTAAGCAATAAAGCTTGATGGACAAATTAAACTAGGCACAAGTTAAAGCTTTAAGAGACACATGGCGAATAAAATAATACATCAAAATTAATGTGTCCAAAAATGAGAAATAATCATGCCATTAAAAAATGCATCAAACAAGCTTTAAAATGAAACTGAAATCAACAGAAACGGAAATACGAAGCTCAAGATATACAATAAAGAAGACAAGGGCATAACTGAAATAAAACATGAAATAAAATTGCAAACAAGTCCCTGGGAGGGACTTAAAAGTAATAACAAAAATGATCGGGACCTTCCCTGTAAATAACCCACACGCATAGGGGCATTTTTGCAAATTTGAAAACCCGCGAGGGTATCAATGCAAAATGCCCAACTACGCGTGAGCTGCACGTGATCTATACCTGGATGCAATATGCGAAACTTGCGAGGGCGCCGATGCAAAAAGCCCAGAACTCACGTGCCTCATCCACGTGAGTTCAGGCTCGGGTGGGGGCGAGGCTCGGCGTAGCTTCGGACGGCCGTAGCAGGTGGCTCGGGCCACGTGGCAGCTTGAGGGTGCCTCGGGCGAGGCTCTGTCCCACCGAGCCTCCGCGCTCCGGGAAGGCGACGTGGCTGCTCCAAGGTCGTTGGATCTCCGCCGTGGGGCGAGATCCAACGGCATCTGCTTCTTCTCCTCCCCTGTTGGGTGGCGGCGCGATTGGAGCTCTGGCGGAAGGCCTGGAGCTCCTCCGCGCCTCGTCGTGCTCGATGAAGGTCGGGGAAGGAAGCTAGTTCCACAGCGATGAAGATCTATGCTCGAGGAAGAGGAGGGGATGCGTGGAATCTGCTGTCGACGCCTGGTCGCCGGAGGCGGATCTCTAGAACTCAGCTCCGCCCGAGGTCCGGCCAATGGAAAGTTGGACCTACAAGGGGGTTAGGTGAAAGCCAAGTGTGTGTGTTGAGGTGAGCGGAGGGCTTAGGGGCGGAGAAGCGGAGCCCTTAGTGTGTCCTCCTCTGCCTCAGACGGAGGAGGAAGCCTGAGACGATAAAGGTTCTGACGGAGGACAGAGGTGACCGGAGTAGCTGGCGAGGGTGGCTGATGTTCAGTGGAGCGTGTGGGGGGTTTGAATGAGCATGGGGTTGCATTTAGGAACATGGAGAATTACGAAAAAAATCAAGAAAAATACAGGGGAGTTCAAGGAAGGCTTACCTTAGCTATGGCGGTAGAAGGCCTGGGCTGGGCATCGTATCGATGACCCGGGGTCATCGCACGTCGAGGGCGGCTAATCCTCGGAGCTCGGGCAGAGCGGAGCCACCGCGACGCAGCGGAGCTGCTGCGGGTCTCACCTGGGCGTTTGGGTCATCATAGCTTGATCCGGACTTCTCCCCCTGTCACAGGGAGAAGGAGGAGGACTGGGCCCTTCCCCTCGTGAAGGTGGATGAGTGTGAACGAGGGAGGTGACGAGGTTTTTAAAGGGAAAAGGATGGCAGAAGGCTGGTTAAATCATGGGTTTCGAGGGTAGATGCTGACCGGAGGATAGGAGGGTAGTCGTGGCTGAGTATCGCGTGAGAATAGGGGATGTGAGGGCTGCGTGTGGGTGTTTACTCCGAAGGTAGAGGGTGACCAGGGCGATGGCTAAAAATGGAAGGGGGAAGGAGGTCTGCGAGGCGCGGGGCTCGGGCGGAGCTTGTGGGAGGAGGAAGACGAAGTCTCGGCCGTTGGATCTTGCGATCCAATGGCCCAGATCGAAGCGAGCGTATCCGATAAGATCAAGGGCGACATGATGGAGGGTGGTGGATACGTCATGTGCCGTGCTCTGGAGTGAGCGCTGGCGGACGGATGTGATATCTTCTAGTGCTCGATCCAAGGGTGGTAATTAAAGCAGAGATGAATGGTGGAGATCAAGGCATCACGGGCGTGATCAAACGGTGTACAGACCGCCACGTGGCGTAAGGAGGAAGAGGCGACAACGGGCGGTGCTGATGGATCCTGGGGATGAAAGGATGGTGAGGGATGAGGCATAGACGTGGGGCTCATCGAGCCGTTGAATCAAGAAAAGATCCAACGGCCCTGGGCGAGGGCGGATGATACAAAGAGACTGGGCCACGTGGCTTCACCAGAACGGGCCACGTGGCCCAATCAGATTATTCAGAGAGAAATGCTTATTTTTAAAGGTTTAAACGGCCGAATTTGAGAAAACTCAAAACATGAAAGTTGTAGATTTTGATGAGATCTACAAGTTTCATGTTGACCAAAAGTAGAGATGGAGTCATATGTAGATACAAAATATTTTTAAGGGTATTTTTTAGGCTAAAAATACCACGGATTTTAGTTTTGTGATTTTTTTGTGATTTTTAATTTATTAAGGACTCTTTGATAATTATAGGACTTTAACAGGATTTTATTAACACAACGTTAAGCAAGGGGGTTAATAATGCGGAATTAAGATGATGAAATTGGGTTTCATCACCCCCTATACTTAAACTATGCTCGTCCTCGAGCACTATGCTTGTCCTCAAGCATGAAAGAAAAGTGAATAAGCTGGATTAACCCCCTTGTGCATGTGAGTACAAGATCCAATTTGTTCAAGTCTACTCAACTTTAGAGGTCAAAAAATTCTAGAGTTCAACCCGGCCTTAATCAAGAGGCACCCAATTCCTCTAATTCTCCAGACTCTCTCTGATGTACATATATATTAAGGATATGATATTTAATGTTGACTGTAATTCCGAGAGTAGAGTCAAAACTTCACCCAGAGTCTTGGTCCAAGAAATTCTCCTAAGGACCAAATCCTCAACACTAGGGAATAAATCAAATCTTGCGTTCAATAAACCGTCTCTTTAGTTGTCAGACTTAGAAAATGTAGATGGAAGGCCAGTAATGGAGGGTATGGGATTGTGTCATTTCTTCTCTTCCTCTCATTGGAACAAGGATTCTCTCTAGTGCCTTTTTGCGCAATCACATTTTTTTGGTGTTGATCAGTGCATCCATCAAGAGAAGTTGGAGCCGTCTGCACTTGTTTTCCTGGGAATACACCGGGGTGTGTCTCTTTTGAGTACCTATCGTACCTTCGATACCTAGACTTGTAGCATTTACGATGCAGAGCCCTTTTTTGGTGCAAGCCCGACTCCTGCTAATAGCGGTGGTCCAAGTGGACACTTTGAAATGTTTGGGAGCGCTCGCCTTTGGTGGAAGCTCTTTGATATGTAACTTTGTGGAATGAGAGCTTTTCTTTGAAATTTCATTGACTTGTATAATTTATGGCTAGCTCCACTGCTTTTATCAAGAGTTGGCGCACACTGATCAACATTTTTTTATTTATTCACACCCTGGCACTTAGGTCAATATCAAGAGATTAGTATAAGAACCAACTTCTCATGCTGGCTAAGATTGCTGACACTCAGCTTTCATGAAGCCACCAAAGATTTTATCCCATCATCGAGCATCATTAGATCAAGTCCAAAATCGACTTCCTCATCCCAATTCCTCAAGTGAAAAATCAACTCATAATATCAAAAACCACAGTCGTGCATGTGATGTGCTGATCATATTCTTATTATCTGAGACTAAGCATGGAATATAGCATGCAAATCTAGAAAATCTAGGGGAATGTGAATGATTAAGTCTATGACCCTGATGGCTAAGGCTGGTTAACCTAAAATCTCAAAGACCTCATAAAACTAAGTCTCCTTGATCATTTCAGATCCTAGGTGGAAGTGTAAGTGTAGAGGATTAATCCAACTCCTTCATTCAAAAACAAAACTTTTTTTGGACTTCAAGAGATATTAGGACTGCCTAAACTCAATTAAGCATCTGCAATTCAGCCAGTATGGATGCAAGTATAGGCCGAAGCACATTGCTTGAGGATGGGGCCTTACGCGATGTCCTCTAAACCATCCAATCTGCTAAGGGTGAACCCTCACTGTACGCATCTACTTAATTGTGCTTAGTAGTCACTAACGGCTCCTAAAGGATTTTGGGATTTTCTCATTTTTTGGATTTAATTAAAGGTTAAAATACAAGTTAGACTCAACTTTCCTTGAAAAGAGATAGCAAATTTTCAAAACCATGTCACAAAAAAATTTTCAAAACATTTTCAAAAGATTTTTTTTCAAAACAAGGAAAAATAATTTTCGAAAATATTTTTATCAAAATAGTGTAACATAGTATAGAAAAGCTGTGAAAACATTTGAGTCATCTTAGTCCAAAGAATTTTACTTTAGCCAAAAGTTTTAAATTTTTCAAATTTTTCAGATTATAGCTAAAGTAAGTATATGGTATATACGGTATACCCCCCTATACTTAAATTTTGCTATGTCCTCATAGCACTAGATGTTACAAGTCCATAGGTCTATTTAAATATAAAGGAATATACGGGAGCTAAGAGGGGCTCCCCCTATACTTAGGTTAGAAATAATCTAAGTATAAAGGCAAGGAAAGATGAGTAAAGAAAATCACGGGGACTCGGGTTCCCCCTATACTTAGGCTGAGATTAGCCTAAGTATGAGAATTGATGTTGGGAGGGACCCAAGGTGAACGAAGAAGATGAATGGATTTACAAGTGAGCGGATGAATCTACGGAGATGGATGGAGTGACTAAGGCTCTGGGGAGTGTATCGAAGCAAATATGGCTCAATCAAGCAAGCAAGACCCTTAATTTCACCAACTCACACATGAAACCAACTGAAGTTGGTTTATTATCTTGTCGGTTTTATTGGTGATAAAACATTTGATGATTACACGGAGAAAAAAGTTAAGTGAAAAATCAAATACGTAAACGAGGGTGTTGCTCTCCCAAAACCAAATTTTACTCCATTTTTGGTTGACTTGCAATTAACAGTCCCAGTTATTATTTAAGGTTGTCATTGAATTAAGGTTAGCACAAAATCAAGCAATCATTGTCTACCCTTCATTCCCATATTTCGTTTAACCTAGGTGATCAAGCTAGGAAAGGAAAATCGAGAAAACCAAGTAAACGATAAAAACCACGATCTAAGCTAAGCGGTAAAACACGCTGTGATTTGGCGAAAATCCGTGAAAAACTTGGGCTGTTTTGAAAACCATCATGATATGTATGCAAGTCGATAAAAGCCGAACCTAACATGCTTCTATTAGCGGGAAAAATGTCTATTGATTTTGACTAAGTGAAGCGAGGTTAAGTACGTCTTTGATTAATAGTGTGTCCTACCTACGAGCAAGCACATAAAAATGCGAATTTTAAACTAAGCTCGAAGAGCCGCGTGCCTGATCCTAGGTCGACACTCAAATGGGGACGATCCCCACACAACCACGATCGTTCGATTACACTCGCGAGTCTTCGATCGAAGACTGATGTAAAAGACGAATTATTACAAGTTTATGCATGGAAATAAAAGTGCAAGACATTTTTTTCTTTCTTTTCTATTTGCTCCATGTATGTTTCTGCAGTTCCTCGCAGCGGGAAGCGCCAGCTCCTCGCCTCCTTGAGTGATTAAGGGCCCTGCCACAAAAACAATGGTTAGAGATCGATAGAGAAGAAAATTTTACAATGCAAGATAAATTGACAAATTGACCTATATAAAAGAAACACTAAATTAAATAGACAAAAATCCAAAAATACAAGAAATGAGTTGTGTCCCCGGCAACGGCGCCATTTGATAAACCGCAAAATCAGCCCTTTAAAAGAGTGTAATTAGCACTTTAAATTGTCATTGCAGTCGGGCCGAAATGGGTCATCAAAGACCATCTGATTGATAATTCAATAAGAATCAGATGGTTTAATTTATTTTACTTGGCAAGAAACCAAGGTTGAACTCAGGGACACGAGCCTCTCTCGCATTATCCAGATTGTTATCTATTTAACTAAGTGTTGAGTTCAAGAACTATATAGGTCAATGTATGCTTGAAGGACAAGACAAGACAAAGCATTAAATCGAAACATGCATTTTTTTAATTTTTATCATGCAAATAAATGCCATGAAATGCATCACAAATAATATGCCCTAATACAAAATGATGAGCAATTTTAACTAAAGTCGATTTCAGGTTCAATTAAGCAATCAAGCTTGATGGACAAATTAAACTAGGCACAAGTTAAAGCTTTAATAGACACATGGCTAATAAAATAATACATCAAAATTAATATGTCCAAAAATGAGAAACTTGCCATTAGAAAATGCATCAAACACGCTTTAAATTGAAACTGAAATCAACAGAAACGGAAATACGATGCTCAAGATATACAATAAAGAAGACATGGGCATAACTAAAATAAAACATGAAATAAAATTGCAAACAGGTCCCTGGGAGGGACTAAAAAGTTATAATGAAAACGATAGGGACCTTCCCTGTAAATAATCCACACACAAAGGGGCATTTTTGCAAATTTGAAAACCCGTGAGGGTATCAATGCAAAATGCCCAAGCTACGTGTGAGCCGCACGTGATCTGGACCTGGATGCAATATGCGAAATGTGCGAGGGTGTCGATGCAAAAAGGCCAGAACTCACGTGCCTCACGCACGTGAGTTCAGGCTCGGGTGGGGGCGAGGCTCGGCACAGCTTCGGACGGCCATAGCAGATGGCTCGTGCCACGTGGCGGCTCGAGGTTGCCTCGGGCGAGGCTCAGTCCCACCGAGCCTCTGCGCTCCGGGAAGGCGAAGTGGCTGCTCCAAGGCCGTTGGATCTCCACCGTGGGGCGAGATCCAACGGCATCTGCTTCTTCTCCTCCCCTGTTGGGTGGCGGCGCGATTAGAGCTCTGGCGGAAGGCCTGGAGCTCCTCCGCACCTCGCCGTGCTCGATGAAGGTCGGGGAAGGAAACTAGTTCCACGGCGATGAAGATCTATGCTCGAGGAAGACAAGGGGATGCGTGGAATCTGCTGTCGACGCCTGGTCGCCGGAGGCGGAGCTCTAGAACTCAGCTCCGCCCGAGGTCCGGCCAATGGAGAGTTGGACCTACAAGGGGTTATGTGAAAGCCAAGGTGTGTGTGTTGAGGTGAGCGGAGGGCTTAGGGGCGGAGAAGCGGAGCCCTTAGTGTGTCCTCCTCCGTCTCCGACGGAGGAGGAAGCCTGGGACGATAAAGGTTCTGACGGAGGACAGAGGTGACCGGAGTAGCTGGCGAGGGTGGCTGGTGTTCGGTGGAGCATGTGGGGGGTTTGATTGCATTTAGGAACATGGAGAATTACGAAAAAATCAAGAAAAATACAGGGGAGTTCAAGGAAGGCTTACCTGAGCTATGGCGGTAGAAGGCCTGGGCTGGTCATCGTATCGATGACCCGGGGTCGTCGAACGTCGAGGGTGGCTAATCCTCGGAGCTCGGGCGGGGCGGAGCCACCGCGACGCAACGGAGCAGCTGCAGGTCTCACCGGGGCATTTGGGTCGTCATAGCTCGATCCGGACTTCTCCCCCTGTCACAGGGAGAAGGAGGAGGGCTGGGCCCTTCCCCTCGTGAAGGTGGACGAGTGTGAACGAGGGAGGTGACTGGGTTTTTAAAGGGCGAAGGATGGCATAAGGCTGGTTAAATCGTGGGTTTCGAGGGTAGATGCTGACCGGAGGATAGGAGGGTAGTTGTGGCTGAGTGTCGCCGAGATTAGGGGATGTGAGGGCTGCGTGTGGGTGTTTTCTCCGAAGGTAGAGGGTGACCAGGGCGATGGCTAAAAATGGAAGGGGGAAGGAGGTCTGCGAGGCGCGGGGCTCGGGCGGAGCTTGCGGGATGAGGAAGACGAAGTCTCGGCCGTTGGATCTTGTGATCCAATGGCCCAGATCGAAGCGCTAAAGAGCGGTTCCGATAAGATCAAGGGCAGCATGATGGAGGGTGGTGGATACGCCACGTGCCGTGCTCTGGAGTGAGCGCTGGTGGACGGATGTGATATCTTCCAGTGCTCGATCCAAGGGTGATAATTAAAGCGGAGATGAATGGTGGAGATCAAGGCATCACGGGCGTGATCAAACGGTGTACAGACCGCCACATGGCGTAAGGAGGAAAAGGCGACAACGGGCGGTGCTGATGGATCCTGGGGATAATGGGATGGTGAGGGATGAGGCACAGACGTGGGGCTCATCGGGCCGTTGAATCAAGAAAAGATCCGACGGACCTGGGCGAGGGCGGATGAGACAAAGAGGCCAGGCCACGTGGCTTCACCAGAACGGGCCACGTGGCCCAATCAGATTATTCAGATAGAAATGCTTATTTTTAAAGGGTTAAATGGCCGAATTTGAGAAAACTCAAAACATGAAAGTTGTAGATTTTGATGAGATCTACAAGTTTCATGGTGACCAAAAGTAGAGATGGGGTCATCTGTAGATACAAAATATTTTTAAGGGTATTTTAAGGCTAAAAATACCACGGATTTTAGTTTTGTGATTTTTTTGTGATTTTTAATTTATTAAGGACTCTTTGATAATTACAGGAATTTAACAGGATTTTATTGACATAACTTTAAGCAAGGGGGTTAATAATGAAGAATTAAGATGATGAAATTGGGTTTCATCATCCATTCTCTAGAAGTCAAGGTTTTGAGTATATCCTTCTCGCAGTAGATTACTTGTCCAGGTGGGTGGAGGCTATTCCTACTGGAACCACATATAAAAAAACTGTCTGTAAAATTATGAGAGAGAACACAATTTCTAGGTTCAGGGTCCCCATGATTTTGATCTCTGACGGGGGTAGCCATTTTGTGAATCGAGATTTGAACAAGTTGAAAGACTTCATCATTGAATACAATGTTGCTAGTCCATACCACCCACAATCCAATGACATGGATGAGGTGTAGAATAGGGAAGTAAATAGCATTCTGCAGAAGCTTATCAGCCTTGGCAGAAAGAACTGGTTCCAACTCTTGGATCAATTTCTATGAGGTTATCGAACAACTTACAAGACTCCACTAAGTATTTCCCCATTCAGGATGGTTTTTGGGAAGCCGTGTCACTTGTCTGCGGAGCTAGTACACAAATCATAATGTGCTATTAAGATCACTTGGAATAGTCACTTTGGTCAGTGGAGATCAGAAATCAAGCATAGACAACATCATGATCTACATGGACAAAGTGAAGAGATGGCATGGCAAACACATCACCATGAAGGTTTTTGTCCATGGGCAAAAGGTATGGTTGTTTAATGCAAAGTTGAAGATATTTCAAGGTAAATTGAAATCAAAATGGATGGGGCCCTAAATTGTTTGAGCAGTGCATGAGTGCAATAACATTGAGATATCAGAACTCATAGAGGGTGCACCAACATTTCTAGTAAATGGAAGCTATTGAATCTTTTCATTGGACCAGATGATTAGTTGACAAGAGTTGAAGAAATTATCATGCATGAAGAAAAATACATGCCATCAGTCTCTACATAACACCTTGCACATACACACTTCACCTTTCAGAATCTTCATGAGTGCTCTAACATCTAATCGCATCTCTCCCGATCCCATCGATTCCCTTGTACTTCTTCTATACTTAGACAAAGGTCTAAGTAAAAGGGGGTTGTTGCCTGCTCTCTACACATTCATCATTCTTCCTCTTACCCTCGACTGCCATGTTTTTACTCTCTTTTATACTTAGGCTGACCAGAACCTTAGTATATGGGGGTGGTCGACTTCTACCCACTCTTTTCTTATCCTACACCCCTTTACACTTAGCATACTCCAAGTTTAGGGGAGGTGAGTTTCATTTGTGTACATACTTTGTATTGCATTTTACTATATTGTATTGTACTTTCTGTATATAGTACTAACTTAATATGGGGTGTGTAATCCCTCTAAAACTTGTAAAATATGCAAAATATGTAAAGATTTGTAAATATGTATACTTCATGTAAAATATGTAAAACCCTTTAAAAAAACAAAAATAAAAAAACACAAAATAACAAAAACACAAAAATGGAAAAATTGCATATCATGCTTCTGCAATCCATTCAGCATACCATGCATATGTAGTAGGGAAAAGTCCTTGGGTTTTGAATCGAGTTGTGAGTAGAAACTAAGAGTGGACTTGACTTGTCTTTAATCCACTTAATTCTCAGAGGAACTTCATCGAGAAGTAGGATTTTATTAACTTCAGGTCCTAGACTTAAATCTTTGAGTTCGACATGACAATGTTCAGACTTCGAATCTTAGTATCTGAGCAGATTACCTCATTCTGAGTACAACTCTTAAATGGATAAGTAATATGGACTCTAGCATTACACATTTAGATCAAATAAACTAGGGCGTTGGAAGACTATGTGTTCCTTTTATAGTAGCATGGACATATAAATATCGGAGTACGAGTTGAATAAAGCTTCGAATGAGGAATAGTTTGTTGGTACTTAGCCGTTCAGTCGAGGTGGGGGCCAATGCAACCACCTCAAATCGATGTTCACTTTTGCACCCCAAAAAATAAGTACCCTGAATAAATGGACAAAAAATCAAAAGAAAAAAAACTCAAAAATAAGTATAGAGCAAAAATTTCAAATCTCAATTTCTTGACCACAATGGTCCATTGCCTGCATATATAGCAAAGACTTGACTACACTTGTCAAGATTAAAAAAAGAGACTTTGCTACATTGGCTAGGCTTCAATTTCTTCCCTCCTCCTTTTCACAGTACTAGCAGTAGTTGAACTTAGAAGGAAATACCTGACTCCCTGAGGATGATTTATTAGAGGAGAGGATTGCATGGTAGTTTGGCATTTCAAATGGGAAGAGCTAACACCCTTCACGCACAAGAGATGGTTGTTCAATGTTCATGGAGTATGCTTTGGGAGGGGATGGATCTAAGATGTCTTCTTAGCCGAACCTGTAAAATGACGTGTAGATCTTGGAGACCGTGGATTTTAAAATCCTAATTCTCATAGGACTTCTGCCAAATCATTAATCCAAAGGTTGGTTTGAGCACTATTTGCATCGTATGTTCATGATTTTGGTATGGAATGCAAATCTCATTTCACCACTTCATTCTTTAGTTGCTCGGGGACGAGCAAGGTTTAAGTATAGGGGATGATGAATATGTGATTCATCACACTAATTAGATGAAAATATAACTTCATCCTAAATAATTAGGTGCATTCATGTATTTACAACTCATAATTAACATTTATTCAATTGTATATAATTTGCATAAATTAGCATTTCATCCTACATTCATATTTATTTGTAGATATTGACCTAACTTCACCTATTTTTAATTAATTCAAACTAACTCCAATTAATATAAAACCACTCCATAGTGTACACATCATTAACATTAATCAATGAAAAAAATTCTAAAAATACTAACTTGTATATATGTGAAATAAACTCAAATCATAATTCTGGGGCAGAAAGTCGTAAAAACTGATATCTCTCACATACAATGTCCAAATTCTTTCTACTCACTTTTGAATTAATGTACATTCAATTAACTAAAAATCAAGAGCAAATTCAAAAAGAATTAGAGTTCGTTGGTGAAACTTGAATTTTGGGACCTAACTGCATATTGTACATATTTACTGATCTTTGACTTGTTATTCTATGCGTACTCGACCCTTTTTGTTTTATTTATTTTCTATTTCTTTATTCATATTTTAACTAAATACACAAAATTAAAAATCCAAGAAATCAGAAAAGTAAAGAAAAAGACAACTTCTGACTGAGCTCCCGGCCTAAGTCACCTGTACATATTTCACATCATTCATTTTTTCTGACATTTTCTTAACCCGTAAAATATCCAAAAATTGTATTGTTTCCATTGAATTATTTTACATCATGTTTGATTCTTTCATGCATTTATTGTTCATATAAAACTAGATAAAAAATATATAACTAAAAAAAGATATTTTATATACATAAAATTTCATCAAAAAATTACATCTTGCACAATTGAGTTCATTTGCATTTGAGTTCTTCATGAACATTGCAGAGTGCATTTAGACAAACATTTTTTATTGTAGGCATTTTCACATTTGGGATCATTTGTTATTTCTAATCTTTCTTTGCAATTTTCATGCATGGTCAAACCTTCTAGTCAACATTGCACATCTATCGCATTATCATTGGTCCATGTCAGCACCCAGGTCAATTCTACTCACCATTGGTCAATGTTCCTTTATCCACTAACACCCTTAATTTAGGTCGTTGGATCTACCTTGATGCAATGGCGGTGATCATCCCTGCCTCAACCTAGCCACATCACATGCTACTCACATGATTCATCCCTCACCATTGGATCTCGCATGATCCGATGGCTACTGCCTCGCCCCCTAATGAATCTCCCTTTTGTCACATTTATTATTCCATTTTGGCCTTAAATCCCTTGTTAAATGCAGTATATAGCATTAATTTGTATAAAATAACACTCAACAATTGATAATAAATACTGTATAAAATACTATATTTAATACCAAAGAATGAAGTCTCAACGACACTGAGTGACCCTATTCCTCGAGACTCAATCATCATTATGACTTGATCGACAAGGAATAAAGTAGGGGGAGATAGGGCATCCAAATGTACAAAAAACATCACACAGAAACCCTAATTCTATAGCCCAATAACATACTTTTGGAACCTATTTTATTTTCTATTATTTATACCTCAAATCAATAAACCCTCAACATGACACTTGTACATAAAAATACAAATAAAAATGCAAAATTAATTTCACTCAAAAATAATACACAGTGCACCTGAGACACACGTAACAAAAAGGCACAAAGAAAACCTCCCAGATATGTATCTCCTCCATACAGACTCAAAATTGACCAAACTCACCTTTATTCTTCATAAATTAAATTATCTATTTAATGAAGGTACTTTCATGCAATTTGGAGTTGAGATGCAAAAGTTGGCATTTGGGTACCTGTATATAATAATAAATATAATCATTCTTTATATTTTTACATTCCTTATATTTTTATATACTTGTAAATATTATTAAAAATACATTTCAATAAAAAACTTAAAATAAAATCACGCAAAATACATTAAAATAAATATGTATAAAATATGTAGGTAAACTATGCTTATATTATACATGTACATATTAATTTAAGTAAATAAATAAAATCAAGAAAATAAAATAAAAATATGTAAATATAAAATTAAATAAGTTATAAATAAATAAAATAAGTAAATATCAGAATAAAATATACAATACAAAAATAAAAATAAAATGATGTAAATATATATACCTATGTATATACATGTAAATACTAACCTCAACTAAATTAACTTGTAAAAATAAATAAAAATTAGAATAAAATGCTATATAAAAGTACAAACATTTTTTATGTTTTAATAAAAAATTAATAAAATTATTTATTAATTTTACTTGGACTAATAAGGAATTCTTTCATTCTTTTTCCTAGTTGGTCCACGTGGACCAACCAGGAGCCTTCTTTTGTTGTCCGGGTGGGTCAATTATACTGACTTCAGCACCCGCCTGTGTCAGACTCGTACCCCCTATTTCTCTCATTTTCCATGTCTCCACCATGACACCTTCTTCCTTGAGCCTCCGTCCATTTTGCTCCCCTATCACCCATCTCCATCGTCGACCCCATACCTCTCACCAACTCCTTCCTCCTAGCACGCCATCTCTTCTCGAAACTCCCTCCATCACTGTGCATAAATAACCGACCTCCGCCCATATTTTGTGTTTGGTCCCCGTTTCTCAATCGTAATCCCAATAGGAGCTCCGAGTTTGAAGGCCTTGGTAACAACAAGCCTCCTCTTGCTTTGTTGGTGTGGATAAGGCCGAGATCGATGCGGTCCATGTGTCGTTGGAGTACCTCCGACGAAGCTTCCCATCTGCTCAAGGTATGCATGTTCGAGTTGTTTTCCTTGCATTTCTTAGAGTAATTTCTTTCATGTTTTGTAGTGTAATGTTTAATTTAGTTTATAATCCATAGCTTAATTTAATTTTTTAGAATTAGATTTGCCGGAGCTTCGGCTCTAGCTTGAAATCATCGTGACTCCCTTGTCTTCGACCTGCATCTCCACTCCATTTGCGTTCCTCATCGCCCGCTTCGCATTTCTCCTTTGTTTTCATCACAGATTTTTCACAAATCCGAGTCACCAATCTCTTCCCTCTACCTCTCACCGAAGCTCCATCGCCCCAATGCTCCCTTGTGCATCTAGTTCAAGAGAGGGTCGACTGTGACCCTCTCATCCTGCACGATCTTTTCTGCAGGACCTCAAGCATAACATAACCTGGAGCACCACCTCAAAGCTGAAACCATTATATCCAGGAAACGGGAGCCCAAGCCCCCTCCAACAGGTCCCGGACCGATGTAAGGAATCTTGCAGGCGCATAGGAGCTCCAACAACGTGTTGGGCCAGTTGGATCAAAGATTGGCTGCTAGAGCTAAGGGTAGTTGACGATCGAAGGTCGGGGAAGAATACCTTCTTTCACATTCTTCCATCGATCTTCTAAAACATCAGATTGAGGAGAAGCACCGGGTTCTTTCCTGGACCTTGGATTGAAGGCGAAAAGAAGCCTACTTGGAGCCACTCAATCAAGCCATATGGAGCTTTCTAAAACATCTAATCGTGTTGGGGGTAATTTAATTAGTAACCCCCACTCCTGTTGTATTTACCAGATAGTCCAGTAAATATTAAGTTACGTTTTAAATTTTGTGTAAAAGTTGCATCAAATCCCTTGGAATTATCATAAATTGCATAGAGGTCTATGTCAGCTCATCTCACGTGGTCCCCACGTGATGCGGATACATTTTGCACTATATCCCCTCCAGCTTCCTTTATTTTGGTTTAGTACTTAAAATTTGTAATTAAATGTAAAACTTTCAGGTTATTTGCATGGAACACCTCGGAGTATATTTTTATTGCAAATGGGCCCATCCTAGACTTGTAATTATTTATTTGCATTTCTATTTTTTAAATCTTCTCTTGCACTTCATTAAAATTGGGAAATTGTAATAAATGCTTCACTTGATGCTTGTTCATTAAAAATAGAACAGGAGTTATTTATTCCCTATTTAGATATAAAAATAAAAAATAGAAAATCAACTTTGAAAATTCCAAAAATTGCCCAATATATATATGTCAACTCCAAACCAAAAATAAAAAAATATAAATGAAAAACCTTAAAATTGAAAACACTTAAAAACTCATAAAAATCAGTAAAAATTCTACAAAAATAAAAAAATTCTGTTTCTTATTTTTTTATTATATAGTATATATTAAAAACATTTTTGAGAATTTTATTTGATTTATTATCAATTTTTAAAACCACAAACGATTCGGCCTATATATATTGTTCACTTTTTTGTAGATATAAATCAATTAAAAATTCTTAAGCAAAACATATTAGAGAAATAACAAAAATAGAGAAAAATATAAAAGCACAAAAATGTTTTATTTTGCAATTTTTGACTATATATAGTTATATTTAAAATTATAGAATCCTGATATACTATATATACTGTACAATACTTATATATTACTTATTATTAGTATTATTAATTATAAATATCTATCGATATATTTATTAAAACCCTTAAAAAGTAATAAAAAGGGTTGTTCTTGTTTATATTTCCTATAGTTTTACATTTCTATTTATTATATATCATATATAGTATTTACAATATACATATTACTATATATAGATATATACTTATTATATCTTAAAAAAAAGAAACTAAAGCATATAAAAATTAAAAAGAAATAAAAATTAAGAAACTAAAAACATAAAAATATAAAACATTAAAAAACCATAAAAGTTAAATATAACTAAAAATCCAAAAAAATCAAAAAAATGCAGAAAAGATACAAAAATAGTTTTTGCTTATTTTTTAAATTGAGAATAGTTACACCTATCCACGATTTTCTGTCAGTGGTCCAACCCCTGCACTTGCTGTCTATACTTTATGTTTGGTATAATAAATTTCACTTGGCATTCCTTTATTATTTTATCTATATTGTGGGTTTATTGTTGTCATAATTGATTGATGACGTTCTGAGTATGCTAGAGCAGCTGATACAACGATTGCCAGATCCAACTTTATCAGACATCGCATGCCCTCCAAGACCGAGCGTTAGGAACCCCTCTCCAATCGATTGAAGAAATGGCACCATTGTTGGGGAGCAACGCTTAGGATAAGATTTTTGCACATAGTAGTCATTTTATTTCCTATTTTTGTTTCTATAAATAATTGTGTATCCGTTTTTGACTAATCTCCTATTTGACTTCTTTGCAAGGGCCTGCTACGTGAGGGTGACTTTCTAAGAAGCTGAGGCAGCCAAGCTTGGCAGAGACCGACTCTTTCTTCATGAGTCGGTAGGAGAGAGCATGGGAGAGACATAGAGAGAAGAAGCAGCATAGCTTAGTGTAGAATTTTGTTTTTATTTCTGTTACAGAGGGACAATTTAATTATTGTAATAATACAAGTACTTGGATATTTTGGACACTCAGACTTCATGGGCCTACTTTACCAAGTTTCTATTCATTTGGGGCCTATTTTTCCTCTTATTTTTATTTATTTTCTACATTATGAGTTTTCTGCCTATATTTTCTTTGTTGTTTGTGAATGAGCCCTTGGATTTTAGGAATTGCTTGATCAGTTAATCTAGGTCCAACCACCTAATATCTGCATGTGCTTATAGTTCTACGCTTGGACATAGATCAAACTTAATATGTTCTTCATGCTAATAGCAATTCCTTCTTAGGACGACTTCATTGGCTTGCATTTACATGTAGTATAATATAAATTCCTCCTCTTGTATCCTGCATGGAGAACGCTGGGAAGCACTATGAGTCTTCTTACCGAGCATGCATCACTTGATACAAGGGTGAGATTTCAATCCTAGTATCCACTTTCATGGCTTTTCCGCTATCTCCCTCAGTTTTGTATCACTTAGGAATTTTAATAAAATACAAAAAAATCGTTAGGTGAATATTCCTGAAAAATACTCAAAAAGTGAAAATCCAAAAATTAAAACAAGGGGACAATTTAATAAAAGTGACCAAAATTAAAATTTGTAATGGACATCATTGTATAGGGTTCATAAAGACCACATTGTTTTCAAGTACCATCCAGAATGAGAGAGGAATGACCCTATGAAATAGAGCAAAAAAAACCCAACCTGAGTACTACCTTGTTATTGATTGGATCACGAAGAATGGGTGCTTCTATCGTACATGGGAGAGTAGGGCTTCGTCTGCTTGCATGCTTAGTCTGAAGTATTGAGCTTAGCCCATCCCCTCACGAGGGTATCTGTCTCATCGTTCCACGTCCGAGTACCCCACTAGGGGGAAGTATTGGTTTCTCCTATTATCTTCCTCCTCTATTTTTTGGTTGATTAGTGGATCTAGATCTAGTAGCAAGGATTATCTTAAAAAGTGCATGTTATAGATTATACAGGAAGTAGGAAGTACAAGATACTTTTCTAGCAATACTCACTCTCCTATAGGGCTAGCCTCTAAGGACTTGATATAAGATTTCTTGAAATAACATAAAATTGAAAAGATAAAAATATCCGAACTCTTATGGCTTCATATTGTGTTGGGTTGGTGAATGCACTTGCATTGTGTTTCTTTGAATTAGAATTAGTTCAAAGATCCAGTTCTGCACAATTGCACCCATTTCCATTTTATATTTTTCACTTCTTTTTGCCTTACTCATTTTTAGCCTTCTAATGTTTCCCTCTTCATTTCATCTATTATTTATCGCCGTATTCTATTCCTTATATACTCCGCTTCTCTTGAGATGTCAACTCATGGATGGTTTAGTCGGGACCCCACCAGCACCTACATCAATTCCATGAATTTTACATCTTCAATAATTAGAGGTGATTCCCTAGAACCTGATTCGAACTTTGTGAACCGATCTCTAGACTCATCAACTTTGTCTCACTCTTCAGTAAATCAGGATCATTCTTGTCCTTACATTCGCCCCTTGTGGATGGAGATCAATTTTAGTTCATATGAAATGCTCCATTCACACATATCTAGAATTGACCCTAATTCCAGATCCATCTTTTCATCTGATGCCAATGATTGTCGATCTGAATGAGAGCCATCTTTTTGTGCAGAATCGAACCTGGGCCCTATGCAAATACATTCCTCTGAGTCTGATTCAGAGATGGATCCTCGAGGGAAGGGGAAGGGGCCGTAATAGCCAAAAAATGGACAACAAATCAGAATACAATGAACGCTTAGTTGCTAGCTTCTATTCAGTCTATCCAGCAACAACTCAACCGATCAAGCTCTCCCCCAGGTTGCCTTCTAGGACATGTTGAATGACATGAGGAGAGAGAGAGAGAATAGAGGAGGATGGGGTGATGATGAACAAGGAGATGGATCCCATGGAGGGCCCACAGATGAGGCAAGGAGAGAGGCTCCCAAGCCTACTCTCAATGAGACATACAATCCTAACTCTGGCCAGATGACTGAGTGGACAGATTCATGCAGTCCATAGACATTTTGAGTTGAAGCATCAATTTCCATCTGTTCTTCCCTCTTTCCACGGGAACACCAACGAAGAGCCCTACGTCCATCTCCAGCAATTCTATAGCATCTGCCAGATCACTCACTACCTAACATCCCATTAGGTGTAGCCAAGATGATCACATTCTCCTTCATCCTTCAGGATAAGACTATATACTGGATTATTCATTTGGTGAAGGTCGTTGATGAATCTGTGATTCCTCACTCTAAAATAGAATAGTTAATCTCACTTCCCCAAAATTCATTGGCATTTAATCATTTATCTTGCATAATTAACATACATGCATGCGTAAATACCATTCACATTTTATCATTCATCATGGCATTAAATGAGGATCCAAAATTCCAGAGTAAAATTGACATGTAAAATAGCTAACTTCTCCATTTTTAGTTAATTCATTCTAACTCCAAATAACCTATAACCAACTCCATTGTGTACATCTCACTCATAAAAATAAAATAAAAATACAAAAAAATCACTGATAGAAATAAGTGGCTTACAAATCAAAACCCTAATTTCAGACCTGCCAAACTAAAATGCTGATATCTCTCTCACATAGTGTCCAATTTAATCCTACTCACTTTTGAACTAATGCACTCAATCAAGTTCAAGTGAATCGGAGCTCATACATGAAAGTTGGGTTTTGGACCTCTTTTGTACAATGTGTATCTTACATGATTTTGCCCTATTATTTTATGTGCATATTTGACTATTTTTATTTAGGGATTTTTACCCGGCAGACCCTATAATCTTTTCCAATTACCTCTACGACCTTTGAAACATCCTAATTCCTCCCCCGACCCTGTAAACTTCCTAACCCTTACCCTACAGACCCTGTGGTTAACCCCCGTTCTTTTACCCGTTAAAATTAACCAGATTCTGTTATGTTATTTTATATTATACCCATTTTGTTTATTGAATTTACATTGAGTGCTACTCCATCATCCCTGCCCCTCCCTCCGGCCACCGATGGAGCTCCCCCCGGTCCCTACTCCCCTCCTCCCCCGGCGATGCTGCTACCCCCGCCGCCCAAGCTCGCTGCTCCCCCCTCCCCCCCGCGATGCTGCTATGCCCTACCGCCCAAGCTCGCTGCTCCCCCCGACGATGCTCCCCTCCCTCCAGACCTCGATGCCCGCGGCGATGCTGCTCAAGCTCCCTGCTCCCTACCCACCCCCTTCCCCTGGAACCCATCGCCCCCCACCTCCCGGACCCCGATGGAGCTCCCCCCCCCCCCCCCCGCGGCGTTCCTGCACCCCCTGTTGCCCAAGCTCCCTGCTCCCTGCCCACCCCCCCCACCCGACCCCGATGGAACCCCTCCCCCCCGCGCGGCGTTGCTGTGCCCCCCCCCCCCCCCCCCCGTCGATGGAACCTTGCCGCGACGATGCTACTCAAGCTCCCTGCTCCCCCGTGACGATGCGACCCCGATGGAGCCCCCCTCCCCCCCCCCCCCCCCCGCGGTGATGCTGTTGCTCCCCCCTGTCGCCCAAGCTCCCTGCCCATCCCCCCCCTCTGCTGCTCCCCCCACTGCTACTGCTCCCCCCCCCCCCCGCCGCCCCGGTCGCGCTCCCCTCGCTGCCCAAGCTTCTGCATCCAAATCGGCAAGAACCATCACGTCTAATTTGCAGGGATTTTTTCCTATTTTTTTATTATTTCCGCTAATCCTAACCATTCGATGGTAAGTTAGTTAAGTTAACTCAAGACTAACACAAGTATTTGACTCAAATATAGTTAAAATTGACGGCAGGGTTTGTTGGGTAAGACAGAACAACTTTACGAGTCAGGGGAGGAATTAAGATGTTTCAAAGGTCGTAGAGGTAACTGAAAAAGATTATAGGGTCTTCTTTTTCATTTATTTTCTTTGATAAAAGTTTTTTAAAATACGTAAAAATCCAAATCTAAAATGAGCTTGAAGTTAAAGAAACGAACTGAGTTTAAGTCCTCATCGAGAGTCTATATAATAAGTCCTCTACATTTTATTTCTCTATTTTAATAATTATTAAAAATCCAAAAAATAGAATAATGTAAAAAAATGTCTTTGATTTTATCATATTTTCCTGACTTTTATATTCTTTAAAAATAACAAAGAAATTGTAAAAAAACAAACATTAGGTATTCAATGTACATAGAGTACCACCAAAAATACCACTTTGTGCAAATTACATATTTTCCTTTTTGGTCTCTTCGAAAATTGTATATCTCATCGATACGAACAACTTTTGTGAAGAAAATCTTTCGATTCGAGGTTGTTTGCAATTTATTTTTTATTTATCTTTGAATTTAATTCTGGATTATTCTGGGTACGCCACGTCGCTGCTTCTGGAGCTGCCACGTGGCGCATCTTGGGATGCTAGATCTCAACCGATCGGACGATCCCTATTCTTCTTCTTCCCCAAATTTTACCGCCACCCGATCATCCCCCAATCTCCATCAGATCTGATCAATCTCACGCCCCTCGTCCGATCCCAATCCAATCTCCTGATCTCCTTCCTAATCCGTCAGCCTGTCCATCTCTAATCAACCAGATCGTCGTCGCCTCCTTTCCTTCCCAAAGCGCTGCCTTTCCAGATCCTCTCCTCGTTGAATCTCACAATCTCCTCCATCACCGATCCACCAGATCACCAATCATGGATCCCCTTCCTAAATCACCAATATCTGCCACCTCTCTTACGCCTATTTATAACCCTAGCTCTGATGCTTCAAAGCCATCCATCGTTACCAACACACGATAAGGGAGATCCAGGATTCCCGAGTGGTCGTGACAGAGCCACGTTGAACCTCCATCATCTCCAATGACCTCCCATCCTACGTAGCAAGATCCGAGGCTTATCAGCCTCATCGCACCCAGCATCCACTGTTACTTTACTCGCCTTCTGTGGTTCAAGCTTCACCTCTTCCAGGTGCCCCTTTTACCTCGTCGTCTTTCTCATCTCCTCCACCTATGCTACTCGCTTCTCCACCACTTCCACTGCCCGATCATCATCATCCCCATCACCACCAGGATCATCTCGCATCACCCTCCAATCCTTCATTGATTGCCTCACCCTCGACATCGCCTTCATCAACAAATGGCAGCCTCTGCTGCACCTGCATCTCCTCCATCAACCTCCGCTTCACCGACAATAGTAGCACCATGCGAGAGACCGGAGCTCCACACCATCAACAACAAGACTCCATCAATTCAATCATCTTCTACTCTTTTAGGAGGCTCCACCCCCTCCTTCTCCAATTGCACAACAGCTCTGGTTCTGGAGCACTCCTCGCCATGCCCGCATCGACAATCACCTTGTACTCCACCTCTCGCAACGCATCTCCAACGTTACCAACCACATCCTTCATCGCTACCTCCTGTCCGGAGCCAAGAGTCATATCCATCAAGCTTCTCAGATGACAACAACCACCTCGCGTTCCACCGCTCTGCTTCTAGAGCTTCGACCTCTCAACTCTGCCTCCAACTCTACCAACGCCTCCACCTGCTTCCTCCATAGAGCCTTCATGCATCCTCGACGTCCACCCCCGAGCATAGCAGACCATCGCCCTCCGCCATCGAGCCCTCTCGATCTACGTGCCACCTCCGTCGCTCAAGGGTCACATGCTACGTACGTGACCGCTTAGGACTTTTGCAGGAACCCTCTCCTGGGATTATGTATTACATACATGCCCTTGTGCACTATTTTATTTTATTCTATTTTCTTCCCTATTTACAGTTAGACCACTATGTTTCATCTATAATTTGAAAAACAATTTTGCATCTTTTTATTATTAAAAAATTAGCACATTGTTCATAAATTATTTCTCGACATTATAGCTTGTGATTCTTGATTTTGTAATATGTGATTATTTATTGATAATTATTTCTATGAAATCTTGCATAATTTACCCACTACCTATTCTTAAATTCACCATTAATTAACCATTGCTATGAAAATAAAAAAAATTCCACGTTTAATAGATATAGTCGTGTTTTATTTTATGCAAAAAAATCATCTAATATGCATGCATAGTTGGTCCTACATAAATAATTTTGTGATCTAAGTAATTAATTCTTAACATGTAGAAAACTTTACATTTTTAGGGTTTAGAATTTTTCTAAGATAGACCACAAAGTGATATATCTTAGGTAATTTTATTCCCTGAAGATAATTTGATTTTGTATTTATTATAAATAATTAGCTAGATTCACTTTTTGCATACATAAGTTCATTAAATATTTATTTTGCATCAAAAAATTCCAAAAAAATACAGTATGCTCATTTTATCATTATTCACACTTCGAACAAGTTTTGTAATTTTTGGACTCTGTTTAATTGAAAAGCATATTTCATTCCATAAAATTGGCCACATTTCCATGTGCATCAATTAATTACATAAAAAATACAAAAAAATTTACGCCTCGAAAATCATGCATTAAATCTGATAGACGTTAACTTAGGTTGTTCCTTTGCCTCCTTGAATCAACCCTGGGACTTGCCCCGGTTAAATAAATATAAAAACCACTTTGCATAAATTGAATAATAATTTGTATTTTATTTTTGATTGATCACTAATTACCCGACTACAACAAATGACACATCTAATTCACAAGAATTAACACAGGGTAATTCAACGTTCATCAAATGGTACAGTTGCCGTGGAGGCAAACAACTTAGGTTTTTATCTAGAAAATTTAGTGTGAGGTTTTCCACACGTCCAAGTAGTCTGACCCATGAACCTTGCCACTATACATTTTCCATTTATTTTCAAGCATTTATCACTTTTTCATCATTTATTTTCTGTTCTTTATTTTTGATTAATTTTTGTGTCAACTCTCTTACATTTTCTCTCTAATTTTTGTGCGAGGAACCCGGTGAACATGGAGCGGTTAATCTATAGATCGAAGCATCTCGACAGCCCGTTGAAAAGTCGTGATGAATCTACGATTCTCATCCTTTATTCTTTTATTTGAGCTTTATGTTTTAGCAAAACTACCAATAATTATATGTAAATACAATAATTTATCATTGTATATATCTTTGTTAATATTGCATATGTAGCACTTATTTTCCAAAAATAAAAGAATAAAGAGAAAATAAAAAGAAAGATATATTTAGAATAAATACAGATTGGCCTAAACCCCAAGAGAAGGTCAAACCTTAACCTGATCGACAAGAAATAAGTAAAGAGAGGTAGGGTACATAGTATATTATACATAACATCTATACCAGCACAAATAAATATTCATATTATTTACATTATGTGAACACCATATTGTTTGTGAATATTTGTATATAGATCTAACAATAAAATAAAATAAAATAAAATAAAAATAAGAAGACACAAATAAAATAAAACAAAATCCACAAATTCATTGTACAAAGGCCACATGTACATATATACAATACCTATTTATTTAACACCCTTAATTAATTTATAAAAAGAAAAGAAAAATAATTTTATATCCCTTAAATTATTTTGTGAATAAATAAAATATAAAATAAAATTTATTTTTGTAAAAATAATAAAATAAAAATACATGTATATAATACATGTGTATATTATACCTATACATAATACTATATATTGTATATACTCTAATAAATTAATTTATAAAAATAAGGGATTTTTAACCCAGCAGACCCTATAAACATTTTAAAATGCCTCTATGACCTTTTGCACAACGTAATTACCCCATCGACCCTGTAAATTACCGCAAGAACCCCCACGGACTTAAAACATATTACCCAGAGGGTTCATGGGGTAAGAGTTGGCAAGTTTACGGGGTCGAGGGGGGAATTAGGTTGTTTCAAAGGTCGTGGAGGTGATTGGCAAAGTTTATAGGGTCTGCTGGGTAAAAATCCCTAAAAATAATTAAAAATCATTTACTATTTTATATTTAATATATTTTTATTTTGTAAATCCTGAATTCTGATTCGTCTACGTGGGATTGTTGACCATGGTCAACCCCTCCTTCTAGTTGACCCGACCAGATTCCTGCTTCGCTGGAGCTTCTTCTTCCCCTTCTCCTGATCAGGTCAGACCTCCATTCATCTTAATTTTTGCACCCGATTAAGCTTCTAAGATCCATGATCCTCGTGAATCCCTCTTAGGCATCCCTATATATTCTCTCTTCCCCCTCCAGAGCTTGGCAGCTCGTGCCTTGCCTCTTTCTTCTTCCCTATCCACCTCCAACAGAGTGACAACAGCTCGGAGAGGCTTTTGGAGTGAAGTTTGGTGGCTTCTTGGCCGAAGCTCACTAACATAGCCGGAGATCTGCCATGTCTAGCCTTCTTGGTTCGTCGTCGCCTGGTTGAGGCCAGAACCCCTCCGTTTA